>ML681973.1:9244126-9297664 GCA_007922195.1 Podocnemis expansa
TGTTTTGAAACAATGGCTATTTCGATTAGATGCAAGGTTTAATGGTTTCAAAATAACGTCCGTTATTTTGAAACAACGGGTCCCGTTTTTTCGAAATAACGGTGCATCGTGTGGACATGCTGCTTCTTATTTCGAAACAACCTCTGTTGTTTCAAAATAAGAAGCCTGTGTGGACATACCCTAAGTGATCACACTTTGACCGCTTGCTTAAGCAGTTCATTCCATTGTTTAGTCATCCTTGCTCTTAAGACACTTTCCTCCTATCCAAGTTAATTTTTTCCTCCACTTAAATCAGCAGTAGAGCAGATGTCATGCTCTGGACACACATGCACACAAAAAAAGCATAACGTAGTAAATAACTCTGAGTGTCTTTTTGGAGACAGCAGAAGGGATGTTATAGAAGTAAACTGAAGCTTCCCCATTTCATTATCTTTGGGAAACAATTCTGGCCTCCTAGAAACTGTTGCAAGTGATGCTGTTTATGATGGATTAATTAGTTTGGGTTTTATTTTTGCAGGTAAATATTTGCTTAACTTCAGTGACACTCCTGTAATAATACAGAGTGAAGGCAAGTATGTGAAATTTCAAGTTATACTCTTCTTAAAGCAAAGTCCCAATATTGTTGTCAGGAAGCAAAATCACATAATTCCAGTCAAATCAAGAGAAAATACAGCTACAAAATACTATTTTGTATACAATTAACTATATCCTATAAAATTAAATAGGATAAAATTAGATAGCTACTATACCCTTGAAATTCACATTTGACTACCTACCTTCATACATTTGTAAGGCTAGAATAGACCACACGATCATCTATCATGGCATAACACAAGCTATATATAGAATTTCACCCACTATTTCTTTTAGTGAAGGGAGTTATTCTTTACTACACAAGTGATTGCTGTCAAGTCCAAATAGAGACTGTAAGGTCAATTTAGGCCCCACATTTAGAGCTAGATCTTATTCCGTTGAAGTCAATAAGAATTTCACTGCTGATTTTGATGGGAGCAGGATCAAGTCCTTTATTTTCAACTTGAGACACGTAGGTTGGAATTATGAAGAACGATTATTTAAAATAGCAATGATGTTATATCAGTGTCAATTCCATTATTTTAACAAATGTAAAGTTGCTGTGCTCTTGAACTCTGGTGAATAGTAATAACAATGTTAAAGAGATACTATTAAGCCTACTTAAAAGAACTATTTGTAGAAATTGTCTCCGATAAAAAACAGTATAAATTGCTTTTTTATTCAGTCTAGGCAATTATTTATTTGAACGCGTTTGTATATTATTACAAATTAATGGGAATAAGCAGCTAAAAGAGTCATGCTGCTACTACTAGTTGACACTGGATACAGAAGAGCGTACCCTGTCTTGAGGATGAAGACGGCCTTCATCCAAAGCAACAGCTAGGCCAGTCTTAGCTGCAGAGCAAACACAGTTATCACCGTGCTCAGCATTATGAATCAATGATGTATGCAGATGCTGAAAATGAAAATTAGCAGGTTAAGTATGTTTAATGGGGCATATTTGTGTGTGCGAGCATGACAAACGTCCTTTCCACAAACAGCTCTTCCTGCCTGATGCTGAGTGCCCTTAGTTTTCCCAGCATTCAAAGCATGACTGTTGAGCTCCTTGCTGGATCAGACTCTCATTTTATATTGTACCTTTCCTGCAACCTTGTATACCGAAAGATTTAAGGCTTAAATAGTAGCAAGAGAGAAAGGAAGAATACTGAGAGTTAGTAGCAAGGAGGAGAATGTATAGCCACCAAGATATCGGAAATGGACTTTTCCTAATGTGTGTGGTGAGCCTACACAAAGAAGGCTGCATTTCCATCCAGTTCATGTTAAAATAACCAAACTTCCCTTCCTGAAAGCACTAAGGGCCTGGTCAAAAGCCCACTAAAGTAAATAGGAGTACTGACTGTATGGGAACTGAATGAAGTAGGCTAGTGAAAGCCACTTGAAAAGAGCTACTGATTCTTTGTCTAAGACGATTGAAGGTGTGAGCCTATAATTATAATCAGGGGCATTGCTGCTGCTGGGCTGGAGGGGCTGCAGCCATGCCAACATCTCTGAGCCAGCTCTGGCAGGGGAGGGAGCAACATCCAAGCCAGGGCCGCCTGCCACCGACTAGCAGGAGAGGCTACAATGACTGGATCTGGCATGCTGCATGCTGGGGCCCACGTCCAGGCTGGGGCTACCCACCGGCAATGACTGAGGCCAGATCAGGCCTGGACCCCGACCCTTTTTTCCAGGCAGCAACGTCCCTGATTATTATAGTAGAAGACTGAGAATCAGGAACTTGGATTCTCTAATAATGCAGGCACTAGGTCTCTTTGGGCTCAATCATGCTTCTATTGAAGCCAGCTGCAGTTTTGTCTCCTTGCGCTTTTGGGCCATGTTTCTCAAAAAAGAGCCAGTGATTCTGGGTGGCACAAATTTTGGTTGAGCAGCTTAGAACACATAGGGCCTGAGTGTCAGAAAGGCTGAGCACCTCTAGCTCCAAATGAAGTCAATGAGCATTGCAATGCTCAACATCTCTGAAAATCAGGTGCAAACAGGGCATTCTAAAATGACATAAACAAGATCAAAGGCCACTTCTCAATGTCTGCATTTCTGGCCTTCAGTATCTAAATGCATAAGACAGGGGGAATGGATGGGACAAAGTTTAGATCTAAATTTCTCCATAGTTTGAGAAGTTTCAGTTGTAGAGTTTGGCTTGGTTCATTATATAAATAAGATCTAGCCACAAAGTTCGGACCTGGAGTACAGCTCCACTCAAGTTTCCAAAGATTTGGTTCTTGCCAAACCTTCTTCACACAGGTGTTGTGAGGCTTAGTTGTTAAAGTCAGCAAAGTGCATTGAGATTCTCAAGTGGAAGATGTAAACCATTATTAATGCCTCTTCACCTGTCTTACTGGAAAAAAAAACAATTATTTTAAGTTCTGTGTGTAGAGTGGTACTTTGTTCAGTCGGCAGAGCTGGGCAAAATTACTAGGTGGTCCCCCCGCCCCCACTGAGAATTCATCAGCACAACATGCGATTTTCTATTTCACAGTTATTCATAAATTTGATCAAAGTAGAAATGTGTCTGTTTCCATTAGCAAAAGCTTGCTGCTGCTGCTGCTTTTTTTTTTTTTTTTTTGGTGTAGATAAAGTGAAATGATGCAAAGGACAAAAATCATGATTCTCCCCCCTTCCTCCCGCCCCCACTTTGCCTCTCAGATTGTAAAGCAACTCTTTTTATGGTAAAATCGTAGTCGTTTACTTGTGTAAAGTTACCTTTTTGTTGTTGTAAAAGCCGGGGGGGGGGTGCGCGGGGGAACAAAACCTGAGATAAATTTACAATGGAATGGAAAGAAGATAAAGGTATGGATGAAAGCAGGAGACATAAAACAATCAGTGCTATTCTGATAGATGGTCTTAGTTGGGGAGCAGGCTGGGCATTTGTCCAGGACTCCGGGCGGGGGGTGGGGGATGGTGTTAGGGACCCCTCATACCACAGCTGTTTTGGGGCCCTGGTGAAGTGGACAGGGGGCTGGCAGCAGGGGTTGGGGGTGACGGGGGCCCCGATGAGGTTGGTAAGTCCCAGTGAGGCTGGGGGCGGGGGAGCTGGTGGGGCCCAGGCAAGGTTGGTGGAGAAGCCATGGCTGGGGCCCCAACGAGGCTGATGGGGGGGCTCAAGGACTTGTTCAGGCTCTGGCAAGGCTGCAGGGGGGCCAAAGTCAAGGATGCCCCCCACACACATAGTGTGTGGGGCCATCCTTGCCTTTTGCCCAGGGCCCCAGAACTCCTAAGCCCACACCTAGCTATTCCTGTAGCAGTAGGACCCTGCCCTGCTTAGTAAGTTTTCCTTCTACTACCGAACCCCATCAACAGTTTATCTACGAAACTGATATACCAAATACCCACTCTCTTCTAGTGCTTTTTTATTTTCTAAGCATATGCTAGTGCTTCACCCTGCTTTGAGCCGACTGATCCAGAACAGATTGCTCAGTGATCTAACCTCTTTGTAATACATTTGGCTTGAGCGATTGGAACGCTGTCAGCACAAAGTTTTAAAGGGGAGCCAAACCAAGCCTAATGGGCACAGAGCTGTGAGCTCAGAAGAGCTTATTTGCCAGCCTTCAAGCCCCTGATCTTTGGCTTTGCTTATGCCTTAATGGTACAGTCTACACCCAGTGCTCTTTAGAATAATTAATGTATAATCCCATAGCCCACAGTCCATTACCACACAGTATTTCAAAAAAGTTCCCATTGACAAAACAAAATACAAATAGGTAAAAATATCAATGTGCCTCATTAAAGAGAAAAAATGGAAAAAAGACATTGCATTAAGGCCAAGTCCTGGGCTCCTGGGCAAAGCCACAATGGATTTATGCAGGTGATCTATTAAGTAGAGTGGGGGAGGAAACAGATTTGTAGCTATCCCCTCAGAAAATCAAAGGGAGATAGGGTGACCTGTTAGCAAGTGTGAAAAACTGGGACAGAGGTGAGGGGCCTATATAGGACAAAGAGGTTAGGCACCTATATAAGTCTGTGTCCTAATCTACACATCCCGCTGTTTTCAGTGGTGGCTGAAGGGAGATGCACAAGTTACCTAAAATGCCTTGCATATTTCTCTTCAACTTCCTGATATCTGGAGGATCTGCTGTGCTGAGTCAAAGGGAAATGTCCTCCCTTCAACTCATACTCCTGTTGAGGGGCTAGAGTTAATGGGTCTGACTTCCCAATGGATTGAGCAGGTCTTCACAGACCCCTCAATTGAACTGGAAAGTTTGATCTGATGGCAAAAAATTTGCCACTGTCAGTCTAGTCAAGCCCAAAGCCCTGAATGTCAGGAGTGTCCCTATAAAATTGGGATATCCGGTCATCCTAAGGGGTAGATGCTATGTAAAATTACAGCCAGGCCATGGCCTCTATTACAGCCTATTGGTAGCAGTAAAGCCCATGTCTTCCTATTCTATTTGTCCCAGATTCAGCAAAACACTTGAGCCTCTGCCTAATGCTATTGACTTGAGTATCTTGCTAAATTGGGGCCACAGTCATAAAACCATGCTTAAAATCGTACTGCATCCTCATGCGGCCCTTTCCCAATGCCTGTCTCAACACACCTGCATCCAGTCACCATGGACCACCGCCTTGTGGTGAATCTCTTGCATTGCCTCCTTTTCCTGCTGCACTAAGAGGGTAACACGTTGCCTGTCACTTTCAATAGCACTCTCCAATAGTGATTCATCCCCCTTCCTTGTTTCAGAAGCTACAAAGATTTAAGAAGAGAGTCTAATCTGTAGAATGAAAGGGGCATCACACCACTGCTGTATTGCAGACATGCAAGGCAAAGCCCAAAATACATCGGAAATCCAGAACTGTTGTTCAATAGGCAGCCTGTATTCCTCAGTCCTAAAATACTGAACCTTTGCTGGCCAGCTTGTTCCTGGGCATAGAACAGCAATTGTTGGGCTTATAATATGGATAAATGGCTTCTAGATACTCTGAGGTATTTGCATGAACTCAGAGACCATTAAAAAGGATCATACACAGTTTACTGATTCATAAATAACAGTAAGGTTTTAGCTCCTGTCCTCCTCTTCACTTTCCTGCCCACTTCCCTGCACCTGTTCCCAACCTTCCTCAACCCCAAAATAAAACAAAGTGAAATGTGCTAGAGTCAGCTGAGTTCCACTTTGAATTTCTGGAGTTGTTTGACCATAGGAAAGACAATTCCACAGCAAGGAACACTGAGAAGAAACCTATATCTTTCCCTCCAAACTCTTCCAAGCTCTACAGCTCTGCCATTGGGCCATCTGATGGCTGCCATTGCCTTCAAAACCTTTATTAACAGCTCTGCACTAGCACATCTCCCAGAATAAGAGGTTTGTTGTTATCCTTTAGACCAGATGTCAGGATGTACTTGGGATCATCTTGGATCTACTGTGCTTCACTCTCACCAAGTAAGAGTTTTTGTCATGTCACCTCCCTACCAAGCCATCCTGGGAAGAGACTTTTTCTGCACTGCTCTGAACCCACAATGTGGTGGTCCACAGTGCTAACCATTTTACTGTCAGGCAAGCACCTGCTGTAGGTCTTCTGACGGCACCAAGTCAGAGGAAAGCTCAGTGAGAAGGGGCCACCATACTGGTCTCCACTATCAACTTCTCAGCAAATTTAAGTGTACTTGAGAATGTATGCAGTTTACATTTTTAACAATGAGGGTAACTAGTCACTTGAACAGATGAACAAAGAAGGTGGTAAATTCTGTCTCTTGGAGTCTTTAAAATCAGTTGCAATTTCTTTCTAAAAGATATGCTTTAGTTCAAGCTGCTCTTGCTGGCCTACATGCTGGAATTTCTGGATGAAATGTATGGTCTACATAGTAGATCAGACTAGATGAACATAATAGTCCCTTTAGGCTATGAAATCTGTGAGTCATGTGAATGCTGGTGTCCACAGGTGAAAAAAAAATTGATTACTTCCGTCTTCAACTTGGTTCATTCTTCCCAGATAGCTGCATTGAAACTGTACTCAGTACCTTTGCCTGATTAAGCTTGACAGCTGTCCAAAGCCCCTGCACGCTTCTGTGTGGCTCAGAGAATGCCTTCTTTTCATGAGCATCACCGATAATCGGTTGCATCCAAGGGGATTGGGTCTCTATGCATAGATTTGCCACTTGGTGTCATTCAAGTGTTTGTTGGGACAGAGAAACCCTGTACAGAGAAAAAATCAAACCAAACATAAAGGGGAGCCTCGGAAAAAAACCTTGGTCAGGCTGTTGTTATGGTAACATGGCCCATACCTAGACCCTTTTGCTTGGCTAACAGGTTCATGTTTAGGGATTTAAATCTCCCAGCTGCTGGGACAGTTGAAGAGACACTCTATACTGTGCCTCTCTGGGGTCTCCATGATTAGAGTCTTCAAGAAATTTAGATTCAAAGTTCTCCTACCCAAATGCTTTAACCATAAAATGGAGCTATGGTGTCCTGATCTAAAAGGCCTGCCAGCTGTAACTAATGGCAGCAGCAGAAAAGCTAGAGACCCTAAGCGAGAGGAAAGGAGAAGCCAGGCCTAAGTATCCAACTAGTGCTAGTAGCCCAGTCAACTGATGTCAGGACCCAGTCTACAGTCTCCCATTTTAGGGGAAGCAGCAGCCCCAGCAATCTCACCACAGTTTTTTAGGACTAAGAGCAAGCCAGAGCCTCTGACATTACCAGGACACCAAGCAAGTTAGCAGGAAAACAGCAATTCATGTGTTCTTAAAGCTCATTCCAGGCTGCAACTTCATCAATTTTACATTGTGGCAAGCAGAATATTTGCTGCCATCTGTATAAGTGAGGTGATGCATGTTAATCAACTAGGCAAATGAGGTCATCTAAATAAAATCTCCACCTTTCTGAATCTTCAGGTTTAACAGGTGTGTACAACTTCCCTGCTTACACACTAACACAATTGTGTTAAGAAATTATGCTAGAGATTAAATGGTAATCTACAGAAGTGCAGTCACGTGGCCTGTTTTCCTGGGGAAACTGCTGGAGTCATCGCATTGACTAGCTCAGCTGTCTTTGCAAGTCATTTGCTAGCACAGGATTTATTTGTGGTGCATCTTTTCAAGATGCATACTGCACTTTTGCTGTGTGACCAGGGCTTCAAAGGCTAGAAATGACAAATGTAGAGGACTGAGGCTGGGCATGGTGGAATTTCAGTCAAATATGGAATGGGTTGCCTTATTCAGCCACGTAAGGCAGTATTGGAGAATAAATCTCCCAGTCCTTAGCTCAGCCTACATAGCTGTGCTCTTAGGATATTTCTCTCTGTGAGCGAATTGGCAGAAAGTAGATGGAGAGTGGTTGGTAATTGTCAGACCCTTGCCTTTCCTCTCCCTTCCAGCAGAGCAGCTTAACTGAAGAGGTGTAAGGGAGAAAAATAAACTACACTCTTTCAAGGGTTGCGGTAACATACTTTCCTTCTCAAAACAAGAAAAGAGGGGAAGAATTGTGCCTCAGTGGAGCGCTTGAGACAGAATGACTCTTGGGATTATGTGCTACCCCTTGCTCAGGGTTGGGCCTAAAAGCACAATCAAGCCCTCAGTATTTTCCTGAGCTGATGAAGATACCTCACCACGTGTCGATAACCAGCCCATTCATGCACTGTCTAAGTGTTTTTGGTTGTCTGAAAATTATACAGAGTTAAAAAATTTGGGGGAAATTACAGCATTTTATGTATAAAACTGTCTTTTTAAAATCAATCTGAAATTATCTTAATGAGTTGTATAAGGTGAAATACAGGCTTTTCTATTTCTTTTTTTTTTTCTTTGCCCTGGCCTCACACAGGCATACTAATGATTATTTGTCAAAGTCACACTGTTTGCTTACAAGCGACGAAGGCTTTTTAGACACTATAATGACAGCTTTTGATTCAGTTGATAATATTTAGAATAAGCCATAAAAGCCGATCTCTGAACGAACAGACCATTTTTATTGGCTTTCAGTGCTATTAGTGCCACCATAAGTGGTAAATTGGCCTAAAGCAAGTAATACTGCTGTGTCATACTGTAAAACCACTGCTTGGTTTTATATTTTATTTATTTTACATGAAAATGTTTTAAGGCATGGAGATTGTACTATCTTTTCATGAGGACTACTGCTTCCCTCCAAGTCAGGGCTGGAGCAATGTGGGGAAGCAATGTGCTGTTTATATTTTTTATATAATGTCTCCCTTGGGTGACTGTAGTTCATATTCCTCGGTGTAAAGGGCAGGAAAGGGATCTAGCTATGGAATTAACGTCCAGAGGAGATCAGGCAAATCCAGAATCAGCACTTTTAGAAAATGCTGCCAAATGCTGTTGCAATTTGCTAAATCTTATCACTGTAAAGAGAGTGTGACGTTCTCACTCACAGCCAACTCACAGCCCCGGTCTACACTGCCAGTGAAGTTTGACATAAACTGCTGACCTCGATTTTCTGCAGCCTGTGTCTCCACTGTCAGAGCAGTAAATTATTTAAAAAATGGAACAGTAATTTGACCTGCTAACATCACCCCTGCAAGTGACATAGCCCTGAGGCAGAAATCCACAATTCGAATTCAAGTCAGTGTAGCCAAACAGTAGCTCTAATCTAAATTTTCTAGAAGTCCTGTGGTACTTAAAGACTAACAAATTGAAGTGCTGCAGGACTCCTTGTTTGTTTTACTGAACCAGACTAACACGGCTGCCCCTTTGGATCTTACACATTTCCTGTTTCTCCAGTCTGCTATACCACAGCAACATAGCTCGTCTCCTACCCGCAGCCCCAAAAAGTTTTCAATTAATTCCTCTCTCTGCATGCAATACTGTGCCTCTCCATTTTGCCTGCAGCAAAAAAATAGCAAGGAAAGGTTTTCCTGCCTTTTTTTAAAGCAAAGAGGGGAAGGGGGGTGAGCAGAGGATGATTGCCTGCCTACAAGCCCCTGTGCCTATTACCCACAATGCAATGCACCTCAGGAAGTAATGTGAGCAGTGGGGACATGAGCCCCCCAGGCAAGCAATTGCTGTGATCACTCACCTTCACTTTCTAAATTCAGCAGCTGAAGACTGAATTACAATCCCACCCCAAGTGTAGACAAGCCTGCAGTAACTATTTACAAATATACCTTCCCAAAGCAGATCTTTTGATAACCTGAAATAGAAAGACAGAGCCTCGTTGAAGTCCACTAAGGACATCACTATTGCTAAACTATTTAATGAAGAAGATGCACAGATGTGATTAGCAATATCCCACTTCTTAAATCAGGTACAATCCTTTCAGTTATGGCATTATAGAAGAACTCTCAAAATATAAGAAAGGACTGAATTAACAAGAAAGTATTAGGGATGATGGCAACTCAGCACATGCTCATCAGAATTTGATGAAAAAGAGATTCAATTTGCAGGTTATTGTATGGAGGGTTGTTGAAACAATGTTGGTCCCAGGGTATTAGAGAGACAAGGTGGGCAAGGTAATATCTTTTATTGGACCAACTTCTGTTGGTGAGAGAAACAGGCTTTTGAGCGACACATAGGTCTTCCTCAGGGTTGGGAGAGGTACTCAGAGCTGCAACTAAATACAAGATGGTTTAGCATAGGTAGTTAGCATAACTTTGGTCCTTTAATAATAAAGAACTGTAAATTGTACCAGTTTGGCATTCAATGGGTATGCACAATGAGTATAAACTTACAAAGTGGAAGCTGAAGGTCATCTCAGAAAAAGCAACCAATAGATGTATGTGTAAGCTAGAGCAGGCTTGACTTTGCATAAATAGAACAACATGAGAATATATTCTAAGTTTGTATGCAGAACCTAGCAATTTTGAATTTAAGTCCTGTGCAGGTGAAATTCTTGTCCATGCACAAGGCCTTCATGGGCTTAAATGGAAGCTCATTGGTGCACTGCCATTCTGCCGGCTTTTGGCACACAGAGGTAAAGTTCATTCACTGGAATAACACTAGGAAAAACAGAGATGGGAAATTCCAGTATGATTTTGCATTTGGCGTTGGAAAACCTCATTAGGCATTTTTTTAGTTTGCAAAATAAGGTGGTGGGGTTCTGTATCTGACTATCCAAAGGTTGGAAGACAAATTATTTTGGTTTGAACCAAAGGGATAATCTGCTTTAAATTAAACAAAAGTATGCAGGTCCAAAATCTTCCCCACGTTGCATTGAAAATTATTTTTTTTTTCAAACCCACTTGTTAGTTCTAAAGACTGAATAGCAATTAATTGAGAAATATGCATGCAGCTAGAGCAGTGACTGTGTGTAATATAATTTCCTTGTTTTACATATGCTACAGGGACAGGAAGGAGATTTGCAGATTCAAACTTTGGTTTGGCATCCAAATATCTGTGGGTTCCTGTAGGTTATGTGAGCTCTTTTTTGCCCACACACGTTGTCTGTTTTCCATCTGAGTAAAGCTATTTTGTTTTTGTTTTTCCTTTGTTAACTGCTTTTCAGTGTGTTGTTTGATCCAACATTTTTTATTTAGCTAATTACCTTGTATAAATTACCAAATAAACAGGACCTTTCTCTCCTTAAATTTTATTCCTGAATGGTTTGCTTCAATGGGAAGAGATTAGTATTTTACTCTCTCTGAACCCTACTTACATGATCTTATTGAAGCAGAGTACACAGTTACCTTTTCATTATGGATGTAGTGATACTGCTAAATTGTATTCATATCACACATATTTAATCTCTAAAAACTTTAGAGAACTTGACACCTGCATCTTCTGTGAATGATGGAACAATACTTCCTTTCCTTTCAAATTGCTTATGGGCGTATTTCAAGAAAGATGCAGGGAAGCTTAATTTGTGTTAACAATCAGTTCAAAGACACATGATCAGCACTAAAACTTTTTTATTTGGCTGGTGTAGCTCACCGGAGATGATCCAGAGGGTTAACTGTGTTAAGTCTAGCATCAAAACAAACAAGGAGTACAGTCACACATACTGGAGGCTCTGTTAAGTCAACCTAACAAAGTTGACCTTCTTAAGTTAACTTAGAGAGTCCACATTAAAAATTTCTGTCAACTGCCTGTGTCCATACTGGTAGGTGCTAGATCGACCCTTACTGGTGGCCAGGAACTCTGAGAGGAGGCCTGGAGGCTAATTAGGTCAACTTAAGGGCTTTCCATATCTACATTGGCTTAAGTTGACTTAATAAGGTTGACTTAAATGTTCAGTTGACCTTAAAGGGTGGTTTTATTAAGTCAACTTGAGGAAGCACTTAAGTTGACTTAATAAAAGCCCAGTGTGGCTTCAGATGTCTATAGGTTGACTGAAGTTGACCTAAGGCTCCAGTATAGATGTTCCCATGAAGACTAAGAAATTTATTTATCACACAAGCTTTCATTGTAGAAAATCCCACTTTCTCAGATGCTTGAAGATGGGGAACTTACAGAATGGGAGCAAAATAAGTGTAGGGGAGTGTAAGTCATGGGATCGGGTCAAACTGTTACAGCAAATCAAGAGAGAAGCATTCATCTACTCTTCTATCTCTGGGGTCAGTAAGCATGTTCATGCAGTAGCTTTTGTTACACAGATTACTTGAGTATGTATCTATAAAATGTGCATGTAAAAATACAAAATGTTATCTTCTTAGATACTGTACCCATGGGTTCATTAAGATAGTGATAACAATCTGTGTGAATTTTCATTTACCTAACTTTATCTGTTGTTTGATTGTGTTCATTGGGTTTAAACCCAGAAACTAGAGGTAAGCCCTCTCTAAATGGAGAAATCTAAAGAGGCTGCTGCCTTAAGTAGGGTGAAAATCACCTTGTGTAGGGGGCCAGGCTGGTCAAGGTCACTCACCACTTAAGTAGTATTTAATTCATGCATAGGTCTTATGTTGGTCCTTTCCACAGGGATGAATTCCACCTTTTGTGACTAAGCCCTCACTTAATTAAAGACAACTGAGAGACTTTTGAGCTTTCATGAAAGCTAATTAGTGCCTCAGCTTCTGTTTGTTTTCAGTTCAGAGAATTCAATCAGGTGTTATTGTAAGCATCAGAGTGAGGTGCTCCCCAGAAAGATTTACGCATTGGCTGAGTCCACATTTCAGTACTCAACCTGGAAAAGTGGAAAACCGTTTTCTGAAAATTGTAGTTGTGCAAAAAGAAACTTTTGAATTATGAAAAAGAAATCCCAAATGGTAAAAATGTGCAGGCATAGCACTGAAATGACTTCCTGCCAATGAATGAAAGTGCATTTCCACTTGAAACGGTGCAAAGGTTTTTTTTGGAATGTATCCATCTGCAAAAGGACTGATGTCTCTAAATTCATGAAACTGGAACCATCAGCAAGTAAAGAAGTTTAGAGCATGTCCCAGCTTGCTTTTAACATATGCTCCTGTTCAGTGGTTTTCAAACATTTTTTCTCTGGACCCAGTTGAAAAAAAATCATTTATGCCCACAGCCCAACAGTTGTGTCTTTGAACAATGCATTCCAGTCTTTTGGTGGCAGCAGCAGGGGGCATTGTGACCCAATACCTGAGGGTCTGTGATGCTGTAACAGGTCCCAACCCATGATTTGAAAACCACTGCTCTAGTTGGTATATTGCTGGCATAAAAATGAAAGCCAACGACACTTAACAGACATGGAACTGTTTGATAGTTAATTTTCAGAGTGGAAGTATACTTTTAAATTTCTTGCTATTGCTGGAGAGAACTGTGCCTTCCTGTTCAGAGCCTACTTTAGTCCATTCCCCCCCCCCGTCCCCCCATTTTCAAAGGACTGGCAGTGCAGAGATCAAGGACTGCTCAGTTTATAAAACTGCCATTCGTAACAGCAAGCTGAACTCATTCTACATTTCATATACTCCATTTTCAGGGAAGGTGAGTCTTTAAATCTACTGTTTTACAACTTAAAGGAAGGGTTGTCTCAATTAATTCATTTGGTCTTACTCTTGAAGCTGACATGGCACCCTCCAGGAATTCTAACTCTCTAGGATCAGCATGATTGGTATTTTCATGTGTTCTTTTTCTTCTCCATCTGAGCTGCAAAGAATTGGCTGAGATTACAGCAGTCTTTGTGTAAGTATGTTGGTATTTGCTTTGTTACTGCATGAGTAGGCCTGGACAATCCTACTTCACCAGCTATCTTTTATAGAACTCTCTGAATCCATTACTATAA
The DNA here is from genome assembly GCA_007922195.1 of Podocnemis expansa. Taxonomy (NCBI): domain Eukaryota; kingdom Metazoa; phylum Chordata; order Testudines; family Podocnemididae; genus Podocnemis; species Podocnemis expansa. Next base: position 9,257,776 of record ML681973.1, read on the forward strand.
TCCAAACCAAAAAGGTGAAAATTAACAACTGAGAGGTGAAACATCTTCTAGACCAAATCCCTGTCTTCAGTGGTTCTCAACCTTTTGCAGGTCATGACGCACTGGCTGTACGTTGTGATCCTGCAGGATACACCGGCCCACCCCCTGCAGGCCAAATCCAGCCATCTCCCTGGCTCTCTACAACACACTAACCACAGAGCTAGATAAAAGTTAGTATGTATATGGCAACCAAAACCACAATCACACCTTAATTTGCAGTGTAACTTACCCTCCCATGTCCATGGATGTAAATTAAATAGGTTTGGACTCTTTCAAGGAATCAGAAGTCAGTGGACTCAATGCTCAGTATAAAGATATGTTTTAGATCTCCTCAGTTATGGTGAGGACTGCTTACACCTACAGAGGCAGCCCAGAAACTATCTTAGCTCTGTTCCAAGCTGATAAATCTGTGCTATGCGTTGAAGAGAGACAGCACTGAACCTCACCACTTGGGAATACTTGTGGAGTAAGGTACTACTTGGTGTCAATATCATCTCTCCACTCAGCTGCATAATCTGAGCAAGACTCACTTTTAATATGAACCACATTTGTTAGGGATTAAATGTCTTCTGATGCAGAAGTCTTTATCTACCATTTAAACCTCACTCCTCATCTTCAAGCATCTGATGAATTGGGATTTTCTCCCATGAAAGCTCATGCAATAAATAATGTGTTAGTCTTTAAAAGTCCCAGAGGACTCCTTGTTTGTAGCACTGACATGGTTCTGGTCCACTACACACGGCTAAATTTCACTGTATAGCGATGACTTAGAGCTGCAGTTTCAAGGTCAGGACTAGCGAGGTATACTTTTTTGTGGGGAAAAAAAAAGTATTTTTTCCCAAAATGTTACTAATCTGTAAGAATCGTAGAGTGGAAAGGGGTAGTTTTGGGGGAAGGTCTGGAGACTGGCATTTTTTCACACTTTTGGTGCCGGCGCGAGGAATCCAGTCTGTTAACTTTTCACAGAATTATATTTGGTGGGAGATACCTGTGAACAGAACTAAGCAGACTGAAACAGTAGAGCTTTGTGTGAAAAGCTCATGAAGCTAAATGTGAATTTTACACCAAGAAAGTTGTGCTAGTGTCCAAGTTCCTGGGATATAGTCCTTGCTCTAATCACTTGGAGTGAAACCAACCTCATGGGTAGCAGGAGGCTTACACGCCTCTAATACCCAGTATGTCTCACTTGAAGCCCTTACAACAGGCACATAAATGATACATAGACCTGTGTTGTCTCCGGCACAATGGTCAAGGTCACCGTTTCCAACTTTAGGCTAGTCTCGCAGCCTCTCACTGCCTAGTTAACCCATACAGATATAATTAATTCACATTGCGAAACGAAATTTAGTGTTCGTAAAAAACTCTGAGGACATCTTTCCAGTTCGAGCTTGAACTCCACTTCAGCTGCTGTCAGTTGGAATTGATCTGTTGAATCCCCATTACCCCAGCTGAGCCTTGACCCATACTATCATACATAACAGTAGATCACTGTACTGATGCAAGATTTTCTGGGGACCAAATTGGTGTCATCCAGCTTTGGTATTCAGGAAGCGAAATGGTAGTTTAGAACCACCTTTTCCTGTTATCCCACTTAGGTCCTGCAGCTTGGTCAAACCTGAGGATCTGCTTAAAAGCCTATAATAAGAGTTTTCATACCCATTATGAGCCTGTACAAAATTATGACCACCTGGACTAAAAGCTATCAGTTCCAAATACTTTGCATCATGCTATCTCAGTGTAAGTGTGTCACTGATATTTTTCATTATGATAGCTCTAAGTCTGTGAAGTCTCTCATACTGTAATCCAGTTCCAGGTGTACAAGTTCAACTGGAAAAGTGGTGAGCCACCTGAGAGCTATATAAAATGTTAGGATCTTATAACAGGCTAGCAAGACAGAGCCACTCCTTTGCTAGTGTAATTCTCTATAATTATTCTATTCATTTGAATTATGATAGTTCCCATAACATGCTCGATACTGTACAGACATGGGAAGACAAAGTCCATGCTTTAAAGACACGCTCACAAGATGAGCAATAACAAAGTATGCAGGAGAGGGTTAAAATGTATCAGTACATTTAACGTTCTCACTGGTGAACAAAGCACTGTCTATCCACTGACTGTGTTGGTCAAATGAACCTAATACGTTTTTATACTGCCATTACAGTCCATTCGGTGGTTTTCTTATTTTTGTGGTCAGAAGTTTCACCCTTAGTATGGGGCTTAGACTCTTACCCAATGCTGATGCTATAGAGCAGAGTTAAAAAATTCCTGTTAAAAGTGCCATTCTCTGGAGATAATTTAACACCAAGGTCCTTTCGTCTAGTGGCTGATGAGGTGGAAGTTAAATATCCCTTCCAAAAGAGTATGGATTAAATAAAGCTGATGTTCAGGTCAACATTTCCTCTGTCAATTAAATATGTTCTAATACTCAAGGCCAATGAGCATGTAATGGGTATCTCATTTGCATACAGATCCACTGCACTATGCTACATAAGCCATTACTTTATAAAGCACTTTGGGAAACATAGAGTATGACAGATACTATATAAAACCAAATTCCATACTATATTTCTTGTGTATATTTCTGCTACTATGTGGTTCATGATTGTTTTTTTAGTAGGAACAAATAATCAATACAAAACCATGAATAAAAATAACTTGTCTTTAAAACTAACGCTAAAAGAACATGCAGCTTTTTACTCTGCCTGAAGAAGACTCACTGTTCATTGCAATGGCTGAAAGCTATGTTCTTATTTTTAAACTGTTTAAACACAGAAGTCAAGCTCCTGCTGCAAACTCTTTGGTTTACCCCTACCTCAAAAATCTGAAACAAAACCCAAGAATTTAAAATTATGTAATGCACAAAAAAGTATACACTTTTAATAAAAAAATCAGTAGAAATAACAAGCAAAATAAAATTCTATATTCACTTGCAAAGGAAAATATCCTTTTTCTTCCCAGAAACATCACAACCATTTTATTAACCTTAGCCACTGTGAAAAGATTTCTGAGTCCAATCCTACTCTCAGTCACACTCCAGAATAAATTGTCGTTGGTAGGAAGAATTTAGTTCTCAGCGTCTAGAAGAGAGACTCATTCCTAAGGTAACATGAGAATAATGTTGTTAGTGCCACAGGAACATAGGGCACTAGATCTTCCTATCATTTCATAAGTCAGGAATCCCTGAGATGCATGCTGTAGGAGAATGAAGCAGACACGTACTGGAACAGATTCATAAAAGGGTCCCCAGAAAGGCTCATTGTAATCATACAATCAAGCTACATAACACAGAGCTTCCCCAAAATAATTCCTAGAGCAGCTCTTTTAGAAAAAGATCCAATCTTGTTTTCAAGTTGCTGGTGATGGAGAATCCACCATGACCCTGAGTAAATTGGTCCAATGTTTAATTACCTTTACTTTTAAAAATGTGTGCATTACTTCCAGTCTCAATTTGCCTTGCATCAACTGCCAATCATTGGATTTTGTTCTGATTTTATCTGCTAGCTTACAGACCCCATTATTAATTATTTATTTGCCAACTAGGTACTCATAGACTGTAATCAATCACCTCTTAACCACCTTTGATAAAATAAGAAGATAGAGCTCCTGGAGTCTGTCACTATAAGGCATGTTTCCGAATCCTTTAATCATTCTCTTGGCTCTTCCCTGAACCCTCTCTAATTTATCACTATCTTTCCTGAATTGCAGACAACAGAACTAGACATACTATTCCAGCAATGGTCACACCAATTCCAAACCCAAAAGTAAAATAACCTCCCTGCAGCTTCTTGAGATTTCCCTGTTTATTCATCTAAACTTCACATTAACCCTTTTTGCCTCAGAATTGTGCTGGGAGGTCATAGTCAGCTGATTTGGTCCTGCCACAAATGCAGGGGACTGGACTTGATGACCTCTCAAGGTCCCTTCCAGTTTCTATGATTCTATGACTGTCCATTGTGACACTCAAACTTTTTTAGAGTAAGTCTTCCTGGGATACAATCCCTTATCCTATTAGTATGACCTATATTGTATGTTCCAGGATGTGTACATTTACATTTTGCCATATTAAATGCATGTAGTTTGTTTGCGTTCAGCTTCCCAAGCAATCCAGATGGCTCTGTTTCTTTTTGACCTATTCACTTCATTATTTCCCACCCCCGCAAGTTTTGCAAACTTTTAAACATGGAGTCCTGTCACACTTTTAAAGACCAACAAATTTATTTATCTTGCTATAGGACTCGTTTGTTTTGCTGAACTAGACTAACATGGCTACCCCTTTGGAATTTGTCAGTGATTACTTTTTCTTCCAGGTCATTGATAAAAACATTAAATAGCCTAGAGCCAAGAATCGATCCATGTTGGACCTTGCTAGAAACACACCTATTTGTTGCTGATTCCCCATTTACACTTACAGATCTTTTAGTTAGCCAGTTTTTAAACTGTTTACTATGTGCCACATTAATTTTACATCATTGTAGGGTTTTTTTTTAATCAAAATGCCTTGTTGTTCCAATCAAGTCAAGTGCCTTAAAAGGAAGTCTAAGGATATCAAATCAGCCAAACTCATAATAGCATCAGAAGAGTGTGTTCTATTAGTCTGATAAATGCTGTGGATGAGAGTCATCAAACTATAATGCAGGTGATGACCTGCAGCTCTAAGAGACACAATAAAGCTGTCTGCTGTATGAGAGAGTGCCAACAAATGGACATAACTAGGATCAGGAGATCCAAGAACCTCACCTCCACTTCCCTGTCCAGACTCTTTGTATGATGTTAAGCCAGTCCCTTAACTCCCTGTGATTTAATTTCCTCATCAATAAAATGGGAATAATTATGCACTTTTTGAATCGTGTCAATCATGTCTTCATTCATTTATGGTTTTGACGTTACATGGACTAATGCAACTCTGTTTAGTTGCATCAAATACCCTTTTTCATCTCTACCAGAATGATTGCCCTCTGTGACTCTCATCCTGCAAAACTTTCATTCCCAGAGTGTCCCCTGATGTTAGATTTGTGTGCAGAAGGTATTAAATTGCTACTGTAGAACCAAAAAAGCATCTTTTTGCCCAATCAGTTTTGTCCAGTGCTATGGTTTTCTTTCTTTGAAACTGCCACCTCGACAGTAATCCTGTCAGCATAGGAAGTGAGAGACAGGACAAAACTCAGACCTTGTTCTCCTTTATAGCAGAGTCTCCCAAGGAAATCACTAGACCTGACTTCCCTGTGAACATACATTGGTAATATAATAAATATATTAAATGCATTTTAGAGATTATAGTATAATCAGTAAAATACATGACTTTTCTTTCTTGCAAATCAATGTATTTAATATTTTGAAATATCAGATAACTTTTTAACCCCTTGTAAAAATCATTAGAATTAAAAAGCAATTATATATAATATAAACTATGACACCCCTGAACATGGTATATGTGATAAATGCATTTGCCTTCAGAATTTCCACTCTTTTGATGCATATAGTTATCATACATACAATATATATTGTGTGAGATAAAGTATTGTGAAACATTGTACTATGACTTCACTAAGTCAAAGTTACTCTTCGTATGTGTTCATGTCTTGTATTTTTTATGCATTAAGATCAATTTTTAGAGTGTAAAATACTGAAGAACATTTTATTTTTATGATTATAGCTGTGTGCAATTATGAAAGTAATGACATAAACCTATTAGTATTTTCACTCTAAAATAAATATTATATTTGATAAAATCTGAATGCTTTTAACAATTCTTAGCAATTTGTGTCTTAAAGAAAGAAAAGTTTATCAATGGCTTAGTGTGGTACCTCTCTTCATTTTTCTTAGCATCTAGTCATCTTCCTTGCACACAAAAAGAAAACGGTGCCAACAGATGGCTCTTGAAAGTAAATTATAATATTACCTACCCCCACCATAGACAGTATAGGACCAAATGCCAAGGTACTAACTTAATTCTTCCCAACTCAAGGTAAGCCAAACAAACTTTAATTCACTTCACTTGCAGTTTGACTTAGTAAAACTTTGGAGAGGAGTCTGTAGCTTGGTCCATAATCCTTTGCGACTGTAGCAGGTTTATAATAATACATTTACAATTTTCCCCTATGACTAGCAGGTCATTTATATAAAAAATCTCATCAAGTAGCTCTAAATTCTGACAACTTAGGCCAACTGGAAGACTAAACAAAATCATTTGCATGCATTGTAGGCTTCCAGCTAGAGGACTCAGAGGGTGAAATTCTGGTCCAGTTGAAGTTAATGGGATTTGCATCAATATTCCTTTGCATTTCTGCAGCAATAAATTTAATAGGCCAAAAGAAATATATCTGTGAGTATACATAGACATTTAGTAAATAACGATGCAACCTACCTTCATTTAACCAAGGAATATTTTGCTTCTCATTTTCAAAGTTTTCAGTTGCTCTGATTTTTACCTTGTCCGTGTTGTTTTCTGACATCTGTTTGGGAGAAAAGAATTCTGGGATGTCAAAAGTTCCTGTTTAAACCTGTCAAGAAATATATTCTCTTCTTAGATTGCTGATTTCACTTAATAAACTGTGAATACATAGACTGTTTTTTCCTGATCTAATACTATATAATCTCTCGCACAGTGAACTAATATAATCTTTCTCAATGGTTTATCAATATTAATGGACTGCTGATTGTAGATACAGTCTTCGGTAAGATTATTATAAATTATATTATGAACTGCATTAATAATAAATTCTTAACATGGTGGTAATACAAGTACGTTATAAGACACAGCAGGCATTACGGCTAAAAATATTCAATCTGCCTATTTAATACAGTTCCAAGTTGTTATACAGGATGCTAGCAACATGAGCTATAATTAAATAAATAAGAATAAAGTATTTATAATGGGAACTTTAGCGAAGTGTAACCAAAATATATATATATATATATATATATATATTTACTACCACTTCCAGCAATTTATTTACTCTAATGAGAATCATCCAATCCAAAGCATGCAAAGTTATAGTGCCTGAGGGGATTCTATACACAGTAAATATTAGCCCGTACACTGTAGCGTACTTCCATTGTTTTCTAGGAATAAGATTAATGTGTCCAGTCTTCTTCTATCTGCTTTTTAATCACTGAGTCCACTGAACAAAAGTATTTCAGTATTTTTACCTGTATAGTCCAATCAGAAAAGGTAAAAGTGGTTGGGTTTGGAAGCAATTTAGCAGTTCTGCTTGCAGCCTCCTTTGTTGTCTGTTGATGTCCAGCATTCCCTTACACTGACAAAACTGAAAGGATGAGCAATGCACTCTCTTCCTCCCTGACGTGTGGTGCTAGATTTGTCTTGCTGCCAGAATCAGCCAACTTACTGCTGGGTTGGTTTTTTTGGTCTGTCCCCTCTCTCCCAGCGATGCACTATCAAACCTGCAGTGTGTGTGTGTGTGTGTGTGTGTATGTGTGTATAGGAGGGAAGGGGGGAACAGCATCCCAGCACAATGGGAGTTGTATACAAATGTGATCTTTACAAATCAAGAACTGTTTTGAAACAGGATGCGCTTCATTTCCTCACTTAATGCATCTTTAAAATATAGCAGCAAAAGTCAAGACATGAATAGCAACAGATCAGATAAATAAGCAAGGAGTCCTGTGGTACTCAAAGACTAACAAATTTATTTTGTTTTGCAGAACTAGACTAACACAGCTACCCCTTTGAAATCAGATAAATGTGTCAGAATGTTTTGCCTAAATGCAAGTTAAAATAATAATGGATGTCCACACTTTCCTGAAGTGCCCCTTTAGGAAAGAAATACCATAATCTTGTGCTCTTCCAAACTACCTGTGAGTTTAGGGGACCACTGTACTCAGGGGTGTCAACAACAGCAGGCCTGGTTTAAGTTGCATTTATTAATCATTATTCATTGTATTGCAGTCGTGCTTAGGGACCTCAGTCATTGCCAGTCCTTGTCCCAAAAAGCTTACAGTCACTGCCACACAGGTTCAGAGCTCTTGTTTTTCTCTGACCTGATTTTGTGAGGTGCTGAATGCCATCATTAATGGGCTGTGTAATGCTCACATTAGGCATTGGCAAAACTCTGGTTGACATTACAGAAAGCAGGTTGAAGCCCAATGCTAGTGGGATTTGAGGGTGCTCACAAGAAAGTGTTTCCCAAAAGACGGGTAATGTGCAGCAAGAAACAAAAAACCACTCATTCCTAAGATTGAATTTTGAGAGCATTAATTGTGGAATAAATTCAGAGTTACCCATTTGTCCTACCTTTTTGCAATATTTACAAAATTTCAAGCAGTATTTGTAACTAGATACTGTAATCCAAGATTCCAGAGCCTAAGTGTGGCCAATAAATAATAACACATTTCCTTTGTTATGACAATGTCTTCCTCTACTCTCCCATCACATGTCATTCTTTCTCACAGGGAAAAAAAAATTGTTTCCTTCTCTTTTTAAATCTGCTGTGCCAACATGACTGAGATTCTTCTACCATCCTTGGCTAATTGTCAAATGCATGTTTTGTGCTTATTATATATCAGCACAATGTGAGGGGTTAGACTTGCATAAGTTTAAAAACATGTTTGACATAGCATACTTTGGGAACAAGTTCATGCATTGGTTGTGTAGCGGGGAGGTGTAAAGACGTGTCCGCACCAGCATTTTAATATGCTGGTGCTCTCCTGCAGGGTGGGCCTTCAGGTATTGTGTTTTCTTGCTGCCTAGTTTCCCCTTCACCACAGATATATCTTTTTCATGTGTTTACACCTGTGAGTTTGGGTGGGAAAGAGAGGCAGTGGTATACAGTTGGATCCACAGTGTTATGGGTGGACTCCTGCTCCTGTATAGATTTCCACTGAAGTCACTGGGACTCACACAGGTCTGCATACACAGACCTAATTGTACAATTAGAGCCAATGGTAATATTCTATCAGGAAGTACCATGTCAAATAAAAGCAGTGGATGATTTAATACATATTAGAAATTGACCCATTTAGATGTAACCATTCAAATTCTGTTTTTTTCCTGGGGATTTTCATTAGGTCCTTAGGCCAAAACAGCTCTCAGAATTGCTGGATTGAAAAATGTTCATGGGAAAGCTTTATCTTCTGGAATCCACAAAATACATAGCTAAACCTCTCCCCCCAAAACCTGTAAGGATTTTGTTAGTCCAAAAAAAAAAGAAAAGATTAAAGACATTGGGGAAAGGGTTCCTCCAAACAATTCTCCTCTGATCTTCTAAATAAAGATGTACTGTAGCCACCTTTCCAAGTTAATAGGACAATATACTCAGGGCAAGAATCTTCTATTATGGTTTAATAGGAAGCAGAGGAAGGAACCGCCAGACTGGTTCAAAAGACGATCGGAGGAATTTTCTGATCAAAATTGTCTCCATTGCTGACTTTCAATAAATGATCATGGTATTTTGTCTATCCAGGAACATTAATTAAAAGCTTTTATTAGGTTGGTCAACTCTAGTTTTCAACTGCAACATGTTCCTGTGTGCTACTTTTGACATCATTTAATTATTTTGGATAAACGCTCAATATTTCTGTTTCCTAATCAATCTTAAAATAGTTAGAGGAAAGGCCAGGATGTCATACATTCTTAGCAGTGTTGGGCTTTGCAGAGGGAAAAAAAACCCTATGCAAGCACATAGTTCATATATTGAGTAAACTTGTTTCCATTAAAATGGTAATTGAATTTTTAAAGCCATGGTACATTTTAAGCAACCAAACTTTAGTTTATGGGTTGATAATTCATTTCATTTTTATTTTATAGGTTTTATTTTATAGCTATTAAATGGCTATGGGCCATCACTTGTTCCTTTTCTTCCAGATTGTGAAATAGGGCATTTATATGGCGGATAAAAAAATAATCACCATCATGCCAAAATAGATGTGATATCAATCTGTTGCCAGATAAATGTACTGCATCAAATGCTTGTTGGAATTTTGTAGTATAAAAGTTTATTTTTCTGGTCTGCTCAACTAGGATTGCATTCAAGGACTTCATGGAAAAGGATCTTTAATAGATTGTAATATCCATCAAATCCAAAGGAAAAAAATCAAGTCTCAATCCTAGTTTGAGCAAGTCTCCTTTTTGTGACAAGCTTTAGTGTTAGCTGAAGAGCCCAGGTCATACTGGGTCTCTACATCTAAGTGGGGAATGAAGCTCTACCTAAGAGAGTCCTTAGGTCTATCCTGATGACACAGAGGTCATCATTATATATTTGTATCTTAAGTGACTTTTTTTCTGAAGTTGTGAATGATATCCTTAATGCTTTCATTTCCAGGAGAGGTCATGTAAATGTCAACAACTGTATTAACAACCATATGAAATTTCCATAGTACAGCATTTGGTAGAGCAGTTATGTTTATCTTTTACATTATACTGACAAAATAGCCAGGTCAAGAGGTGGTGGCAACCGGTGCTCTGTAGCTTTGGAAAATCCTGTGCAACAGTAAAATTGCATGAGATGCTCCATGGTGAGACCACCCCAGTGCTCTTTTTTTTTTCCCACAGTGGGGTGATTGTTTACAATAACAATGTGCATATAATGGGATGTGCCCTGTCCATGTTAAGAAATCTCTTCTTGATCACAGTTCTGTAGACAGATTATTCAATTTGGGGAGTATAAAAATGTACACTCAAATTATTCTGGTGCCTGTGGTGGATCTAATTTACCTAGATTTCAGTATGGCATTTGTTATGGTTCCACATGGAGAATTATTAGTTAAATTGGAAAAGATGGGGATTAAAATGAAAATTCAAAGGTGGGTAAAGGACTGGTTAAAGGGGAACTACAGTGGATCATACTGGAAGGGGAATTGTCAAGCTGGAGGGAGGTTACTAATGGAGTTCCTCATGGACTGGGCTTGGAGTCAATCTTATTTAGCCTTTTTATTACTGACCTTGACAAAAAAAAAGTGGGATTGTGCTAATAAAGTTTGTGGATGACACAACGTTGGGAAGTACTGCCAATACAAGGAAGGATCAGGGTATCATACAGGAAGCTCAGGATGACCTTGTAGACTGGAGTAATAGGAATAGTATAAGATTAAATAGTGGAAAGTACAAGATTATGCATTTAGGAACTAAAAACAAAAATTTCGATTGTACATTGGGAACACATCAGCTGGAAGTGACAGAGGAGGAACAGGACTTGGGTAAGTTGTGTGACCACAGGATGGCTTTGACGTGGCCATCAATTTGACATGGCCATGAAAAAGATTAATGTAGTCCTAAAATGCATCAGGCGAGACATTTCCTGTAGAGATAGGGAGATGTTAGCACCATTATACAAGGCTCTCTTGAGCCTTATCTGGAATATTGTGTGCAGTTCTGGTCCCCTATGTTTAAGAAAGATGAATTCAGAATGGAATAGGTATATAGAAGGACTGTTAAGATGATCTGAGGGATGGAACCTGCCCTTATGAGAGAAAACTCGAAGACCTTGGCTCGTTTAACCTAATCAGAAAAAGATTGAGGGGAGATGGGGTTGTTTTCTATTTTAAATACATCAGATGGATAAATACAAGGGATGAATAGAAATTATTTAAATTCAGCACCAGTATGGACACAAGAACAATTGGATATAAACCAGTCATCATGAGGATTAAGCATGAATTAGATGCAAGTTTCTAACCATCAGAGGAGCGACGTTCTGGAAGGCTATGTCTACATCAGCTAAAGTTAGTTTGGACTTGATAGTCCGAACTAAGAAGTTTGAGGTTAGTGTGAACTAACCTCCTGCTTATAAGTTTGAACTAACCATGCATTCTAGTTCAAACTAACGCTTAGCTAGAACGTGTGGTAAGCCGAACTAACCGGCTTAGTCCATGGCCACATCGCGCCTAGTTTGAGCTAAACGCCATCTAGCTGGACCTGCCTGGCTTGACTAGGGGTATAGGTTGGAGGTGGAATGTCAATGTTGTTCAAATTAGTGGTTGAAGTGGGAATGATGTTGGCTCTGATGCTTTCCCAATCACTCTGTGAAGCTTGAGAGTTAATTTGTACTGTGGCTGTTCTCACTTGAGCTAATGTAACTCAAGAAGAATTAATTTAAGTGTAGATATTTTTTGCTAATTCTGAAGTGAAGACATATCCCATGTCTAAGTTCCCCTGAAAGCACGGTCACCTGGGATACATTTACCATGAAATTCAGCAGCAATTGACAGGAGATATGCAACCTGCAGAGGGAAAAGCCTTCCAATCGGCACAGCATTACTCTTTTTCTGGGGATGGATTTATTTGGTCAACTTCCAGATTGATTGAGCGGGTCTCCACTTCACCTCAGTTGATCCTGGAGAATCAGCCTGGCAGCTCCGTATTTGCTGCCATCAGTAGACACAGCCTGTGAATTTAAATTAGAAGGAAACCAGATGAATTTTCCCTGCCCCCTGACCTTTTTGCTCTTTTATGTAAACCATTTTCCAGCAGTCATCCTTTAAGAAATATTACTTGATTTCAGAAGTACCAAGCGCCTACAATTCCAGCTGAAGTCAACAGGAGCTGCGAGAATGAAGCACTTCTGAAAATCAGGCACAGAGTTTGAATGAAACTGAACTTCAAAAAGGAAAATAGTTTTCTGGTGTTCTAGGATCCCAGAATAGGTATTTATTCTAACATTTGATCAGCTATTCACAAATGATGCCTTTGTATCTTTAAAATAACTACAAACCAAATTTAAAACTGGAAGCTCTCATCTTTGATGTTATCTGCAGATAAGATGAAGCTTTGAAGCACTAACAGAGACTAATTGGAACAGAATACCAATACAACCCCAAATTAATGGATAACACAAGAACCATGTGGGGATCTGTAGCTTTAAACTAGGACCATTTATTCTCAAATGTTATAGAATTTCAGAAAAAAATTCAGTTAATTTCTGGAGTGTAGATAAAAGACCAGAATTTTCTGATTTAGTGTATGATGCTGCACACTTCAAAAACAGTTCAAGAGACAAAATAAAATACAATTAATAGAAAACAAAATAACTTTGCATAACTATCTGTCTTTGCTGAAAATAAATCCAGCCGTATGAGGAAAAAAAATGCCTGCCGGGGTGGGAATAGTAGCAAAACTACATTTTTGTTAATTTCTGAAATGTGGCTCATTTTATATTCTATGATGATTTGGGGAAAGGATTTTTTCTGTAAATATGATCCTTAATTGCCCAGAGTTGCTGAAAAAACAAAATTCCACAAAAGAGCTGTATGGAAAAAGCATACACCCAGGATGAAAATGATGCAGAATATATTTGCAATTCTAGATCTTTGACTTCTTATAGTTTATTAATGGCCCCAACATCAGTCCTCAGACTGTCTTGAGGTGTATCTACACTGGAGGCTCTGTTAAATTGACCTAACAAGGTTGACTTTAAGTCAATTTAAAGTCAATTTTGTTCAGTTTACTTAGAGAATCTACACTGAAAACTCCTGATGACTGCCTGCAGCCACTCTAGTGTACTTGGGGATGAACTGAGGAAGCACTCTTCTACGTCAGCCATAAAGATGTTGGCATATTGTGGGGTCATGTAGGTACCCATAGCCGTGCTGTTGACTTGAAGATATAAATTGTCTCCAAATCTGAAATGGTTGTAGCTTGGTACAAAGTTCAGCCAGTAGTTCCATGACATCATTGGGAATACTGTTTCTGATGGTTTGTGGTCCATAATTGTCTAGGATGTTGATGTAAAGAGCTTTTACATCCATACTGGGCAGGATGGTGTTTTCTGGAAGATCACCAATGGATTGTAGTTTTCTCAGGAAGTCAGTGGTGCTTAAAGATAACTAGGAGTGCTGGTAGCATAGGGCCTGACAAAAGAATCTAAAAGATAAAGATAGAATACCAGAATCTGGCAAATTCCCATATGAAACATGGGTTGATGCTTGGAATGAGTCAGAAGATCAAGCAAGACTAAAGTATTCATAATACATAAATTAAAAATGTCAGTGCACCCCATAGAAAACACACACACACACACACACACACACACACACAGGGTACCCCAGCTTTTAAAGTGCTGATTAGAACATTTAGAAATCTCAAGAAAGGAATGCCTCAGTTGCGATCTTCATGGGATCTGAAGTAAAAAGCATATGTAAGTAGCTAATGTGGACAATTTAGGCACTAAAAATGTACTCCTACTATGGACTTAGCTACACTGTAAAGTTAACTTATGTTATAACTCAGGTTTAGCTTCTAACCAGACTTTCATTCACACAGTAAAAGCTTTCAGTTGAGTTTGATGATGTTTTAAATTCAAGGTGGTTGAACTATCAGTGGGTCCAGGCTGAAGCTGGATGCTGCTAATGCTCAAGATACTACTAGCTGATAATCCCTCCATGCCTTTGGAAAAATCACCTGAAGCCTTTCTTGTTTCTCCCAGCTCCCTAGTTCTGAACCAGAAATTACTGCCAGTCAGTATGAAAAACCTGTGGCTCTCTATACCTTTAGCATTTTTATAGCAATTGCATTGCACTTGTTGGATAAAATGGCATCAAGGAGAACATCCTCCCACTGAAGCACTGGTGAACCTTTGGCACAAGGCCACCAAAACTGCAATTATGAGTTTAGGACAAAAAAATTTAAAAACTCATGACGCTATATCTATAAAGCCACATCAGGAAGGGATCTGCTGGACTTGGACCTCAGTACCAGGAGGTGAAATCCCCGAAAAACTAGTCCTGTGGGCAAAGGACAGCAAGCCCCAGTCTGGTAACATCCTTAGAACATATCTGTCTATGAGAAGCTGAACTAAATGCTCTGCAGCATCCCAAGACAGGAGCCCTCATACATCCATGTCACCTTAAGGGGCATGGGCTTGGGTCAGAGAGCACCAAGGAACTGGAAGAGGAGGTAGAGCTGGAGAGCTGGTACTAGGCACAGTGTCTTAGCTGAGGCAAAGCAGATATTCTTCATTTCTTGACACAATCAGTTTGATCCTGCCTTGGACTCACATGACAAGTTCATGGAAGAGATGGAGAAACAGACCAGGAGGGAATGGACCAAAGAGAAACTAGTAACACTGCAGCTGGGTAAGACAGCAATGTGTAGCAAAAGCAGTGAGAGTCCTGTGGCACCTTATAGACTAACAGATTTCTTCAACCGTAAGCTTTCGTGGGCTACAACCTACTTTGTCAGATGCATGAAGTGGAAACTACAGTGGAGAGGTATATACACACATGCCACAATGGAGGAGGGCAAGTGTTAGCAAAGTCAGTTCAGGAATCTGTTAGTCTGTAAGGTGCCATAGGACTCTCGCTGGTCTTGCTATACACAGACTAACATGGCTACCCCTCTGGAAATTACAGCAATGTGTGGTGTTATATTTAGGTGAGCTGGAACAACATTTAGGGACTATCAATATCAGTCTGGGACCAATCTCCATCATCGCAGTAAGGAATGTCTTTGGCCAGAAAGTGAGGGCCTTTTATGCAATACTTGTAGCTTCACTTGAGGTGGAAGACTAACCATTTCTGTCAACAAAGCTGCAGCCAAACCAGGGCTGCTCACTCAGCTGGCCTGTTTGTCCTGAAAGATCTCTGACATGGTAAAAGCTAGAAACACAAAATTTTGAATGGATACTACTGACTTCCTAACTTAAATAATTGGATTGGTTACAACTCAAAATTAGTTCCCACAGAGCCCCAATTGGGCACACTGATAATTAGCTTTTAGTAGCACCTGATCATAGACATTTGCTGGACTCTTCTGTTAAGCTTGTCTCAGACTAATACCAAGAGTTTCTAATACCAAGACTATCAATGATGCCTACAGCTATCCAGGGCCGGCGCTAGACGGTAAGCAGCCCCTGCTTTGCAGGGGGGTGCCGGCATTTGAGGGGCACCAAAAGGGGACAGAGACATGGCACTCCCCTGATGACATCACTAGTCTGCGCTAGCGTCGCTCTGCTGCGGGGGCGTGCCACAATCCCAAGCGCCAGCCCTGCAGCTATGCCCTCTCTGCCTAGCATTTGCCATGTCTATTAACAAATCACAAAGACAAACATTCAAAGTTCCTGGAGTAGATTTGAGATTCAACTGCTTAAGTCATGGTCAACTATACGTTGCTACATCAAGAGCTGGAAAGGGGAAAAATTTGAATGTTCTTTGTCAAGGAAGAAAAACAAAAAAATATTGTTTATCATCAGGCAATAAGTTAAATGTAAATGCATGTTGTAAGCACAGCACTAGCTATGTTAAATTTTTTAAGTAATACGATAAAAAAAAGTATTTCCAATAAAATCTGTGATGTTAAAGTAATTTAGATAGTTTATTCACCACACCTTTTGTTACCAAGAAATGAGTTAAATGTCAATGTGTTTTGTAAACACATCACTAGCTATGTTAATTTCTTAAAGTAATATACGAAAAAAGTATTTTGAACAAAATATGTTATAGTAATGTAATTGACATAGTTCATTCATCACACCTTTTTCTATATTTTCCCCGGGTGATGCCAGGTATTTCTGCTAGTATATAATATTTTTAGTCCAATTTTACTGCACTGAAGTCAATCGTAAAACTCTCACTGACTTCAGACGGAGGAGGCTTGGGCCCATTAACACATAGACAAAGTTAGCTTTGATGTCCATACAAATATATATACTGAGCTATTAAAACAAACTATTACAACCCAGGACAGGAAGCTTTTAAAATAAATAAATAAAGCCACTTCATAGCTGAGTACAATTATCTCAGCTCGAGCCCATTGAATGTCAATGGGTGAGTTACAGGTTTGCAGATTTCTCAGTTTTGTTCAGCAAAGTACATACCCAGCCTGCTTCCCAGAAATAATCATCATTATTCTTGGCCATGGTGACATTCAGCACATTACTGGCAAGTTCACTTTTATTCTCCTTTACCTTCTACACCCTAGTTATCGCCAGCCTTTCTCTCTTATCCACTGAGTGATTTCAGTCTGTTGTTCTTGTTTAACCTTTCCCACCAAGAGGACAAATCTGATTTCACTGTGTAGTAAATGAAGTCTGGAGATAATTTTGCATATATTCTGCTAAAACTTACATTGAACTTACGACAATGCAGGAACCTGGTAAAGGAGCTAGTGTTTGCTATGTCCCAGTCATCAGATTTAACCAAGCTCCAAGTTTAGCCCCTGCTAAGCAACTTCAACTTCCCCCAAAATCACAATCATTCAATCTTCATTTGGATTTAGAAAGGGGTTAAAATAGGCTGGAATGCACCAGAACAGTGTTCCAGGGCCTACTATTTTGAGGGGCCCAGCATTCTGGGAACCCTAAAAATAGAAAATGGAGCCAGAACACTGCATTCCAGGGCCCACCATTTAAAATAGTGGGTCCCGGAACGCAGCGTTCTAGTTCCATTTTCTATTTTTAGAGGCCCGGGAATGCTAAGCCCCTAAAAGTAGTAGGCCTCGGAACGCCATTCTGGCACGTTCCAGCAGGGCAGAGCAGGGAAAAGCAGGGATGTGTGTCAGCTGTCCCAGGTCCCTGTGCATCTGCAGGCCGCACTAGAGGCAGAAGCCTCAAAGTACAGCCTGCAGTAATGGGAGTTAGGGGTGATTCTTCACTGCCCCAGTGCGCAGTTGCTGGTGAATGTCTGGGTGTCAACTCACACTGGGGGGGGATCCTGTCTCCATTGTGGAGTGCCCGAACTGGGGTTGGGTATTGGGGGTAGGGTGTAGATTTTAGGGGTGAGTATTGGGGGCAGAGTGGGAATTTGGGGAGTGGGTATTGGAGATTGGGGGAATACTGGGGACAGGGGAGTGGATATTGAGGGAAGTAGCTGGCATGGGGGCAGGCATTTGGGGGGGGCAGTAGCTGGGGTGGTTGAAGGAGGCCTGGCCCCACGTGAAGGGGGCCTGAACCTGCATGAGGGGGCTTGGAAATTTAGGATGGTTCTGGGGCCCCCCAAATTATACTTTGACCCCTGCATTTAGACTTTCTTCAGCCATGACCCTTCAATGAACTCCCGGCAGGCAGATTTCATTGCAGGCCTAAATAATAACACTCCATACCACCGTGCAGTTAATTATTGTTTGAAGCCATACTAACAAACTGAGCAACAGTGAAAATCCCCTGTCGGCTCTGGAAAAATATGCACTTAATTTAAGTTTACATCTTAAGGCCGCTATCCTGTAAACACTTATGTACACACTTTACTATTGTGACTAGTCACATTGAAAACAGCTCTTTCCCAGCACTTGATTTGTATTAGTAATTTCACTGAATGGATACAATGTGGCTAATCTTTGGTTTCTTCAGTTCATCAAATAAATGAACCATGTACTTTCTTTTCTTAACTTGATTGTGGTAAAAATATTCCAATTCTCTGAATTTGCACAAAATGATTTTCTGTATAGGCAATAGCACAAATCTGTATTGATCAAGTGCTGGTAAAGTATGGAAGTTAAAGAACAATAATTACTTTTTTTAAGATCTTAAAGTAAATGTCATAAAATGTGCTGCAGAGGCTTTGCAATCATTTTCTGTTGTGACAGACTACACAATATGCTTGTATAGCACTTCATGGATCAAAAATCATATGTGAGGTGAAGGATGTTGTAAGTTACATACTGGCAAGCTGGCATGGGAGTAATTGTGTGTAAATCACTGTAAATTAAATCTTGAAGGGGGAGAAGACTGGATATAAAAATATGCTATAGATGGTTGTGCAGGTACATTATTAAATCATAAAAAGGATTAATACAGACCCAAAAGAGGCATAAAAGGCACTGTCTGGTTAATCTTGGGTCCATTCTGGACCGTGACCCTGTTCAGTAACGTTCCAATTTTCACAGCCCTAAAAAACTGGTGGAAAGTTCCAAAAAGACAGCTGTGTTAGTCTAGTTCAGCAAAACAAACAAGGAGTCAGGTGGCACTTTTAAAGACTAACAAATTTATTTATTGCATGAGCTTTCGTGGGAGAAAAATCCCACTTCATCAGAAGCTCTGAAGATGGGGGAACTGGTGGAAAGATGATATACAGGTGCTAACCATGTGCTTCAGGTCACCCTCCATTTTATTTGGGAACAACTGAGACCCTCAGTTTAACTAGGTATTTCCTTAGATTGATCTTCTCAATAGTGGACTTATTTTCCAATATTATCAAAGTGGGAGAACACGAAGGTTTGTAGAGCTTGGACAGGAAAGCCCTTTCAGGAGTGTATTCTGAAAGAAAAATTTGGATTTATGGTAACATTTTTATTCTTATATACTTAAATGTTCTTTTAAAAGCAAATAATTTCTCCTCTATTGTGGTGTTCTAAAGAACAGATACAGTATCAGCAGTTTGTTGATTCATTGTTGCTTTTTCTCTCTGAGAATCTGGGAAGCTGGAATGTTGCAATTCGGTTAAGTGCTTGTTTTCCCTGATAAATATTCTACACTGTTGCTATATTTCAATTGTTAGGTTTCTCAAGGGACAAAAGCAGTAAAGAAAGAAAATGAATAAACAGCTCAAAGTCTTGAGTGTCCAAAATATTGCAATATCTTGCTTTGAATAATAGAAAATTGAGATGCTTTATTTGGGTACATTTCATCATATCTAAAGGCATGTATACAAATCTATAGCCTGTCATTCTCTCCTTTTTCATAGACTCATGGAGGACAGGAATTGGGAGGGATCTCAAAGATCATCTAGTCCAACTCCCTGCTTAAAATAGGACCAGTCCCATCTAAATCACCCCAGTCAGGGCTTTCTCAGCCCAGGCATTAAAAATCTCTCAAGAATGGAGATTCCTCCACCTCCCTAGGTAACCCATTCCCGTGCTTCGCCATTCTCCTTGAGGAAAACGTTTTCCTAATATTCAACCAGACCTCCCCCACTGCAAATTGAGACCATTTCTCCTAGTTCTGTCATCTACCACCACTGAGAATAGTCCAGCTCCATCCTCCCTGGAACTCCCTTTCAGATAGTTAAAGGCCACGGTCAAATCCCCTCTTGCTCTTCTCTTCTCCAGACTAAAGAAGCCTAGTTCCTTCAGCCTCTCCTCAAAAGTCATGTGCTCCCGCCCCTCAGTCATTTTTGTTCCCTTCCTCTGGAGTCTCTCCAATTTGTCTACTATCTTTTTGTGGAGTTGGGGGCCCATAACTGGACTCAGTAACCCAAATGGGGCCTCACCACTGTCAAATAGAGGGAACTATCATTTCCCTCAACATGCTGGCAATGTTACTACTAATTCAGCCTACTATGCCATTAGCTTTCTTGGCAATAAGTGCAGACCACTGTCTCATGACGAGCTTCTTGGCCACTGTAACTCAAAGGTCCTTTTCTTCAGAACTGCTGCCCAGCCAGTCCCTGGTCTGTTGCAGTGCATGGGATTCCTCTGTCCTAAGTGCATACTTCTTTAACTTGCTGATAAG
Source organism: Podocnemis expansa (assembly GCA_007922195.1). Lineage (NCBI taxonomy): Eukaryota > Metazoa > Chordata > Testudines > Podocnemididae > Podocnemis > Podocnemis expansa. The sequence goes on from ML681973.1 coordinate 9,278,151, forward strand.
AATTTTGTTGGAAACCATAATGGAAGTTTTTCTAACATCAGTGTATATCACATCCACCACTTTTCCCACATCCACAGAGCCGGTCATCTCATCATACAAGGTGGTGGGGTTAGTTAGGCATGACTTGCCTTTGGTGAATCCATGCTGACTGTTCTTGATCACTCTTCTAAGGGATTCCATGATTTAGGGCAGGCTTTTTTCCACATCATCTGTCCTTAGTCTGCCTCCCTCATTCTCTAACAGGCCCACACTTTCCCTTCTTGTTACTAACATGCCTGTAGAAACCGTTCTTGTTATCCTTCATGTCTTTTGTTAGCTATAGTACCAATTGCAAAGCAGAATTTTTTCTTCAAATATTTAGATATCCAATCTTTACAGTTTTCTTCTCTTCTATGAAAAGAATAAGTTTAAAGATTACTTAAAACCAAACAAGGTCTCCACGTGGACTAGGTTAAAAGGTTGTCAGCAAAGGAAACAAAAAATGGGTTTTAGCCTCCCCTTTTTGTGGTATAGAAAGCTTGACTGAGATGAGGGGGCTTACGAAAATTGGGAATGTCTAATTTGGTGTTGCCTTGTTTTACTGTAACACTCCTCTGAAGTCTCATGGGTTGTGGAACTTTTCTTAGCCATAACTGGAAATGCAGGAAATATTGGATCTAAGAAACAAAGCAAAACAACCCCCCCTACCCTGATTGTCTCCCTGTTGCTTATTGGGGAATTGAACTTATGCAGGCATTAAAACAATCAGTCCAAAGCCAAAGGGTTTTAAATAGTCTGACTAAATAGCTTCATCTGTTACTTTGGACCCAAACTGAAAAACACTAAAGTCAGTGGAAAGATTTCCGTTGGCTTTCATAGACATTGGATTAGGTTCTTAAGCAGGTCTCATTTGTATGGCATTTTTTGTGTCAGAATCCATTCAGTTCTTAACATATCTAAAACATCAGGAGAACAACAGGCTAGACAAGACCTATACTTTTAAGATAAAATCCAAGCTGGAAAATAATTTATTCTAGTCTTCCCAGTCCCCCTCAACAAATAAACAAGACAATCCCTTCAGAATGTCACCCTTCTCCTCATTCCTATCTCCTCCCTTATTTTTCTTTTTGGATCCTGAACACTAGGGGAATTTTTCCATTGACATCAGTGGGATGTGGTTCCAAGCTTTAAAGGAACTCATTGGGCCACCTATATCATAATGCTTATTTTTGTAATAGGTGGACAATTTTTTGGAACGCATCCAAGAATATCATCTTAGCTTGCCTAGAAATCTTTAATAATTGATGGAAATTCAGAGCTAAGGCATATTGATGATTTACACAATCCATTCTCAGAGTTTTCCACAGAAGCACTCTTAGTATCTAATTAACTTCCAAAGAGTGAATACTCCTCCTTTCAGTGAGCTGATTGATCAAGGACTTACCTGCAAGCCATATTTTTCCAAGTGAATCTCAAGTGTCCACTGCATTTCCATCAGTTCTTCACTTAAAAAAAATAGCCAAACCAAAAAACAGAAAAAAACCTGGCCAGTTGAAGAGCAAGTTTTCTAGCTTTTCAGACCTTGTGGCTGAAAAAAAAGTCTTATGTTAATTTGTATTTACATCCACCTATGATTTTACAGAAGACATTTTTAGGAAAGAAGTTCTCCATGTTCAGATATGTCATTATATGATTTAGCCTGTTATTTGTCTCAGGAAAAACAGGGGGAAAAAAAGAGAGAGAAAGAGAGAGACTCAATCATCTTTACCTGACCCAGTTCCTCCCACCAAAAATTCTATTTTCTCCAGTAGTGGTTCCTATTTTCTAATTCCCAAAAAGAAAAGAGGCTGGCCCCTGATTTTGGACATGAGACAGCTGAAAACCTTCTTCTACAAGTGCAGGATGGTGACTTGGACTTCAGCAACATCAACCGTAGGGCCACACAATGGATGCATAGAGACAGCAATTCACCCTGCTGAGAGAAGGAATCCAAGATTTCCCATGGGCAATTGCTAGTGCCAGTAAAGGGTGTTGCAACTGAGCCTCAAGTTGTTGCACCCCTTACTGGAAAAGCTGGACCCCCTGTTTGATGAAATAAATTACCACTACCACTGGGTTTTTCATGAATACCTCTTGATGACATCCTGGCTTCCAACAGTGGCCAATGCCAGGTACTTCAGTGGAAATTAACAAAACAGGTAATCAACAAGGGATCCATCTTGTTTCCCATTCCCTGCTTCCAGCAAACAGCAATTCCCATCCACCTGTCTAAGAGCCATTGATAGACTTATCTTCTATTAAGTTGCCTAGTTCTTCTTTTAATTCCTTTTTAGTCTTGTCCTTTACAACATCCCCTGGCAAGAAGTTTTACAGGTTGACTATGTATTGTGTGAAGATATGCTTCCTTTTGTTCATTTTAAACTGTGACCTATTAATTTCACTTGTTCATCACTAATTCTTCTATTCTGAGTAGGAGCGTGTAACACTTCCTTTCTTACTTTCTCCACACCAGTATAGACCTCTTCCATGTCCCCACTTAATCATCTGTTTTCCAAGCTGAAAAGTCAGTCTTATTAATTTGTCCTAATATGGCAGCTTTTCCATACCCCTAATCATTTCAGTTGCCCTTTTCTGTATCTTTTCCAACTCTTAGATATCTTTCCTTTTTTTTTTCCAATTCCTTTATAGTTTTTTTTTAAATAAGGCAAACAGATCTGCATGCATTACTAAAGATCCATGCATACCATGGATTTATAAAGAGGCAATATGATATTTTCTGTCTTATTATCTGTCCCTTAATAATTCCTAACATTCTGCTTTTTTTAGACTGCTGCTACACATCAAGTGGGGGTTTTCAGAGAACTATCCACAATGACTCCAATAGCTAGTTCCTAAGTGGTAACAGTTAATTTGGACCTATCATTTTGTATGCATATGTGCATGACTTTGCATTTATCAACATTGAATTTCATCTGCCATTTTGTTACCCAATCACCGAGTTTTGTAAGGTCCCTTGAACTCTTCGCAGTCTGCTTTGAACTTAATTGTTTTGAGTAACTTTCTATCATCTGCAGCTCTTGCCACCTGACTGTTCACCCCTTTTTCCATATCATTTATGAATATGCTGAATAGTACTTTTTCTAATACAAATCCCTGTGGGACACCACTATTTACCTTTCTCCATTTTGAAAACTGACCATTTTTTCCTACTGTTTGTTTCCTTATCTTTTGACTAATTTTTGAACCAGGAGAGGGACTTCCCTCTTATCCCATGACAATTTACTTGCTTAAGCATCTTTGGTGAGGGACCATGTCAAAGGTTTCATGAAAACTATATGCATAGTATCACCCTTGTGCATGTGCTTGTTGATCTCCTCAAAGAATTCGAGTAGATTGATGAGACGTGACTTCCTTTTACAAAACTATGTTGACTCTCCCCCAAAAAATCACGTTTGTTTATGTGTCTGATAATTTTACTCTTTACTATGGCTTTAACCAATTTGCTTGGTACTGAATTTAGACTATGATTTCAACTAATTAGCCTGGTACTGAACTTAGGCTGAAGATAGGCTTTTACTGGGTACATCTACACTGGAACCTTAGGCCAAATTAATGGAGCTTTAGTTGACCTACAGACCCTCGCAGCCACACTGGTCTTTCATTAAGTCAACTTAGCGCTTCCTTAAGTTGACTTAATAACACCAGCTCTAAAAGCTGATTTTATGGCTTAAGCCCTAGTCTACATTTAGGGCTTTTCTTGGCAGCAGTCAACAGGCATTCACACAAAGCATGCAAAATACCTTGCGTAAATGTTGGCGATTTCCTAAGCTGTTGGGACATACTGGGGAAAGCCAACTTCAAATCCCTTGTGGTTGGCTTTCCCCTACCTCTCCTGGGAGCCAGGACTTCCAGCACTGGTTTCCGGGAGCATGGCAGTGAGTTCAGATTCACTGCTAAGTGCTCCCAGAATGCCGGGCTGACGGCAGCAATTTTGTCACCGTTGGTTTAGATATAGCCTAAATCAACCTTATTAAGTCAACTTAAGCCAGTGTAGACAGGGAATAGCCCTTAGGTCAACTTAAGTGGCCTCCAGGCACCCTCCTCGAGTTCCTGGCCACCACGAAGGATCAACCTAGCACCTGTCAGTGCGGACGCAAGAAATTGACAGGAGCTTCCAGTGTGGATGCTCTAAGTCAAATTAACAAGGTCAACTTTTAAGTGTAGACATACCCCCAGAGTTTTTTAATTTGAGGCATATATTTAAATTGACCCTCTACTATGATGTCTTAAAAACATTGCCATGCAGCTTGCATGGATTTCACTTTTGGCACTATACCTTTCCATTTCTGTTCAACTTCCTCCTTGTTGTATAGTTCCCTTTTCTGACACTAATGCTACTGTGAAGGGCTGCTTTGATGACCCCCCCCCCCCCAATCCCACAAAGATGTTACATTTTATTGTGTTATGGTCACTATCCGTGCTTTTTTTTAGGAGGAAAAAAAAAGAAGAAGAAGAAAAGGTGTCGGTTGTTGGCCAGGAACTTGGGGCAGCAGCAGGTGCCACATCCACACTGCTCTGAAAAAAAGATGCCAAGACTTAGTACCCCTGAGGACCATCACAAGAAAAGCCCTGGTCACTATTACCAAGTGACTCAGCTGTCTGCACCTTTGGGCCAGGTCCTGCTCTCTAAACCAAGAATTACCTTTCTTCTTGTGGGTTCCAGGACTAGTTGCTCTAAGAAACAATCTTGTAAGTTAAGCATGCCCATAAGTTTGTGTAGTGCCAGGGCCTTAGAAAGCAATGTTTAAATCATGGGGCCTTCTGAAGTGTGAATCTATGGATGAATTTATAGCTGAAGAGAGAGCTCGCTGCTACAGAGCATGAGGAAAGGAATGCTATCTGAGAAAAGAGCAAGTGCTGAGTTTTAGATAAGAGAGTAAGAGTTGTAAGGGGCGGATAGCAATGTCAAAAAGCAAAAGGTCAGAGCTTTAAAAAAAAAGCTAGTAATTATTTTACTTAGTGATCATATATGAAACCAACCCTATCTAATCCAAGACCATTCAACACCTGTATTGAGAAAGGTAACCTCAACTTTGCAGACAACAGTGTTTCCCTTAGATAACAAGGATATGCAGATAGGCTGAGACACCATGAATAAATTAGAGTAGGACTCCTTTTAAGCGGTCTATTGATGCTTTTGGACATAATTATTGTGATGTATTTTGTTGCAAAAATTAACTGGTTCTCTCCCCACCCCCATATAATATGCTTTTGACCTTCACTGCATGTTAGGAAAATCCTGCCCCCGATGGGGTCCAGAATCAAGGGGGCAGGAAGGATAGTCTGAGTTCAAACAATAGGAGAAGAAAAGCATAATGGTGAGAAAAACCTTACATTTTCCCATAAGCTGAGGGATGTAAAATACTGCAGCCTCAGCTCTGCTGTATCTTATGCACAAACAAATTATGCATGAGTTTGCTCAAGGGACTACTCAGCTCCTCAACAATAATGGGTAATTGCCCTATCAAAGTTATCCTCATATCACTGATACACACCAACACTTATACTAAAAAGAAAAGCTGTGAAGAACAAATTTCAATATAAAACACATTATTAGTATGAAAATGACACATTTTCCTTTAACCCTTTGTTGATAAAAGAACATGCTGCAAATTCCTATGTTTCAAGGAGTCAGGCGTTAGGAAGTTTCAAACTTCAGTTCCAGTATTTTCCCTTTGGAAGGTAAACGTGAGATTATTTTACTTGGCACATTCTGTACTCTTCATTTGTAGCAAAGGTTTGTGGGTAGCTCCCAACACTCTGACAGAATGGCATAGAAATTTGGAACAAAGTCCCCATTTTCAGTACAATCCAGCAGATTCATGCCATATGGAAATCCTGCTGTTTAATATAACACCAGCAAAAGACACATATTGATAATTTCATCTTTCAAAGATTTTGCAAAGTTTCAGGAATAATATTATTTATGAGTTTTTAACCTTTATTCAGACTCCAAGGCTCTCAGAGCCAAATGCACACTTCATAAATGAAAATCAAACTACTCCCCACACTGCAGATATTTTGATTTTTCCAAGGCACCCAGAAGATAATATAGGCGTTTTACTCTTTTCTTTATTAAAAAGAAAACATACAAAATAACAGTAGGATCACTGATTGGGAAAGAGGTGAGCAACAATTAGAATTTGTTACCCTAAAACATTCTGGAATTACTTTGTTAAATTGTCCTCCACCTCTTTACCCTACAAGTTTATTCCATGTATTTATTTTCCATCTTCTGTTGTAGCCCTCTTTTCTATATTGTAAGCTCCTTGGAGCAGAGACCATCTGTGCAACAAGTTTTTATACAGTGCCTAGTACAATGGCACATTTATTAATGATGGAAACCCTTTGCCGTTACTGTAATACAAATAATAAATAGCATCCACCCAAAACTTTATTTCCTCTACAGTCCCTGTGTTACCTTTTAACCCATGCACTTGGTAAGAGCCCCAAAATAACAGACGGGCCTTGAAGCATGCTCTTAAGGATATGTTAAAATGGCAGACCACAAAGAGCTTCTGGCAGTCATACAACTGCCCTACTCTTATAGTCAGATACATTCAGGCATCTCCTTTCTCTGTGGATCCCCATTGTCTTTCACTTCATGGCACATGGATACGAGGGTATTCCTGCAGGGATCTGACTGGAGGATCAAGGCCAAAGACAATCATAAGGCCAGATGGGACCACCTGATCATCTAGTCTGACCATCTGTATATCACAGGCCAGTAGAGCCGCCCAATGCCTTCGCACAAAAGCCGACAACTGAAAATAGACCTACATGATACAACCTACAGGAATTGAGGCTATTATGTGCAACTGTGAAAAAATAGGAGGAAAGAAGGTACACCACTTCTTGAGACCTCTACAGTGACAGGAAAGTGATTAATTGAGTTATATGTAGATAATCCTGGCAAGCAGCCAACACTTAATACACTGCAGAGGAATGCGAAACTCCCTATTACCCAAGATTGATGGAAATAATTTAAGGAAGATTCCTTCCCAATCTCATATGTGCCAGTTAGACCCTAAGCATTGAGCAAGAACCAGCCAGCCAGGTATCTGAGAGACTGCCCAGTGCCACCTCAGAGCCCTGGCTCTCTCGACTCTACATCCTATCATGGACAGCCCCTGATGCCACAGAGGAAGAAAATTAAAAATAAAGGAAATTCCAGAATTTGTTGAGGTTGGAGAGGCAAATCCTTTCCTGTCCCCTGCAGGTGGCCAACTGGACCCCCTTCAGGTAAGCAAGAGAGGACTGCAGAGGTAAAGAAACAAGCCTTCTACTGCCATGTATGTTACCCTTAGAGTGATTGAAACAGCTTCGGGATATGCCCCATCCTGTTCAGTAGAGCTTTTATGCTGAAGTTTAATAATGTTAATGTCAATTTTTAACTATTTTGCTTCAGAGAAAAACGAATACTGAGAGGATCCTCTGACATGTTTGCAGGATATACAATAGCTCAGACATCTGCACTTCCTGTTGATGAACTATGTCTGTTCTCAATCCTATCCCATGGCTATCAGTTCTGAGCAACGTAGCTCTTCCACACATTCACTGCAGAGAGTCTACAGCCAGACTGGTAAAGCGACCGTGTGCCAATTCAAGTCTACCACTTAACCCAGATATTTTCAGTCATCCCAGGCTATGACTTACATCAAGGCATCCCTTGTGGTCTCAACTGGCAGATTAGAAGCTGCCAGCAGCAACCTTATGCTGCAGTGAGTGGTTTTCTACAGACATTTGGGATAGTTTCATTGTTAGTGATCGGACTATTCAACCACCAGAATTTGCCTGTTACTTCATCTTCGAACTCTGGTGAAAAGGTCCCAAACTGACAAGGAATGAGGGCAGCCAACCAGATGGGGTCTGTACACCAACCCAATTTGCTGATGTGACCTTCATCAGTCAATGACTCATGTTGTCAGTGAGTCTCAACTGACTTGTCATTGTGGATGGTTCTCTGAGAATATCCACTCAGTGTGTAGCAGCAGTCAAAAAAGCTAACATAATGTTGAAAATGATTAGGAAAGGAATAGATAAGACAGAAAACACTGTGTTGGCACTTTATAAATCCATGGTACATCTACATCTAGAATAATGTGTGCCGATCTGGTCACTCCTTCTCCAAAAGGATATATTTGGAATTGGCAAAGACACAGAAAAGGGCAACTAAAATGATTCAGGGTATGGAAAAGCTTCCATATGAAGAGAGATTAACAAGAGTGAGACTTTTCAGCTTGGATAAGAGATGACTAAGGGAGGATATGCTAGAGATTTATAAAATCATGATTGGTTCAGAGGAAGTAAGAAAGGAAGTGGTACTTACTCCTTCCAAATATACATAAGCAGCAGGTATAAAATGAACCAAAGGAAGTGTTTCTTCACATAACACACAGTTAAGCTGCAGAACTCCTTACCAGAGGATTTTGTGAAGACCAAAACTATAGAGGCATTCAAAGAATAACTAGATAAATTCATAAAGGAGCTCCATCAATATCTATTAAGCAGGATAGATAAGGATCGCTGTTTGCCAGAGGCTGGTATTAAGTGACAGAGAATGGGTCACTTGATGATTATCTGTTCTATTCATTTCCCCTGAAACGCATGTCATTGGCCATTGTCAGATGACAGGATACTGGGATAGATGGTCATTGGTCTGATTATTTCCACTCTTTTGTTCTTAAGGCCCTTTAGTCCATTGATGAAGTAGCTTGCAGGTGACTTGGCAAGCGCTACAAATGCTAGAAGGATGGATGACCTTTTGAACCATTCTGTAAGTTCACCCATCTTCGAAGCATCTGACGAAGTGGGATTTTCTCCCACGAAAGCTCATGCAAAAAATAAATCTGTTAGTCTTCAAGTGCCACACGACTCCTTAGTTTTTTTTTTCTTTTTTTGTTGCTGACCTTTTGAGGACACACATTTGTTTGTTTAGTAAAGTCTCAAATATGTTCTTAACTCAGTTGTCAGCAGCTTTCAAAAAACAAGGGTTCACCACCAGAGTTGCCATGAGAAAATTACACTCTCTCTCATTTTCAAAAGTCATATTATATCTCCTCAGGAGCTAATCAGTCCATATTACCAAAGAGCCATATGAAGGGAGAGACAATCCCTTGATAAGGTCTGAGAAACAACCCACATAAAAGACAAGCTTTAGTTCAACAGCTTTTTTAGCCTGCTGAATGAATTTCCAGCATGGCACATGTGTCTGTAGAAGTAGCTAGTGAAACTGTGTTTAAGGGCTGTGATGACATTTGTGTGTCTCTAATATATTTATTACAGTGCAGAGCAATCATGTGTATCCGTTACATACTTTTTCCTTATAGGTATGTAGAGATTTAAACAGGTGAAAATGTGTCCACAAAGGACTATAAAAGAGAAGAGGAGTTATAAGGTAATGCACCATGGGTACTGATGCATGTTTATTGCAAGTAAAAATGGCTAGCATGGTGGCAGGAGGTATATAAATGACTGCGAGCCAATTTCAAGTGTCCTTCTCTCCTGAGCTTAGCAATATCACTGCGTACAATAAAATATTTTACGCTGTTTTGCCATTGTAACTCCTAAAACAGTCATCTAAAAATAGGCTATGCAGTACATGGTAATTAATGTTTGTCCCTTTGTGTAAGTCTCAAACAAGAGCAGGCCTTTGCTGTTTCCTTAATGGGACTTTTAAGACAGTACTCTCAAAAGCTTTTATCCTTGCCTCACTTTCGCCCCATGAAATTAGTGTTAAGATTTCTAGGGAGTTCTGCACATGCACAGCGGTCCATTTGTGTGAGCTTGACATTGTCTGAACAAACTGTGTGTGAGCTTCCCCCATATGTAAATCTAGGAATCTCCCTAATTTTTTTAAAAAGACAAAGATGCATGGTTTGAATATTGTGAAATTCTATGTGTACATTCTCTCAGGCCTCTTTACTCACAGATTCCTCCAATGTGCATTTCCTTGGGCAGTCATTTCTTTCAGAATCTCTATACTTTTTCTGTCTAATTTTTCAAACACACTCCTGTCTGCTTTTCTTTACAACCCTGGATGAACATTACCTTTCATTGGTTTTACAAACAAGGAGGCTGGTGGCACTTCTAAAGACTAACAAATTTATTTATTGCATGAGCTTTTGTGGCAGAGAATCCCATTTTGTCGGACACTTGAAGATGGGGATCTTACAGAATGAGAGCCAAATAAATGCAGGGAAGTGTAAGTCATAGGATCTGGTCAAGCTGTAACAGCAAATCAAAACAGTTTTGAGAATTCAAACACTGGAGTACAGCAATTAGCTGGGAGGTAGGTAGAGGACAAGGGAAGAAAAATTACCTGTTGTAATGGGAAAAGAACCCATAGTCTTTATCCAGGCCTGAGTCCATGGAGTCAAATTTGCGTGATTCCTTACTAGTATTCTCTCCTCAAGAGTCCATTACTTGCTTGTCTTCCCTCCATGGTCAGGAATATTTTTGACATAAACAACAAAATATCTTTCTCTCTAGCAAATGCCTGTCAGAAAGGCAGAAGATGGTTTTCCCATTCCAGGAGAATTTTTAAGATATTGAAGAATATTTCTCTCCCCAAAGTCACGATGTCAAACAGTTTCGTGAATTGAAAAACAAACAAACAAACAAACGAAACCCCATGGATCAACCTGGTTTCTTTTGGTAACTTCGATACCTTTTGGTTTGATCTTTGGTCTCCTTTATTTACTTATTTAGTCATTACTATCAATTCACTTAACAAAAAGCTGTTCTAAGTGGAACAAACAAGAACAGAACAATAGGAAGCTTTTGATCATTTAGAATTTTTTTCCCCAAAATTCTTTCAAACAGGGAAATTCACTGTACCAGACCTTTTTCCTGAAAAGTTTTCATTTTGACACACGTCTTTTCTGATGAAAAATGTTGTGTTGAAAAATTCCCACCCAGCTCTGCTGTCTGCTCTTGCTCTTTAATGCTTCTTACTATCCCTGCAATACTAATCCTCCTTTATTGAAAACACTCCTTACCAGCATTCTTTCTACACGACCAGTTAGCTACTATATATATACGCACATAAACATGACCAGTTGGCTTTTGTACGTTTATGCGTGTATGTGTAGTCTTTCAGTCCCATAAATATTATTTTAATAGAAACCTGATGAAGAGGTGGGGAAAGGATTTTTTTTTTTTTTTTAGTTAAGACACTGGATTGGGATTCAGGACGACGGGGTTCAGTTTCCAGTTCTGCCACAAACTTCCTATATGATCTTAAGCAAGTCACTTAGAGCTAGACTGGCAAGGAGGATGCAGTGCCATTTGGGAAGAGGGGACAGGGGAGGCAAGGTGGGCAACCACCCCAGGATTCACAAGCCCCAGCGCTGCCCCCACCTCCACTGCCTTTAGCAGGAGGTTGAAGACAAGGGGCAGGGCAGGAGCATGGAGCCCAGCCTCTAGGCCAACCCATCCTGTCCCAGGGCATTGCAGCTGGCCCAGGGGTAGGGTGGGAGAGCGAAGACTGGCCTCTATGCCAGCCCACCCCACCCCATAGCATGGGTGGGCTAGGACCCCCCAACAGGCTGATTGGCCCTGGGCTCTGCCCTCCTGAGGGACTGTCGGGGCAGGATGTAGGCACTTAACTGGGGCTTTGGGCACCTACATCCAACATCTAAGTGCCACCGGCATTCACCAAACCACTGCTCTGTTTCTGCCTGCCCTGTAGGTGCCTAAGTTCTCTAGGCACCTACTTTTCCATTGGCAAAAGTTCCCTAGGCACTTAATTTTCTGCCAGATGGCCATGTAGAAAGCTGCACAAGTCATGATAGCATCAAGCCTAATCTCTAGTAGAATTTACAAACTGGGCATTTCCACCCCTCGCTTGCTCAGATGCTTACTGAGTTGGGCCCTGCACAAAACACAGCCAGTGGAGATGGTGCTATTCTTGCTCCCCTTATATCCAGTAGCCCAAGTTAAATAGTTAGTAGCACAATTAATAATTAATAGAGTTTAGTTTGAGCACTCAGCTAGCTGACACACAACCTTGGCTCAAATCCCCACTCTCCCTGATGAAGAGCATGGACCTGAAAACTACTCTCCCACTTCCCAGAGGCGTGGCCTAGACCCTGGACTATAAGGGTGTTTTGGGATGTGTCTCAGGCTCTCTTGTTGAAGCTGTTTTCACTGTGTATGAAATACTTAAAACAATGACAGGGCAGGCTGGGAGGTGAGAAACTTGGGTTTTCAGGTTCCTGCTTTGAATCAGACAGAAGAGGGAGCTGATATTTGGTCAGTGCTCCAAGTGCTGGCCTGTTAGGAAGAAGGAGCTTGCCTCTTGAGAATCAGCTGACCATTCTTAGGAAGGGACTTTCAGCTGTGAATCCTAAAATAGATATTTCTCTCCCGCCTGGAGTCAAGCCCTACCTCTCCTGGAGGCTTTGGGGCCTAAGCCTCTTTGGCACTTCCTAGGGGTTAGGTAAGGCGACTCTTTGTTCAGCATGTTGGCTACAGTAAATCCCCCTTTTTAGGCATTTAATTCACCCCACCCCCTGCCCACATTGTATGGGGACCCTAACTTGGGTTGTGAATTCCATTAGGTGGCAGGATGAAGCATCTGAGGAAGTGGGATTTTCTCCCACGAAAGCGCATGCGAAAAATAAATCTGTTAGTCTCAAAGTGCCACACGACTCCTTGTTGTAAAGTTGGATGTTGCAATACTCAGCTATGCAATGCCTAAATCCCCATTGTGAATCTTGCCCTTACTCTCTGTGCTTGAGCTCTCCAGCTGTACATGGGGCTAACAGCCCTTCCCTCCTTCCAACCTCTGTGTGTCTCTTCTGGTTAAAACGGAGCCTCTTCAGGGTCTATGTCTTTTTACAGTGCTCATTGCAGTGGGTTTGGGGCCCTCTAGGTACTGTAATTAAAAAAAAAATCATAATAAACCTCAAATCTTCATTCCTCTGGTGGAAAAAAAATCTACCTGCTAACTCTGAGTGAACCCCACCTGTCCCTTGGCTGGCATCATTAAGCAGTCTCTGTCATTGAAGTCCCCTTTCTCTCTCTGGACAGAAAGATTATTATTTTTTGAATAAATAAAATAAGTGTGTGTGGTGGAAGAAGGAGGGGGTTGGTTTATCAAACAGTTTTGTAGGCCTGATTAGGAAATCTATTTAACCTGGTGTCAATTAGCCACCTTGATGTGCAAATCTGCCTGAGTTCTGGGAGGGTGAGGAAGCATTGCTTCAGCTGAGCCTTTTACCAAAGCAGTTCAGTTTAGAAGGAAGCCCTTGGAAAGCCAAGGTGAGTGAAACAGTCAATAAGTGACTAGAAAGCCTCAGCAGAGGGTTAAAAAGAACAATATGTGCAAGCAAATGCAGTTTTGGTTTGGTTTTTTATAATGGTACCTAGAAACCTTTTAGCATTGAGGCACAGTCATGGCTGCCTAATAAAATAAAATAAAATAAAATAAGAGGGTTATGACTAGAGAGAGTTTCCTCAGTGTTACTTCCACAGGGTTGCTGGGGCAGTTATTAAAGTCCTACCAATGGTTTTGGGTGGAAGTGCTAATGTTTCAGCTGTTCATAAATAATTGCTTAATGTTCCAAGCACTTCAGGAACAGATTTTTGAAACCAGTCTTGGACTGATAATTACCATTGCTATAAAAACATGCATTGTACAATAAGGTTGCATGTTGTTTACAGGTGTCTAAAGCAATTAATATAGAGGGATGAGCCAAAATCAAAATCATGGGCCTTATGGTTCCTTCATGAAGCATAAAGCTAGTGGATCTCAACACCACAGAAGACCCTCAAGTTAGAGGAAGCTCCCCACCCCCCATGATTGAGAATAACTTTCCAACTCTGTAAACTGGTCATTAAGACCCATAAACAAAAAACACCAGAAAAACTCATTGCCTTGAGGAGCTGTGAACACATTTAATATCTGCATTCCAGTGAAATTAAAAGTGCACATGGAACTGGTGAAAATACCATGAGATTGGGTAGGGCAAGGCCCAAGCTGGTTAAAGTTAAATATCAGGATGCTAGCATAGGTCTGATTCTCATCTTTGTTATATAGTCCATCAAAGTCAACTGGTGAGTGAGATCAGAATCACACCCATGACCTCAAAGATATGAAAAAATATTTACATTGGTCAGAAAATTGAGAGCCCATCGGCACTCACTTGGTCTGTTTTATTTGTGAGTATGTGTAAATCATGGGGAGGATCTAGTCAAGCTTTCTGCTTGTAGAAATCACGTTGGCCCTGATTTTCAAACGTAACTAATTATTATGGTTGCTTAGCCTGAGACATTTCAAAAGAGGCCTGATATATAGAGAGAGAGTAGATGTTCAACATTTTATTAAAGATCAGGCCCCTTTAATTTTTCCTGTGAAGAAACCCTGATGAAGATACACTTAATGTAAACTAGGTTGGGACGGAGGGAGCTATTGCAGAATGCCCACTGTGGCATCTATCCCACAAAATCTTTAAATTCATGTTAGCATCAGGAGAGATCCCTTTCAGTCTTATCTGACTTGCGGCTAATTTCTGACTTATGGCTAAACTGTTAAATTAGACAATCAGTCTGGTCAAACAGAAAATTAAAACAGATGATCTAAATATTATATACTAGTATGTATATATATATTATTTTATACATATTTGCTATACTGATGGGTAAAATCTAGGCTGTTTTTTTTTAAATCCACTTTTATTTGCAGTCTCTGCAGACGCTTAAACACGTGAGTAACATTGATAGGACAATTCCCATAAGTGAGGGTATGCTGTACACTAGTGTTTGCAGGACAGGGGGCCCTAAATTCAAACCACAGAAAGCATATTCAATTGGCAATTCCATTCTCGCTGCAAAAATTTTACTCTAAGATATTTTTAAAATCTGAAGTTAATGGCTAGAATTTGTTTCAACCTCTTGATAACTCCTAGAATTCATTCCAATTTGTTTCAATCTTTTAGTTAAATCATATTGGGGAATAAAGATGACAGGAATGTTATACAAACATCAGTTGTTAACACTGTCTGAGATTCTGGTTCTTAATATAGAAGTGTTGTATAAATATGTTGTCCGTTATCTTGGAAATACAATGATTCCTATTAAGGTTGTGATAGTAAACTAAGTGTGTGGTGAACTGGCCTGCCAAAGATACATTTGTCAGAAAAAGAGCATTAGGACATTAATTTGATTTGAAAAATATCAGGAAGCATCATAAGTTTCTAGGCTCAAGCAGAAGTGATTATTCTTGCTTGACTGCCCTCTGCTGGAATTGCTGAATTATGCACTATATTTAAAAAAGTCCGGGTGGGTATTCATGGGCTAACTTACCGATTAACATGGGCATGCTTATTACAGAGTAGGAATGTACAGTAGGCCAGTTATAAAACATAAAATTAAGCTAACTACATTTAAATACAGTGGTGAAATGTTGTTTTAATTGAGCATGAAAAATAGCCAGCATCTGTATGGATGAAAGACAACAATTATGCATAATGGGCAGAGAGAGGAAAACAATTGACACTTACGGACTGAAAGGACTGCTTTAATTCATCCTAAAGATATACCCATTGCTAAATGAGGTGGAGGGGGAAAAGCTCTAGATGAGATTTATCTACTGAACATAATGTAGCTGAGCCAAGGGAACACTTTATGACTCAACACAGTAGAATTTCTGTTTGTGACTGTGATTAAAAAAAATATAAGCATCACAATTTTCCTAATTTGCAAATGATACTAAAACATGTAGAAATAATAGCATGGTCTATTGAGTAAAAAGAATGCATGTTTTTCTACTTTTTTTTTAAACTCTCTTTGGTAAATGCACATTAGTCATCTTTATCCCACTCTTGAGAGAGCCTGTGCCACCAGACTCCTTGTTTGTCTTCCTGTAACTAACTGCAGATTAACCCCTTTGTTTTTGTATTAAAATGTCAGCATATTGGCTCTTTTAGGAGGTTGGCAGTATCTGAACCTACCTTATTATTGATTCTCCTCTTTTCCCTTGATATTTGGAAAGTCTTGTGGAGTTAAAGAGGAAATGTGCATTGAAAAAGGAGCACCAACATTATCCTATCCCCTTTAGTGTCTTACAGTCCTCATCTTACACAAGGGAGTGGGAAGAGGAGAGGAAAGTAGTCATGAGAAAACTAAACAGGCATTATGGCCCTTTATATCTTTTTCCCTTTGGTCCCTGTGTTCTATCCCTCTTCTCCTTTCATTCCATTTTTGCTTTTTCATATTTCCCACACCTGTTAAGTAAAAGGGATGAAGCTGGCTAACACTCACTGAAACGGAATGATCCACATCTTTGGCTTTAAAACTTCCTCCTCTGTTGCCTTTACATTGGGAGCATTATTGAATCCACAGATAGAATCAGAGGCCAAAATACACTCAGTTACATTGCTGTGATCTAGAGTAACATCTCTGTAATCATCAGAGTTACTCTGAATTTCATGAGTGTAACCTGAAAGCAGAATATGTCCACAATATTAAAAAGCAACATACTGTATAAAAAAAATCGACATGCTCTTAAGATGTCACACATCATCTATACTGTGTGTCTGTTCAGTGTCACAAGCACATTTACATAGGCTGTCATGAATTTCAAATTACACCTCAAATCAGTGCCAGTTTAAAATTACCTTTCAGCACAATGCCACTTTGGTTTAAGAGTTAATCTTCCGGGCCTTGCGATGTGTGGAAATAGCATTGACCTTCCTATGTCATGTCTGGGTCATTATTTATAAAGCATTTACATGTGCTGCCCCCACACGTTCGTAATGTTGTGGCACAGTCATCAGACAACTGCTATCTAGTGGCTACTCTGAACCACTTTCTTAATGACACAAAAATGAACAAAGATCCTGTGTGATGGATAGAAAAACACTGTTCTTGGGGAGGCTATATCACTAGCTGTAGTGACATTTCTGAGTGGGGTGTTAGATGCCTGCTTATGGCTCTGTTTTCCCAGGCCATTCATGGGTTAATTGCCATAAATATCACATGGGGATAATACCCAAAGTGATATGACTACAGAACTTTAAGTAGATGCCTATCAACTACAATATTGTATGCAATGGTGTTGTAGCTGTATTGGTTCCAGAATATTAGCGAGACAAGGTGGGTGAGGTAATATCTTTTTTTACCTGTTTTATATCAATAAAAGATATTATCTCACCCACCTTGTCTCTCAGCTGTAATATTGTTGAAGTTATCTAATTGCTTGTGTCTTGACTGTGGGAAATGATGGCATGAGTATGTCATTCTCAGGTTCAGTGAAAACCTAAAAGGCCAATTTCCTTTTTTGCTGCAACTCCATTTATTTCATTGAAATGGCACAAGGGATAAACTTGGACCAAAAAATGCTTAAAATTTGTTCTTCAACAGTTCTGCATGAAGGTTCATCTTGCTGTCTCTTGCATTTGATGCTCAGTAACAGCAATAATCTTTGCAGTTTATCAGCTGAAGTTGCTGGCCATATCCAGGGTTAAGAATGGATGACGCTAAAGAAATAGTGAGGAAATAATTATGGAGCCCAACTCCCAGGGACAGCCTTAGAGGCTAAAAACCACATATTAAAAGAAAGTTAAATTAATGATTGGGGTGGATGGGGAGGAAGAGGTTTATCACAAGATACAAACATCAAGAGGAATAGATGCTGCACACCCTCTTTCCCATGGTCTGTCTACACTCCAAAACACAAGAGTCAGGGAAACCAGTTGCACATGGTTACAATTTGTAATGTAGACAAAATTTGTGATGTTCCTTAACTTACTCATATTGAATTGTTTTTACTACTATAGTGCCTAGAGATCGCAACCACAATCACAACCCCACTGCGTTAGGGACTCTACAAGCACATAGAAGTCAATCTCTGCCCCAGAGGTTATGCCGGCACTTAAGAAATTACTTCCAATTACCTTAGTTCAAAATAATTAATTCAAGCTAATAATTGTTAATGTGAACAAAGGTAATTTGAACTAACATGTTTTTGCTAGAAACCCAAATCAAACTTGCATCTCCATGGACAGGACTTGCTAGTTCAATTTAGGAGGGGTGCACCATGGAAAGTGTGGCAACATGGCCCCTGAGAAGAGCCATGCCACCACCAAATACATAGAAAGAGGAAGGCACCCTGGGACGAAGAAGGTCAAACTGCATTAATTTGGACTAATGGTTAGTTTGAATTAACACAGCTCTATTGGGTTAATTCAAACTAACAAATTCATATTAACCATTACTTCAAAGTTAAGCGAAGTTTTATAACTTTGAAGTAAGTGTTTATTACTTCGAACTAAGAAATTCCTTAGTTTGAAGTAATGAAAGCCAGCGTAGCTATGCATTAATTTAGTTTGAATTAATCCTCATTAATTCAAACTAAATTGTTAAGTGTAGACATACCCAAAGAGTTTATATCAGTAAGACCTTCTAAGTACAGGACACAGAGGAACAGAAAACTAACAATTTGCAACAGAAGCAGAACCAGGAATGAAACCCAAGTCACCTGAGTCCCAGCTGTATCCCCCTACGAATGGACTATGCTATTTCTTACAGTTACCTACACTTACATGTGTTTGTAATCGGGCCGGCTGACTTGTTAGTGTTTGAGAAGATGGACCATAAAAGCCCGGAGATGGACCCTAAGTTTCGTACATTGCAAAGCATCAGTTTCAAGTCACTTAAATCACAGAGAGTATTGAGTCATGGGTAAAGGTCTGTTTGCCTTGGGTCTTCATCTCTTTCTAGCCTCATTCACCTGCTGTGCAGGCCAATGCCCCAAGGATAGATTTCCAGAAAATATTGGTGGGCTTCTAGGTCTGATGCTTGAATGCTTGCATGATCTGATGCACATAGATGCTGGGATGCTTCAGACTGCAGAAAGTCTGAGAATTCATGGATGCTGGGAGAAGCGCTAGGGGCTCTGACAGTACGGTGATGAGGTTATGTAAATACTTCTGTACACAGGGAGCATAGCAGGCAATAACTACGGCCTAGATGCTGACCAGGAATGGAGGGGGACAGCATGTTAAACTGATGATGGGTATTAGTTCAGAGAAGGGAATTTCAGTCTCCTGTGGGCAGTCAGCTATCAGCCATGTACTCGAGCCATGGCACCAAGTAGTCCCGTAAAGTCTTGGATTGAAGAGAGAGAGCCTATGTGGAAATATTGCTTCTAATACCAAAACACTGGTGTTTGCCTACAGAAAGCCAATATTTTTGTGCTTACTTGGCAGTAGGAAGCAGGTAAAATCTCCCCTTCTCTGTCAATGAAGCAATGCTAGAGGCAAGTACGTGACATGAGTCCAATTTCTTGTACGAGTGTAAAGGTCGTTGGAATTGCATGAGTCAGGGCATGTGTGAATGCATGTGGTGAACACCACCCTTCAGTCTATCAAAGACAATACTGAAAGTACCTCTGTGAATAAGTCAGCCTGGGTGGGGAGAGGAGTGTGTGTGTGTGTGTGTGTGTGTGTGTGTGTGTGTGTGTGTGTGTG
>ML681973.1:9297674-9393992 GCA_007922195.1 Podocnemis expansa
GTGTGTGTGTGTGTGTGTGTGTGTGTGTGTGTGTGTGTGTGTGTGTGAGAGAGACAGAGAGAGAGAACAAAAATTTTGCATGTGAGCGTGAAAATGCCGTGTGTGAAGTGACCTGTGGAAAAGATACACTCACAATAACTATAGGTTTTTATGGTGAAATTCAGTCCTGTGGCCACTTTTCTCACTTCACACTTCTCATGAATTTGGTGCAGATAGAAATATCTTTGCAGAGAGAACAAAATGCCATGTTATGTATAAACAAAATATCCCTGACCAGTTGCACTCATCCAACACCATATAGAAATTCTGACCAGAAATGGCAATGATGTCTTGGCTAAATCCTCACGTGGATGCTGACCTTCTGTATACTTAATTCCTTCATCTGAATCTAGAGGGGGAAATTCCTTTTTTTCTTCCTCCATGTTCTAAAAGCTGTTATATAGAGCCAAAAGCGGAAAAGCTGTTCCTTTCTACCTCCGAGGTGGCCGCAGTTCGGTGCTGGGTGAAACAAAGCTTATATATATAGAGCCACTGAACACCTCTGGGTAATAGATGCTGTAGAAATGTAAGGTATTATTATTATTAAGGTATTATTAGCGTAGCTTCACTGCAAGTTACAACAGAACTGTAAAAAATACTTTGGAGCCCTGAATCTTGGCACAGCTGCAATCTAAAGTTCTCTGTCTGTCATTATTGTCTTAATTTATCTGGCACTTCTGATAACCAAACTAATCTGAGACGTGTCTAGTCTCTCGATTTAGGTTTCCTTAATGGAAAAGGCACTAATGACTAAGCCAAATAAAGTTGTGCCCCTCTGGCATCCTGAGAAAGGAAAATCCTTTATAAAAGTCAGCTGTAGTCACACTGAGTCTTAAACACCGTTCAGTTGCCATCATGCTGGTTTAATCAATCCTTCTCAGGTAACAAAAGGCAGAAACTGGAGAATAATATGCCTGATAAGATATTTTAATCAAATAGTTTTAATGGGAAACAAAAGTGACACAGAGGAGACCAAAGCAAGTCCTTACAGAATGAAAAAGGTTCCTTACAGTATGAAAACCTTATAATAAAATAAGTTTCAGTTCAAGAAATATTTTAAAATAAGGGCACCCTTAAAATGGGTTTCAAAGGGAAAGATGCTATGAAGGGATTTGGGCACAACTCAGTAGGAGGGTATTTGAAATCTCCATGCAACACACTGAAATTATTAGCTCTATCTGAGTGGTGATGGTAATGAGGCACCCCGGGGAATGATGCTTATTGTGTTTCATTTCTTAAATAGTGAGCTCCTCAGAGAAGAAACTGTCTTTTTCAGTGTTCGGAACACGCATTTTTGGGAGAGTAATGCTGCACCTCCTGCATGGGTCATCAACAGTGCAGACTGAACCGGGGATGCTTCGAGGAGCTATTGCCTGAGCTCAAAGACAAATGCCCTTTGCCAGGGCTGTAGCATGCTCATTAACCTCTGTGGACCCTATGGAGCAGGACAGAGCACCATACTGAATGATTTAAACAGTCATGTTATACGACCTCACCCCCAGATCTGGTTAATTTGGGGCTTGTACTTTAATGCTCATACACCTAACTCAACTGAAATATGTTCTGGATACGTACACAGTGCAACCGAGGCATGTGTTTAAGTGCTGGTAGGCACCTAAAGAGAAAATACGGCAGGGTTCACAACACCTAAGTAATGCAACTGTATGTGACTATGATTATTTCTAAGACCCTTACCTCTTTTGCACCCACATGTGCCTCTCTGTGCAACTCACTGCTGCTGGCTCCAAAACTAGAGTGAGTCAAAAAATTCCAAATTGTTTAGAAGAAAAGTTCCAAAGCGGCAGCTCTGTTAGTGTAGTTAAGCAAAAAAAAAAAAAAAAAAAAATCCACAACCAAGGAGTCCTGTGGCACTTGAAGACTAACAAATGTATTTATTGCATGCAGGGCCGGCCCAAGGTTTTTTTGCTGCTCTAGGCCTACAGGGATTTTGGGATGCCCCCCCCCCGGCCATGGGCAGGGAGCTGCGCTGCTTCCGGGATCCAGCCCCAGCTGGGGATCCAGCCACCGGCAAGAGAGGCGCCGCCACTGCGGTTTAGCAGCGGGCAGGGAGTGGAGCAGCCCCAGCCCAGTCTTTGGTGCCCCCTAATTTTTGGTGCTCGCCTAGGTTGCATCTGTGGAAGGGCTGATTGTGTTAAGCTCCTTCCCTCACTGAAATATATGCTCTCCAAGGCTAACATCAATAAGAAAAATAATAATTAATAATAATGGTATAAATCTGAATACACTGATGAAATCAGCTGAGGATCTGCTCCACTGTTACTTTTTCTGAGTACAGTGATGCAAATTTCTCTGAATCTGCACAGGAAGCAGATCTTTTGAGTAGGAAGGTGTCATTTTTACACAGTCCCTGTTCAGACCATAGTCACACTTTCAGCCAAAAATAGAAAACATATTTTAGAACTTGCTAAACCAAAAAAGTTCTGTAACAGAACTTCACGTTCTCTGACTTTTCAGACTTTCAGGTCTGCTATTCTGATTGAACATCTTCTTGCGGATGATGTGTCATGAGCTAAAGATGGATTTTAAAAACAAGTCTTGTCAGAAGTTTCATTTAACCTTTTCGTTGCAACAGGCTGCTGCTGGTTTACATTTCTGACAGTTGAGATAAATTAATTTCTCTTAGGTGGTTAGAGTGGGGAGAGAGAAGAATTGAGAAGGGTGAAGATAAAGTAAAGTGGTAACCAGTGAAGATACTGGATATCTTCTTCTGTGTGGTGAGAGGCGGTGGTTAGGATGTGGTTAATATAAAATATATCTACATATATGTTTACTTCTTTCTTATTATATATAGAGATATGAAGAAGAAAGAAGTAAACATATATATTAATATAATTGATATATAAAATATCATTATCTTACATTGTCTCGGAAAACTTGACATTTGATGAGGAAGAATGTTTCCGGATGGGTTGGATGTCAGAGAATTGGGAGTAGGTTATGATTTGTCTCATGAAATGTTAATTTCTTGGCACACAGAGGAGTTTTGGGGTAAAACAGCTAAGCCCAGAGATTATTAAAAAGGGATTTGTGAGACTTCAGAGCAGTAATTATTATTAATTGAGACCATCCCTAGTTTACGTGATAAAGGTAGAGTACGCATTTAATTGGACAATCAAATTTGCTGGGCTCTTCTTCCTCCTTTTGGGGGGATATAACAAGTTAGGGAGGGGGATCTTGTTAGTAAGCAACCTCAAGAGAGAGAGTACTGTAAAACCTTGACACAGGAAGCTTCAGTGATGAGACAGCTGATTTCTCAGTTGGGAGGTGCTTTGGGAAGAGATGGCATCTTGCCTTCTCCATGAGGACTTGGTAATAATTCTCACTATTCATGAACAGATGTCTTGGTTAGATTCCCTAGGTGTGTTTGAATTCATTAAAGGACCTAGGGAATCAAGATATTAATTCTAAATCATTACATATTATAGATTTTTTTTCTGGAAGAAGAGTAGCATGGCAAGAGGAAGATATAGTGGAAATGTTAAATGATGTTGATGTTGAAATAATGCCATGTCTATTTTTAGGCTGTTCCTGGTGGGTGGGTTGTTTTTTTTTTTAGTGTTGGCTATTCTAAACAATTTGGTGAAAGAGTGAAAGGTAAACTACAAAGATTTGTGAGCTCACTGCCACAGACAGTGTAGGACAGGTGGGGTTCTTAAAGACAGTGGGCCAGATCTTCAGCTAATATAAATGAGTGTAGCTCTTCTGAAATCAATAAAGTTATACCAATTTTCACCCCCAGGCATCAGGCTTATTAAGTTGAAGCATTCTGTAATTGAAAACCTGATTTACATGTCGCAAATTTAAGTAATCAGAAAGAAAATATTAATAAACAGTGACCTAAATGGATTGTCCAACTTGGACTAACATGATCTCGGTCTAATTTTCAGTTGTCAGTATCACCATATTTTAGCACTGAATGGTAGCTATAGCCCAGCCATGCCCCGTCCCCCAGGTAGGTAATTTGCAGTTCTTAAGTGATTCGTTCTTTGCTGGCTCTGGTTCTGAGCGGCCTAGAGGCCTAGTTAAGTGGATAGTGGGAAGAGGGAGGAATGGATACTTTGAAATCATAAATTACCAAATTCTTTTGAGCTTCTCATGGCAAAACCTCCGCTCCAATACTCAGCTTCCTTAAAAAAGTTATCATTTTCCAATTCTTGTCAATGGGAACTGAAGAGTTTTAATCATCGAACATTTGTAAAATGCTGAGAAGGGGGAAATCAGCTAATTTTTCATCTCTCTACCAGTCCTTTCCCTCCTTTCTTTCTAATCTCATTCCCCTCATTTCTTTTTGCCTCCCCCTTTATTGTATTTTCAGATTCACCTTTGCTCATTTTCCATTTTATACGTGGTTTGATTGAGGCTAACCACGGCCCAGATGATTTCCTCTGAGATCCCCTTGATGTCTTTGATGACTCTTGAGCCTGTGGTCTTTTTCCAATCGGAAGTAGTCTGAAAACACCATAGGGAACACCCAGACCCAGTTGGCTATTCAGTGCGCTTAAATTCAGTCCTACATCCATATACACTCTCATGTCAAGGGTCAGCATCCAAGGATACTGGTTTAACCCATTCACTAGTCTTCTTGTGTTTATTTATATTCTCCTTTCTTTATCAGTTTTCTTTTTTCCTTAGCTCCTTTTCTTATTCTTCCTGTGAGCATGCTGTAATGGAATTAGTACTTGAACAACTTCTTTCCACTGTTTCCTTTAGTGATTAATCCCTTCATGAAAAGAGAAACTGCATTTCTTGAACTAAGGACCAGAAAAATTCCTCCAATCAACTCAGATTTTTTTTCACTCTTTCTCACTGTGGCCCAATGCTGTCCTGGAATTTTTGTTTGTATGGTTTCCAGAATTAAAGGATGTTGTGACACACAAAATGTGTTTGAATGAATATAATCTTTCGGGTTGGAGTCTGGCTTTTCCTTTCTAATTGTATTGCAACATATGATTTAAGCCAGTTCTGATAAATGTTTTTTCAGTTACATTCACATGTGATATTTGTAGAGAGTTTCTTGGAATAATTGTGATTCAGAAGTTGTCTGTCTCGCTGTGATATGTGCACAATTGTCTCTGTCCAGTGGAACCAACAGCACCTCTTGTCAGCAGGCTTGACGGCAATGTTTTGGTTTCCTTTTAAATAATTAATTGCTGTTCCTCCTGATAACAGGGGATTGTAATGGAGCTTTTGTTGTTCTAAGTTCTAGGTCTGTAGAGATGTTTCCAGTGGGTATTTTCTTACGTCTAACATGCACTCTAACCACAGGTGTTGTATCATCAAAGAAATAACCAATATGCTAATTTCAAAATAACAGGCCTGTTTATTGTTACAGTGCATCATCATCAAAGAAAACAACAACCACCTGTCTTTTGCGGTATAATTACATTGATGGGGCTTTATTCTGTACTAAATGATATGGTAATATATGGATATGGGAAATAATAATAGAAATCATAGTTGTCTTTTGCAAAAACATGTTTTAGAGATTTTTTTTTAAAAATACTTTTAAAAACAGTCTTTTAAAATTGGAGGGTTTAAAAAATACATCATATATTGATGTTTTCTTGTACAGCAATGCTTGCTTTAGCAACTTCCATCCCATATCAGAATCTTATTTTCGGTATCGTTGAAAGGCCGTGGATTTTTTTATTCTTTCTCTGTATGGTGTCCTATGAACTGAGGTTGTTTTGAAATAAGAAGTGGCATGTCCACACGATGCACTGTTATTTCGAAACAACGGGACCCGTTGTTTCGAAATAATGGCCGTTATTTTGAAACCATTAAACCTCACATCTAATCGAAATAGTCGTTGCTTTGAAACAACGGTGTTCGGACACATTGCTTCGAAACAACACCATTGCTTTGAAACAACTGTTTTGAAACAACACGTTTGAATGGCCTTGTTTCGAAATAATCATTTTGAGACAACAGCTATTTCAAAAGCAGGCTTTCCCTTTTTTTGAATTAACAAACTGTTAATTCAGATTAATTTATTTTGAAATAACTCATTTCGAAATGGGTTCTTTCGAAATAATGATGTATGTGTGGACATAGCCTATGTTGTTAACTCTCCCTTTGCCTCTCTGAGTGAGGGCTAACTAAATAAAGGTGGTTCAGGGAACTTTTTTTCTTTTTTTTTTGTCTTTCTCATTCCACTTCCAGGACCCAATATGCTGCCCATGTGATTCTCAGAGATGCAGGCAGCCTGGAGATGTGAGGAGCCTCTACACCAAACCTTGCATAACACAAAACTCATAGCAACTCAGCATATCTTCTGAAGAAACAAAACCTCCTTGCACACTAAGAAGAATAACTTGTGAGATGATCTGCAATGGCACCAGCTGGTAATGCATGCCATATCTATATGCTTTAAACTGAAAATCCAAAATAGGAAACACTCAGCCCTTTGGAAACTGATGAAAATCAGGTTACATACAGACCAAATGTATTTATTCCATACATGTTACATTTTGAGGGCAAGATCTTTTAGACCAGTGAACCAGGTCTCATTTAAATCTTCTTGGATGGCTTGCAGACATGTTAAATTCAACATGGTCACACAACTCAATTCCTTGTCTTCCTTGTGAATACCTTCTCATTCCCCCTTCAGTATCAGTGTTAACAATACTCACATTCACCCTCTTTCTCATGCTCATAACTTGCGTGTCAGTTGCTCTCTCTCTAGCAGCATACATATAGGCTGTGTTGAATTTTTTCTGCTTCTTCCCCCAAGGCAAGATTCAGCACTTTTTTTTCAGTCCCTGCTCTTAAAGCTCTCATCCAGGCTTTGATCACTTCCTTTCTTTACTGGTGAGACATTATCCTCTTCTGGCCTTCCTGAAAACCCCTTTCCACTCTCAGGTTCATCTATAATGTCATTACTATGACTATCTTCATTGCCTACTGATTATGGTCAAAAAGATGTGAACTAGCTTTGTGGAAGATTTTGGCAATTATTTCCTTTTTATGAAATGGGCAGTGTTAGAGGAGTATTATAGATTTCTACTCAACACTTTTTGGGTCTACTCTGTCGTCCTGTTCTTTTTAATGCCTCTTTGCTGTGTCTAAATAAAGACTCTACAGGCCAGCTTCTTTAGGGCCCTTTTGAAAATTGAAACCATAAAAGAAGTCAGGAATACTGAATTACCAGGAAAAAAAAGCAAGGAGTCTTGTGGCAGTTAAAGATGGACAGAGTTATTTATTGCATGAGCTTTCATGGGAGAAAAGCCCACTTCATTTCATGAATTACCAGGAAATCTCTTTCTTTCTACCTGCAAATACACAAGAGGGTATCCCTCCATTTCTGAAACATCTATTTCCAGAATTCAGCATCTTTTCATTTAGGTGCATTTACATGTGTGCACCTATCTATTGTCTCTGGTTCTTAAAGCAAGAAAAATGTGTCTGCCTGCAAGGGATGCTTTCCAAGTGATTGCATTCCTGTGGGTAGTAGGTTGGTATCTTTGTAATGAGAGTCATGGACTTATTATTCTGAGTGCACTAGTTTGTTTTCAAGATGAGTTGTTGAAGATTAATGAAGCATATGTTCCTTACTGTGCAGGTAGTTAAAAAGATGCATTTTCTTCAATGGAGTTGTCTGAATTAATTAATGCCAACCAGGAATACTTTCCGGGGATGTTTGTGGCTGTTCTATCTTTAGGCATTGTTTATGAAGTTGGCGGTGTGAAAGATAGAGTTGTTATATCCCATTAGTTAATGTGTTTTAAACTAAACAATAAAATTATAGGCTTGTGTATACAGCAGACAATATTGTATGTTAAGTTCCAGAGAGGTAGCCGTGTTAGTCTGTATATAGCAAAAACAATGAAAGTCCTGCAGCACCTTAAAGATTAACAGATTTCTTCAGGCATAAGCTTTTATGGGCTGCAACCCACTTCATCAGAAGTGTCATGGGTTGCAGCCCACAAAAGCTGATGTTCAAAGAAATTTGTTAGCCTTTAAGGTGCCACAGGACTTTTGTTGTTCTTGCGATATTGTACATTGTCTTCTATATACTCTAGATAGGCCTCAGAAACGTTATGCATTACCTCTGTGTCATAAATGTAGGTTTGTTTGATCACTGGTTTTCAGTTTGCATTGTTTTATAGCATAATGGATAACCCTGTTGGTCAAGGACTTCAGAGCGGTGCAAGGATGGATCGTTAATTTGTTGTGCAGTTTTACCTCAGAGTATAGTCAATGTCTGATTGTGTTGTCAGTACTGTATTGTAATCTCATCAGTGCCTTTCTACACAAGTATGGTCTTGCTTTCAGTCACCATAGCTAGACAGGCTCATCAATTTTAGGTCTGTGACCATGAAGTCAAGAAGCATTATGACTCCATTTTTTAGCTGTTGAAGCCCAGGCATGGAAATTTGGAGACCTGGGGTGAAACCGTGGTCCACTGATGTTAATGGCAAAACTCCCATTGACTTCATGGGCTAGGATTTCACCCCTGGCTAGTATATCATGCTTTACCAGAGTCTTCTCACAGGACATTGGGTAAGTTACTCAAGTTACTGGACTAACCTTCCAAGGGGAGTTGTGGGGGCAAAAAACATAACTGCCTCAAAACTGTGCTTGATATGTTTATGGAGGGGATGGTATGATAGGATGGCCTACTTTGGAAATTGACTGATCTTTGATCTTTGGTTTCTGGTGTTTGATATGACAGTGGCCTAAATATGACAGTGGCCTAAGAAGGCAGGGTCGAAGGGCTGGGTCTGAGTTATTACAGAGAATTCTTTATTGGGTGACTGGTTGGTGAGACTTACCCACATGCGCAGGGTTTAACAGTTTGCCATATTTGGAGTCAGGAAGGAATTTTCTGCATGGGCAAATTGGCTAGGGATCTGTTTTTTATTTTATTTTATTTTATTTTATTTTTTTACCTTTCTCTGTAGCATGAGGCATGGCTCACCTGTTGGTGAATCCTTTGTATCTTAAAGTCCTCAGATCATAATTTGAGGACTTAAATAACTCAGTCATAGGTAAGAGACTTGTTACTAGAGTGGGTAGGTGAGGTTTTGAGACCTTTGTTGTGCAGGAGATCAGACTAGATGATCATACTGGTCTCTTCTGACCTTAGAGTCTATGAATCTATGAACAACCTGTGGCTTGGTTTACCCATCTGTCAAATACAGATAAAAACAATCACCTGTAAAGGACTTCTAAGAGCCTATGGCAAGACACAAATATGAATGTAAAAATTGTTTTTATTTATTTTGAAATATTTTCTCTATTTCCATTTGCAAGGCAATTTGTTCATTGCTTTACAGACATTGTTTCTCTTTCAGCAAAACAAGTAAGGAGTCCTCTCAACAACTCTCTAAAAAAAAGTAGGGTCAAGCAATTTTAATCAATTGTGTGATGAAAATGGTATTTAATTGTTTTACAGTTAGAGACTTAAAGACCAGCTCATTGACTATGTCTACACCATAGGGCTCAGGTAAATCCAATTAGCAAGGTCAACTTAAAGTCAACTTTATTAAGTCAATTTATTGAGGCCCCATGTGTTTAAGTTGACTATATGAAGTTGACTTAAGCCAGGGGATACATTTGAAGTCGACTGAATAAAATCAACTTTAAATGGGTTCCTTGGCTTAAGTTGACTTTATAAAGTCAACTTAAATGGCTCCACCACACTTAGTTGACTTTAATAGGCACATTATGTTAAGTCGACTTAATAAAGTTGATTTAACCCTTAAAGTCAACTTTAAAGACAGAAGCTATTAAGTTGACTTAAGCAAGTGCTGAAATCTACTTAATGGACTCCAGATGTAGCCAAGGAGTTGCTTAAGTTGACTTAAGCCTCCAGGGTAGACAGAGCCATTGGGACTGGTTAGATGTTTAAAGCTGGGCACATTTGTGAGTGTCAGCAGGATCATAACTTACATTTCACTTCATAACTGAGGTGAGCAATTTTTTGCATTTATTAAAACTATTTTTTAAATTGTGAAGAGTTATGCAAATTCAGAAGCATTTTTGTTCCATTATTTTTGGCAATTTTTAATTCGAATTTATTATTAGAAAAAATTAAATGAGAATATTATACTAGGAATTGGAAATGCTCAAAATTAATTATTTTTGTTTTGGGAAAAAAACACCCGAGAACTAAAATAACCAGTCCAACTTGGCAATACAAAGGTCAGTAAAATTGAAAACCAAAACCATATCCTCCAAAGCATGGTTGACAGAATAACCAATGGATTAAATATTTTTCTTAATATAATATTTATTTAAAAGCAAGATGCTATCTTGAAAAATAATGCTTTTCCCAAAAGTCCAGAATTTTGACCCAAAAACATTTGTTTGCTTCAGTATTTAAAACTACCAACAAATGTTTAAGCATGCAGATTGGGTGCAAACAGGTGACTGTAAATATTCATGATTCTTGCTATGCTGATTATTTCCTTGTCACATGGTAATGTTTCTGGTTATTGAGCTCTGATTTATTAATGAAGGGCTGGATTCCAGAAAGACAAATGCATGTTAGACACTGAAGTCAGGAGCACTACTTTCAGTGTGTAAACTTAAGCACCTGTGTAAGTCTTTGCCATGCCTTCCAAGTCATGCATCTCAAGCAAGATTCACATATGCAGGCCACCCTTGTGCATTGCTGCAGCACAGCCTGAAGGTCAGGTGGGCTGCAGCAACGGTCTGCACCTGTGGCTCTTGACTCCCAGATGCTGTTGTGATGTCTGCTGAACAAGCCACCCAAGTGACCTCTGTCTCAGTGCTCACCCTATTGGACCGTAGTGAGGTGAAAATACCTGGAAGAACATGTAGTAGTAGTGACAACAGAAAGAACATCAGGGGCCCCAGGCTCATCCACCCAGCAACCAGCCCTTCTTCCCATGCTAACTTCTATTCACTGAGAACCTCATCTTAAGCAGGTTCTTTCTCTCTGGCCCCCATCTCCTATTCTGGACATTGCTACAAATTCAGCTGACCCCAGCCCATTTCCTTTTTCAGACTTCTCCATCTTTTCTCCTCTGGATTCACCCCTAAACATGGGGTCCCTTGCTTACTGCCAAGATGACTCTTGCCACCTCCACCCACCCAGTCCTTGTAGCACCCTTAGTCGCTCCCTTTTTCCAAACAGACACCCCACAAACATACTCGCTCTGGCTTCCCCTCTTCTCCCCACACAACCTTTAACACCCCTCTTCCAGGGATCAATCAGCAATAAATAGCGTATAAATTATTGCGCGCAGGCAGGGAGTGGACAGGGGAAGTTCAAACCTCCCAAGACACACCAAAATACCATGTAATCTTGTTATTTTTTGTTTTTTTTTTTAAAAAAGCCTCATATTTGGGGGGCTGATCTCATGATTTCTTGGGATCTGATTTGTGATTTTCATATGTTAGTGGTTGGCAACACAGACTTAACAATTTTTTGCCAATATTCAAGTTGATCGTTTCCTTTTTGTGAGTATTTGTGCGAGTAAATTTGCATATTAGGATGTTCGTGGATCATGTTCAGAGGCAGCTGGTAACCCTAATCAAATCAAAATCTACTTTCAGATTTAAACAAATGTATGTGGACACTTTTCAGTTTGTTTTTCTCACAAAAGGGAGTTGTCAGAAAGAAAGAGAGAGAATGTATTATTATTCTTTATTTGTGTTGGCATAGCATGTTAATGCTCCAGTCAGTGAGCAGGCAAAATAAACACATAACGAAACAGATTGTACCTGCCCCTAAAGTTCCTGCAATTCACTGTATGGGGGCAGTCCTGTGGCTCTGCATAGGGAACTGTAGATCCAGGGTCTAATTATGCTGTCAGACAAAAGGAGGGTACAACAGACATGAAGAGAAAGTGCAAGTACACAGTGGGACGGTTAGGATTAGTCACAGCACAGGGTCTTTAGTTATTGTCAAATGTTTTGTAGGCATCATGGCAGAAGTGAAATTAAGCAAAGATTTGAAGTCAAAACTGCCACTGATCCCAGGTTAGTTGGATCCAAGGGCCACTGAAGTCTGGGTTTTTTCTTACTTATTTATTGCCACTTTTCACAATATGTTCAACATATTTCTCACAACGCAGTGCATTTTGGAATGCAGTGATTGAACACTATGTGAAAATCAGGAACTATTTTTTAAGCAGAGCAGGAACTGTTGATGAGAGAATATCCTGTTCAAAAGCTAAAACCATTGTAGGGACCTTCCCAAATCTTTCATTGCTTACAAGGCACTTTGTCAACATTCTGCTAACAGTATTGCATATTTTCTTTGCATGTGTATAAATAGCCTATGGAAAGAGGGACACTATTTAGGGAAAATACTAATTAAAAAGAACAATAGCAAATGAGAGCTTATGCTTCTAAAATTTGAGGCTGATTATTCAATAACAAAATAGGTCTGTCATTATTAGTTTGCAATCCCTCTTTTCCATTGTCTAACACATGCACAGTATTGTTACTCCATCTCCTGTCTAAACATGGTTCCACTCCAAAGCTCTATATTGTTTGCTAGCCCCATCTTACAAAAGCTTCCCAGCTCTGGAGTTTAGCTGGCAAAGCAAAATAAGAATGCTTCTCTCTGCATAAAAAGAGGGCTTGAAGAAATAAAATGTATTCTACATTGGGTACACTGACGAGAACATCCTGTTAGATATTATGTACGGTTTGATAATCTTAGAAAGCCAAAAATTTAATGCAAACTTCTGTTAGCCATTAATAAGTGGTGTATGCTGTACTTGATGCACCAGAACATTCTGCTTAGCTAAAAGGGAAAATTCGGTTGCCTGGCTGATACCAATTCTGGTAAACTCAAGACCCAAAGGAGGGGCCAAAGGAACAACTTGCCCCAGGTTCCCACTAAGGAGGGGGCCCCCTGCCCTGGGCTCTGCCCCAGCTTCTGACTCTATATGTCCTGGGGCTGGGTAAGCCAAGAGGGGCTTGGGAAATGGGAAGGTGGCTGGAGTAAGCTGAGCTCGGAGGAGACCGGGGAGGTGGGCAAAGGTGGTATGAGTTGTGTGTATGGAACAGTGAGGGAGTCCCCTCACACTAAATCTGGCTTAGGTCCCCTAAATCCTCTGGGAGGCCCTGGCTAAATTTATTTATGCGTACATCTTCACTTGGTAGTACTTCTGTGACTAAGGCAAGAAGACTTTGGGTCTGTATCAGTAACTATAATAAAGTACTTGTTGCCAACCTGGTGGCATAGCCTGGTGGCATAGGCCCTAGCTTAGGAAAAATATTAAATCTTTTGCATCTCAGAGGGTGGAAATCTTGGATTTATTGTACAGATGGGTTTGATATAGTTCCTTAATGTGTATAAGCAATAAAGGATATGAAACCTCCTGCCCTGGGGTATTGGCTGATGGTAAGGGAATGTAACCTGTGGGCAGGACAGGTGATTTCATAATTCCTAAACAAACAAGGAGTCTTCTGGCACTTTTAAAGACAAACGAACTTATCGCACAAGTTTTTATGGAAGAAAATCCCATCTGCAGCAGCTGCTACTGAGAGGCCAGTATCTCTCCTTTAAAAAAACAAAACTGTTCAGCACATGACCACCTTTCTCTGCCTTCTTCTACTCCTTTGCTCATCTAGCATTCACAACATTGCTTTCTCGAATCACTGTTGATAAAGAGTCTTCTCCTCTGTAGCTAGAATGCTCTTCTTGCATATTTTTCCAGCTCATCATCTCTCCATTTTATTTCAAATCTGAGGTGAAAAGATAGGGCCAGATATGCTGCTAAGGACCCCAGTCAGAGCATGGACCAGCACCGTTTTGAGACTCAATCCTCCCCTGATCTTCCCGCTGTACCCAGCCTGGTTTGCATGCTGGTAGTGATGCCAGGTCTGCTCCCCACCAACAAGAGCAGATATCCCAACATTGTTTTCCTGAGAATGCAGGAACTGCAATTATGGATTGCCACTGCAGTGGTATTCACCCTGCTTAGGCACCAGCCACAGTCTGGCTCATGCCTCCTGCCAGATCTTTTAATATTTAAGCCTGAGGTTCTCCCAGCTTTTTATGCGGAGGTTGCTTCCTGCTGTTAATTAACTCTGTTTGTGGCATTCATCACCGTAGAGTGGCGTGGAGCAGTTGGAAAGACAGTGAACATAATCAAATGGGATTGCATTATCTTTGTTCCATTGCCATTTCTGCCTGCAGCAGGAGTTCAGCAATCCAACTTTATCAAAGGTGAGAAGGGAAGCGGAAGGTGTAGGAATCAAAATGTGGGCACCGGGAATTGTAACAGGGGAAGCAGGAAGATAGGAAGAGAACAAAATTCCCAGGAAAAAATGGGGGGCACAGGTGGACAAAGGAGGAGGAGGAAATAAAAGGCATGAGAAGCCATAAAAATTCACTGCTGTCAGCTGAAAGTTGGGGCGTCCCCATTGTATTAATGACAGGAAACTCACCTCCCTTGGGTTTCACTGACAAAGCTCCATGCAGCTGCAATGGAAGAAAGGTGACTGGAATGTGGGTGAAAATATTGAAGACTATGCATTTTCTTTGTTGAGAGAGAATTTAGGCAGGGAGTGAGGATTCATCTGTCGTCTTATCCTCCGTCGAATGTATGTTGCCGTTGGCACTGGGGGCATGGTTACTCATTTCATTTTTGTTTTTCAGCAGCTCTGTTTTCATCCTTGGTTGACATAGCTGCTGTGATTTAAAACTAACTAAATTAGAAAATAAAACTTTAAAAACACCTTTTGATTCCTGGTAGCCCACATCAACTGCCACTTCAAATGTCAGGTGCAAACAGATGACATGGTCTTCGCTGTGCCGTTCTATAAAGGCAGAAGGCATGGGCCCAGCTCACTGTCCCTGTTACAGCTAGAGCTAGATATCAGTTTGTGACAAAAGCCTGTCCGAACTGTGTGTAATAGCAGCCTCTGTCCAGCAAAGTGAGCCATGTCCCGGGAGTTGTTTCACTCATTGGCCTCTCTAGGAGACTGTTTCTTTTGTGTCTGCATTTAAAACCATGTTGATCATTTAACATTCAGGATAAGACACCATATTTTCCTCCCTTGGCATTATGTCTCATGCTCATTAAAGTTGCTCCTGCTCTTGGCTTAGCTTTGGGTTCTGGTTGTGCTTCTGTGTAAATCACAAATGAATCCAATAATGAAAATCTTGCATTTCGAGACCCCATATGTGAAACTTAGTGTATGCAGGCAGACTTTGGACCCACCTGTTTTTTAGTGCAAGAGCAGGGCCATGAGCAGCATGGCCTTTTTCTTGTCACATTTCCCAAGACATATATGTGCAGGAGTCACATGATATCCTCCAGGATGAGAGTAAGAGCACACCATTCTCTGGAACAGCGTGATGAAGCGACTTTTTTTAACCAAGGAAGCTGGTGCAAGCTTTTATCCTTAAAAGAATAAAAATGCAAGGGGATTTTTGACATCTGTACTAAGCTATTTCTAAAGCCTGGTCAACACCTCAAAATTAGATCGACCTGGCCTCACTCCAGGCTGCGGAAAAAATACGCACTCTCTGCAATGGACTTAGGTCCCCCAAGGGCTGTCTCTAGGAGTGGGTGGGGCTCAGGACCAATCAGGCTGTGGAGGCCCCCAGCCTCCCTTGGTGCTGAGGTGATGGAGCAGGCTGGTCCAAAGGCAGGCTCTGCTTTCCCACTCCACTGCTGGGCTGGCTGGCCCATCCATGGGGGTGAACTGGTGCATGGTTGCTCTGCTCCGGGGCAAGGCCAGCTGGTGTGCCGTACAGCGTCCAATGTGGCCTTCCAGGGCCCATGGCCTTGGAGGGACAGACTAGAAACTACACACTGGCCCAGCTGGGCCTGCAGGGCCCACCAAAATGCAGTACCCAGCACGATCGCCCTGGCTGCCCCCAACCCCACTCAAGGTGACTGCCATAGAGACAGCTGAGTCAACTGAAGAATGCTAGCTCACACCTCTCAGAGGTGGATGAGCTATGTTGATGATAGCAAGACTCTTCGTTGATATAGAAAGTGGCTATGCTACACTGCTACAGCAACTCATCAGTTAAGCTTCTAGCCTCTGTAATATAGACATGGGCTAAGCTCTCAGCTGAAAGATCCCTGCAAAGTAAATTGCTTGGATCTTACTTTATCTAATCCAGGGAAGAAGACCTGACTTGACTATGCTGATTTAATAGTGTCACTCCATGGAGTCTTTGCATTTCTAGCCCAACATACAGCTCACTAAACTATCCCTTTCCTATTATTTCACTAGTGCAATATTATATAATAAATTGGACACACTAAAACTTTGGTGAATAAACAGTCAAACTTCCTACAAGCATAAAACCCAGAAGGGCTTTTACCAAACTTCGCTCCCTTCTGTGTTGACTCAAAGGGAGGATATGAAATAAACAGTGTGTGGTGTGAATACAGAACTTTTCAGGATCACTAGCCAAGTTTTGAAGAATGTAAAAACTCCACAGCTGTTAAAAAAATGCCATTGATCTGAAATAAAAGTTTCTGTGAACAGATTCAAAACTCCCTGAACACCACTGATTTCAAAAACTCTATCCACTCAGTTGGCATACATTGAGTGGAAATGACTGATTTCCTGAAAAATGCTATTTATGAGCTCAGTGGGTATGACTACAGTAGGGGCTTAAGTCAACCTTAGCAACTCCCTGGCCACATTTGGAGTTCATTAAGTTGACTTAAGCACTTGCCTAAGTTGACTTAATGACTCCTGCCCTTAAAGTCGACTTTAAGTGTTAAGATCCAAAGGGGTAGCCATGTTAGTCTTCGAACATCTTCAAAGTGCCTGATGAAGTGGGATTTTCTCCCATGAAAGCTCATGCAAAAAATAAATTTGTTCGTCTTTAAGTCCCACAGGACTCCTTTGTTTTTTTTAAGGATTAAGTCAAATTTATTACGTCTACTTAATGCAACGTGCTCATTAAAATCGACTTAATGCAGTAGCGCCTTTTAAGTTGACTTTATAAAGTCAACTTAAGCCAGTGGACCCATTTAAAGTTGACTTTATAAAGTAAACTTAAACAAATGGGGCCTCACTAAATTGACTTAATAAAGTCAACCGTAAGTAGACCTTATTGAGTAGACTTAACTGAGCCCTATAGTGTAGACATAGCCATTGCGCCTTAGTACTGCTCACATTCACACCAATGTGCTCCTGTTGACTTCAGGGCCATTAATCCTATTTAATAGCACTGTAACTGGCAAAGAAATCTGGCTCTGTGTGTGTTAGCTCCCTGAAAAATGAAGATACAGCCTGGCCCAGTGTCCAGACTCCTGCCTGAAAAGTCAGAAAATCAAGGTTCTAGTCCTATGTCTGCTGTTCCAATGTAATGTGAGTTCAGGCTAGTGGTGGGTGCTATGCATTTTCAAGCTAATGAGTATAACTAAAGGTGGCATCACAATGACCTTTCACCTCTGCTACTGCCTTGGTCAAGCCATTTCTGCTTGGCCATTATTCACCTCTTACATATTGTTTTCTTATGTCATTAGCCGTTTGGTGCAATGGCTGCTTTTTTCCAGTGTGAGTATTTGTATGGTACCTAGCATGGTGGTACCTCAGTCTCAATGGGGGTCTATAGATGCTACCATAAGATGAGTAATAATAATAACAGGTTGGTTTGCAGAGGTGCTGAGCAGTTTCTGAAAAGCAAGGCTATCCTGTATTTGCATTAAGTTCAAATTATTGATAAAATTAAACAGAGGAAAAACATGGCAGGTGTAATACACTAATCATTAACTGTACAAAGCACACAAGAGTGTGTGATGTTTTTCAAAATAAAGCAGTATTTTTAAAACAAGTTTTCTCTGGTTTCCACTCCTTAGGTATTTTAAAGACGTAATAAATAACACTGCTGGGTATGATTGTAATAACGAACAATTCGTAGGTATCTGAAGAGCTATTCTTTGGCCTCCTGCCTCTCATGATGACTATAAGTCATCTCATGAGCTATTACTTTTCCTGTACATAATTTCCAGTATCCATTGAGATCCAATCACTCCTTGGATAAAGTGATTTTCAGATGATTTCAGCCATGCTTACATTGCTGTTTGTGCACGTCTGTAATTTATCTGTTTATTATAATTCTAATAAGTAAAAAGAAAGTGAAATGCTATTATAAAGCCCAGCATGGCAATCAGTTTGTTGTTAACGCTGATCATGAGAAGCATTTTAAAGTTGGCATTTTACTTAAAGGTTCACACTACATTTTTAGAGTTGCCTGGTTTTAGCCATTGATTCTAATGAAGATGTGGTTCTACTGTATAGAACTGTAAAAGTCAGGGCACAATACAGCAAAGCACTTAAATGCATGTATATTTCAAGCATGGGAAACAAACAAAGAGTCTGGTGGCACTTTTAAAGACTCACTGATTTGTTTATTGCACGAGCTTTTGTGGGAGAAAATCCCACTTGCTCAGACGCTTCAAAGACTCTTTAAAGCATCTGACGAAGTTCCTCAGACGCTTCAGACTCTTTAAAGCATCTGACGAAGTAGGATTTTCTCCCACAAAAGCTCACGTGATAAATAAATTGTAAGTCTTTAAATGTGCCCAGACTCCTTGTTTGTTTTGCTGAACTAGACTAACACAGCTGCCCCTTTGGAGCTTGCCTTCAAGCATGTGAGTTAACCTTTTACCGTATGTGGGACTGCTCAAGTGCACAAATTTAGTCAGGGAAACTGAGGAAACTCTTTAAAGGATCAGAGCCTTTATCTTGAGCTATACAACTGTCAGCATCATGAGTAAGCTGATTTTGATTTGGTTCAGAAAAGAAACAAACTTTGTCTCCATCAACATTAGCTTACATTAAAAATAGCAAAAGATATTTTTTACTTTAAAATTATGCACACAAACCAAAGCAAATTAAAATATAAATTACTATTTAGTCATAAGATAATGGGCATATAACTATTTGTAGTAACTATTTCTTCTAGAAGAACAATCATAAAATTAATTTGCTAGCTTGCACAGTAGTATCAATGGGAACAGTTCCTCACTCAGTGGTCAAACAGGTTTCTACAGCTGATGGATTCAAGCGAGGAAAAGTATTGGATTTTGTTTCTCATTAGCCTTTTTTTATGAAATTGCCTCTTAATAATTTCCTTTTCATGTCCAGTGCATAAAGGTATCTGTGTATTTGAATTTAATTTATGTCCCAATGATGTTTTATGCATTGTCTTGTCTGCATCTCATTACTATCATTAATAAGCACTCCAATACATTTCACTGTAAGGTTAATTGGGACAAATTTTAAATCTGTCTCTCTTTATATTGTAAATTTGATATCTTCTGACCATGCATTCCTCCTGGAAAGATGCAGAAGTTACATATTTTATTAAAGATTTCCATTTGATATCCTAGTTGCACTCAGCCACTACAAGATGCTGTAAATAGAGATGTATGAGAAATTGTATGTATACAACACAATCTAAATGAAATGTCTTTTGCAAACTATGGGGTGAAATCCAACCCACTGCTTAAATAGGCCCAAGATGTCTGTTGTTCTTGTATGGGTGCCCTGCTCTGGAGTTTTTTTTCATCCTCTCTGAGTAAACATAAAAATCGCTTCACAGGTTCAGACTTGCAAATTTTCATGAAATTTTAATGATGTAAGAAAGTAATTTGAAAAAGCAGAAAGTGCTTTCTAGAGCATCCAGAATACAGTCCAGAATCCTTCACTCAGGCCATTGACTGTGCTGAGATCTTTTCTGCTGTTGGTGGCTCCATGTCAAAAATAGGCTTGCCTACCATCTTAACTTAAAACAGCTTTATCTGTGCTTACGTATTTTGACAAGCATATGGAGCCCATCAAAATATTCCATCTGCATAACCAGGGGTGAAAACTGGAAGGAAAGGGGGCACATTTTGATGGAGGGTCTTCTTAGCCAATAAAAAGTACCCTCTAGTAGACTTCAAGTCAACTCCATATATCATACTACAGAATTCAGAAAAAGTCTAGGTTTTGCGCTGGACAAAAATGCCTGGGATCTGCATGAGAGGACTTCTTGGAGGGTTCACCCAGTCTTACAAGACTGCAGAATCTCAGCACTGATTTGGTGCACACAGGGGAAAGAGAAACACTCACTGACATCTGAAGGCAGCAAATGGACAGGTTAAGGTTAGGATCTTCACTGAGATGTCAAAAGCAGTGAGAGTCCTGTGGCACCTAATAGACTAACAGATTTCTTTGAGCATAAGCTTTTGTGGGCTCCAACCCTCTTCATCAGATGCATGCTGAGATGTCAGTTCCCCAAAACACTTCTACACATGTCCACAAGGCATATTCAAAGCAACTTGCACATGCTTCACAGAAAAATGATTACATTTTGCTGGGCACATTTCAGCATGACAATTGATCCATAAAAACATGGATCTGTTAGTCTTACTGTCTCAATCCCAGTCAAAAGGAGCATCAGCAGAGCTGGACGTCAGTAGATCACTCTACCATGGATGAAATTCATCTCTAGCCAATGACCTGCTCAAGGCCTGTGTGCCCCTTCAGACCTACTTAGCCTCTCCAAAACAGAGCCTAAGCAGGCCTTATGTGCCGTACTGCTCTTGTACTGTTTTTCTCTGTGCAGAGCTGAATTTCACCCTATACGCTTTATTCAGATGGCCCTGAACCAAATTCCCGGTTATGTAGAGCTCCAAACTGAGGTCTGGTTTGGAATCCAAAACTACATCCAGGTCCAAATGTATCAAATGGCCCCTATCTTTATAATGAGCAGACTCCAGCCCTCATTCTGGCATTATCAGTCTTTGGAGCTAAAACTCTGTGAATTGAGCTCATCTCCAATTCAGTCAAAAGTTTTTTGGAGAACATACTTGTGGCTTGCTTGAAGGGAGAGAAATAGTTTTCCAGAGTGCTATTGCAGTAGGAGGCATTGGAATATAGAATTATTGCTGTGAGAATTTCAATTGCACCCTTCTTGAACTGGCAACAGGAATCACCTATGGACAAGAAAGCTAGTATATATTCAGTTTATTAAATAAGTATTTTTTTAAAATCCATTGCATTAGTAAAAGACATCCAGTTATTTTCCCATGATGCAGAGGGCAAAGTCTCGCATCCTCAAGCATTAGCTAAGTAGCTTAGCAGGGCTGAGTAGTTTAGCCCCAAATTAATTGGTACAATATTATTGCTACAAACAAGCCATATTAATGGCTATTGTGTGTGTACTAGACCCTAGGCAACAATTAATTTTGTGTGTTATGCCAACAAATATTTCATTTGATTCCTGATATATCATTGCCATTAAAACAACTTATGTAAATACGATATTCTAATAAAATACATAAATTAATGAAACCAGCAGCTGCTTAATATGAATTTGTGACAAGAAAAATAAGAGAAGCTATATATTCCAACATGCTCAACTGAATTTGCTCAGGGATTCTGCTAAACAGAGAGGACAGTAATGCAAATTGCAATTTCTAGCTAGCCTAGGTGAACTATGCATTATCTTTTGGGTGATTTCTGGTGCCGTTTTGTGTGTTGTATCCCTGCCAAGGACAGGCGGTGCTGTGGAGGTCTAATCCTGTGAGGAGCAGAGTGAGACCAGCCCTGCAGGACCTCCTCAGCATCTTGTATGATTCAGTCCTGGTGAATTGGGCTCAGCCAGTAATGTGAAACACTCCCACACTGTGGAGGTTTGGCTTGGTTCAGAAGACAGCCAGCAGTTTCACAGGTCTGTAAAATTACACAGATGTTTTTGTGAGGTTTCCACCACTTTCAGCCTCCAGTTCCATACAGAAGCTATCAGGGCAGAAGCACTAAAATGCAACTATTTATTTTTCAACTGACCTCTTTTGAATTCCAGTTCAGGTCAGGTTATGGTTTGGGGTGAATCTGGGGTTTATTTTTTTCCCATGGGATGAGGAGTCCTAGCATCACTGATTTCTTTTTCTGACACTAGTTCATGAGTTATGGGCTCATGCCCATTTTACAGTCATTGTCTGAGGGTAGTTGTGCCTTGTGGGCCCCAAGAGTAGAAAAAATAAGGAAAGGGGTCTTTTGAGCTCCAGTTGGTGGGATGAGGAATGCACCACTGAGAAGGGAAAATGATTTTTTCAGTATGATTTGCAGGGTGCGTGAGCTGGAAGGGTAATTGCCACACTGAGAAATTCTTGAGCTAGACTTTCAGGATACGTCTATCACGATAGGACTATATATGGAAAAACCTGAAGTTGTTTTTGCGTTAGTTCTTGAGGGCCACTTCATGAATTTGGCTGAAATTCTGCACATGGAAATAAGGGGTATAAAGAATCCCCTTAAAGCTGTTCACAGGTTACTCACATTACTAGCAAACGTGCATGGCGGGGGTGGGCGGGCACTGGGCAGGTAGGTGCAAGACATTGGAAGACCTCTGCATCTTTCCCCTCTGTGTGGCTGAGCTGATGCACAAGGTTAAGTAAGTTGTGCCAGGAGGCTGGCTGGGCGCAGTTACCTCCTCCATGGAGCAAGGAAGGCAATAGCATATTCACAGTTCTGCTCCTGGGGTGGCAAGGCCATTCATGGTTTCTAGTTCAGCATCAACTGCACCATGCCAATTCAGCCTTGAATAACTGAGGTGTTCTTAAACTAG
The DNA here is from genome assembly GCA_007922195.1 of Podocnemis expansa. Lineage (NCBI taxonomy): Eukaryota > Metazoa > Chordata > Testudines > Podocnemididae > Podocnemis > Podocnemis expansa. Next base: position 9,320,257 of record ML681973.1, read on the forward strand.
GGCTCCACCTGTGCTCTAGTATGTAGCATGAATGAGATGCATCCTCTGCTCCCTGTTGCAGTCTTCATCACTGTGGACACTCATGGTGGCCATGGCAGAGGTCTGATCACATGAGAAGAGAGCCTGTGTAGGATTTATGCTGGCTAACCAGCTCAGTCCCTGACTTTGAAAAATAACTCTCCTCTGGAATCAATAGGAGTGGTGCATGGAGAGTGCTACTACATTCACTCCCCACATGATGTGTGAGAAATTAAGTGAATGAGCTCTTGTTCGTTTATTTTTATTATTAGCGTCATGTCTAGGAACTCTAGTCAGGGACAGGATCCTGTTGTGCGAGGTGCCATGTAAGCATAAAACAAAAAGACGGTCTCTATCCCAAAGTAATCTGAATAAAAGACAAGACACGCAGATGATGCAGACAGAGAGACAGGAGTACAATGAAATAATGGGCAGCACTGCTCAGCATGACAGTCAGTGGTATAAGTAGAGCAGCAATGTAACTGAAATCAAGTTTTTGTAGGCATTATAGCAAAGGAAACTTTTGAGTGGGTTATTGAGGGAGGATAATGAGGTAGCTTCATGGATATTTACAGGGAACTTCTCCCAAACACAGGAACAACAGGGAAGAAAGCGCAGAGTACCTTTTTGAATTTTAAACTAGTGGGCAGTGGAGGCTGGCATCATGGTGGTGTGTTTGAATCATGGCTGCGTGCTGATGTCATGGTTGTTGGTCAGGGCTGTGGCCAATATTTCCATAATTAATGTGTGCTGAAAGGTCGTGAAGGTCCTTAAAAGAGAAGATAATCAACTTATGATCAATGTTATCTTCCACATGAGATGTGGCTGGTTTTGGGGGGAATATGGGATTATTCATTTTCTAGAGAAGCCAAAATGTTAATACTCAGTGAAATCAGTCTTTCTCTCTTGTCTAGTTATGGATTCCTTGCTAGAATTCTCCTTTACCCAGATAAAGACGTGGAGATGTTGTACGATAAAGCTGAACTATTCAACTATGCAGAAAAAGCTGGCGCAAAATGAAGGCGAATCCAGATTTGTTGTCTCCAAGTCAATCATGGCTACATTCTGAAATACTTGAACCCAAAGGGTGTCCAGTTAATACCAGTCACGCAAGTAACTAAGCAAGCCTGTTCCAACCATCCCTAGGCAGATATGACATAGGTAACAAGAATAAAGTTCTATGCTATTTAAAAGATTCTTTTCTCATGAGAGTCAAAGTTTAAGATAAATCACCAGCTGTTCCTAAATCCTCCTTACTCATTGCCATCCTTTGCTTCTTAGCAGTTACCTATCACTGCAGAACCAGTCCCTTCTTATACTTGTAAAATATTCTTCAGGCAGCATGAATTACTAACATTTGGATTCCTTCTCAAACAAGTCAAGCGTACTTCTTTGTGACAACTTGCATAATAAGCTGCAGGGGTGATGTGAATTTTGTTTCATTGTTATTTCTTACGTTAAATGAACTGACCTTATGGGGGGATTGGGAGATCTGTGGTCTAAAGCACAAGGGACTTTTCTCAGCATTTTCCCTAGTAGAATGTTAAAGTTTATTAAGTTTAATATTTCGTTTCCATATATGCACTGCATAAAGTACAGAAGAGCGTGCACCAGATACCGTCTCTTTCTGTTTCTACTTTACCACCCAAACAAAAACAAGTATTGCATGCCTAATCAGTGATGGTGTTTTGATTTTCCCTTTCAGCACTAAATGCCATAAAACCACCACGCAATCAGCAAGGGGAAAAAATAGAACATGTTCTCTAGGTTTATTTTTAAATGCAAGTAATTGGCATTTTCCCTTCTGCTAAGATGAGTTCCAGGTAAGCACAGTTCAAACTGACCTCGTTGGCAGAGGGACTTGAAACAGCCAACCAAACTGCTGTGATTCGTGCCCACTGTTAGGCATCTGGAGAAAATAGGATGCCCCTTCTTTGACTCTCAGCTTAGGAAATTCTCTGCTTCATCATCTAAACAAGTTCCATCTACCGTTTTTCAGCTGCCAGAGGGGCCCCGCTAACAGGAGTCTAGCCATGTTCCAGGAGAGGACAGTAGTACACATATCAGTTATGAACAATATACAATTATTTCCTGACTAGCTCGGATATCAGCCCTTATTTGAGACGAAATAATGCAGCAATCTGCTCCTGCAGTCTCTCTCAAGGTTTCCTTTCCTGCTAACTCCAAGATCCCCCTTCTCCTGTACTGGCTTTGAGACCAATCTTTTCCTCCAAGAGTCTAAAGAGCCCTGATAAGTGCAGCTTCCTCAGACAACCAGCTTTACGGGGAGGCTGGTAAGGCCGCAGAAAAGGACCTTCAGACTAGAGGGTACCTGGACTCCCTAACACTATAGCAATAATAGAAGAAAGGGTTTTCTTCCTCCTACGGTCCCATTGCATGCATTGCCTTGGCCCTGAGATCTCCCATGTCCTTTGGTGGCAGCACCATGATACTCTGCCAGAGGCCCTGAGCTGTAGGGGTACCACGAAGGTGACTGGAGTGTTCCTGGCCCCAGAAAATCAGTGCAGTGTTATGAGGGCAATCTAGATCTGTCTTTGACAGTGTAGCCTGTGGGAGCTGTTTATTTGTGCCTTTGTAAAACCCTGTTGTGGATTTGGGATAGGCGAGAACAGTTGTATTAAGTAATCTCTTCATGATGGCTTCTGAATGAATGGCCACTTGACCAAAAAGCTGGAGTGGAAATTAGGACCAGTCCCCTTCCATTTGCTGGCCCACGTTCTCACCTCTGCCAAAGAACCATCGAAGGTAATAGATGCTCCTGGTGCCTGGGGAACAAAGTGTTGGGGACAGATTAGGAATGTCCAAATAGCTGGATCTCTGACTCTAAATTAGATCTCATTCAGTTGCTGCATTGTGTGCCCATTCTCAAAGACAACAGACACCATCACCGCAAGATGCTACAGGGCTCCATGAATTTTGAAGGCACAGCCCCGTACATTCCTTCAGTGTTGTATTATATTAGTGGAGAATGTGAGCCACAGTCTTGTGTTTTTTCTGGAGTGAGGGAGCCAGCTGAGCATTGCTTAAGAACAATGAAGCAACAAAGCACCTGCGTATCATTACCACAGAGCATGCTCAGCTATTCATTCAGTACTTTATGATGGGTTATATGTTTTGGTTTTTCTCTGACTGAGGCACACAATATTTAAGTCAGGGGTCTCAAACACAAATCACCATGATGGCTGCATGAGGACTATTACATTAGTGAGAGGTCTACACTACAGGAACCGTTTCATAGAATGATACAAAGTGTTGTCAAAAATGGAAAAATGAAAAGTAACATATATGTGCCAAGAATAAGTAAGCAAGAATTACTTTCGTTCAAGATGGAGGTATCATCAGGAAGACAAAGACTAAAGTAAGTAAACGCAGTTTAAATTTTGCATGATCAATTATTGGAGAAATTCTAAGTGTCATTGCAGGCAGCAGGAAATAACTTTAGGGGCTGCATGCATCCCACAGGCTGTGAGTTCAAGACCCCTGATTTAAGTACTCCACATGAAGTAGGTGGTTTTAAATATTTAGGGTCCCCTTTCTGTCACCATTATGCTAAGCAGTATATTAAGCATCAAGAAGGTGACCCCTGAGACCACATGGAGCTCCACTGATTTCAGTTGTGTCAGTGGGTAAGGGACTGCTCAGCATCAGTAAGGAAGGCAGAATTGGACTACCACACCATGATCCTGCAAAAGCTTAAGTGCTCGATTATCTCCACTCATGTGTCAAGTTACTTGCATGAATGTTTTCAGGATTAGGGCCTCTGTGTGTACAGTATGTCAAATGAATGTTGTAAACCTAATGTATTTTAACTTGGAAAACAAAAATTACCATTAGCATTATACATCTATGTGCATGTTTTGCTTATGGTTATTATTTATGGTGATGTGTTTATAAAACACAGGTGTAATTTATGAGCGCTGATAACGTTTTATTGCATACATGAATTAGATATATGGATTAAAATCATTACCGTGGAGTACTAATGTGAATCTATAGCAAGGCGATTGAATTGACTGTGGGCAAGGGATACTGCTAATGGAATTTAAAATTTATGCTACAAGTTTGCAAACATGATATTGCACAATATACAGCCTGTGATAAGACAAGAAAATCCCTCATTTCATGAGCGTTTAGTTATATGTAGCGCAAACAATAGTTCCCCCTGTGAAGTTTATGTTGGGTGAAAGCGTAAATTCTGCTGATGTACGTACAGGTTTCTATTCCCAGAAGTGAACTCTGTTCCATTTAGGGAAGTGAAAAAATCAATGGCAATAAAATGAAGATCAATTTAAATTTCACATTTAGCTAAATGTTTTAGAGTCTGTACAAAGTTTCTAACAACAAGCTTTGCTTTATGTTTAGAAGAGGTAAATGAACTCAGCCAGCATCTATACCAACATCTGTTTGCAGCAATGTTGAATCATTAGCAGAATTTGCAAGCTGAAGGAGTCATATATAAATTGCTGTGTTATTTTGACCCACCATTCTTCGCCCTGCCTGCAGGTTGTTTTCTTGATCTATTGAAGGCATTATGGGATGACCAGTAATTAGTGTTATAAGACTGACTGGCTATTGTGAGCAATCCAGGCTTTCTAAATTGCTAATTTATAATCCCATTCCAAAATAGCTGGCACTATAAAATCAGGTCACTGTAGAGGCATGAATCTATAAATATAGTGCCTATGTCATATCCCATCATCTCCAAAAGGATCATGCTCTCTGTTCAAAAGAGGTTTACATATGCCTCATAATCCATGTATGATAAATTAAGCACTTCTTTCTAGACCTCTTAAATGGAATGCACTGAAAACAGAATAATGATATAATTAATTAAAGTCATATTCCTATAGAAAAATTACACCTTTTTCGATTAATATGAAATATAAGTGTCAAATCAGTAATAAAATCCTGATCAATAAAACAATAATAACCATGTTGTTAAAAGCAGACCTGGAAAGGTGTTCATGGGAACGTATTTTAGAGGTTAGAAACCCTTTTAAAATAAACGGATTTCATCTTTACACTATGTCATCTAAATCATTACAATGTTTGTGTATACAATTATCATCAGACAATAAATTGCAGCTATTGAATGGATTAAGTCTGAACTTCTTGATCTCATAAATCCAAGTTTGTCATAGCTTTAGAAAATGCTTGTGTAACAATCAGTTGATTACATGGCAGGAGCTGATGTATGTATGTTAACTGGAAAATATGACACGGGCAAGGTAATTCAAAGTTCATTGATAGAAGTTTATAAAAGATTTGCCTGACAGTTTCTTATATTAACACTTTCAATACACTTTATTAGTTGAAAATTGTTTGCTATTTTGTTTTCTAATTTGCTCCCTATTTTAATGCTACAGTTATAGTCTGAGGAATAGAAAAACATAAGCAAAACTAGAACATACCATTGACATTGATCTTGAAATCAAACCAGTGGCGAATCAGACCCAGGATTGGGAGAAAATATGTAGGTAGAATGCAAGGAGTTGTCTTTTTAACATACATATTAAAAACACTCTAACAAACGATATTTTTGTTGGAAAAGTGCATAAGAGCAAAACAGTAAAGGTTGAGACAGTTGAAGTCAGTGAATGCAAAAATGTGAGATTTTGGAGAACTGAGTCATCTTGTGGATTTTCACAGAATTCTTAGGAATTTAAGGAAAGATGGATTACTTGCATGTTTAAAACTATTCATGTGGGTAGGTATGGGTGAGAAGAGGACATAAGACAGTAACTTTTTCACTGTTCTGGTTGTAAATGGAGCCTGTTCTTTTACAGTGAGCAATCCTGCTGGGACCACAGAATTTATAACTAGCATAAAGTGTCTTTATGGTTTCACTTATACACATTTCAAAGCACTCTCTGAACTCTATACTAATTCATGATTTGATCTCTTCAGGCTGACCTGTCAAAGGAGCCCTCCGAAATATTCATGCAAAACTGGTGAATTCAGATTTGTACATGAAAATGAATAATTGTATACCAAGATGTGTTTGTGTCTTCAGTGCAAGATTTAGTTCATACCAGTGGGTTTGATCTAACATTTGCAGGACTGTTTTGGAGACTGCTTTGTAAAGGTGGCCATTTATGGTCAAGGTTATAAGACCTTGATTAAATACACATGTATATATTTTATTGATAACTACAGCTCTGTTACAGTTAAATTAAGGTGTGAGTGCATGATGTGCCTCTTCTCATTCTAGTTCAGGATGTTCTTGGAAAATAAATAAGAATTCTCAGTGAGAAGTTCCTGAGCAATTGTTTAGGGTAATAATTTGTGGGTTTTTTTTTTTAATGAGCCCTGTTAGAAAATTGAAATTAAAGCTGCATGGGGGATGGCTGGAAATTCAGGAAGAGGCCTGATGATGGTGGATCCATGTTCTATTTCTGGAGTTTTCTATCCCTAGAAGAATGTCTTAGTGGTTTATGTATCTAGTGTCGGAGAGTTAGAGAATCCAAACTCAGAGTCCACTAGGTTTATCTTAAACCTCCATCTTTCCAAGGAAGTCGAGTACCGTGTGTGTTACTGTACTTCCTCTGAGATTCACCAGAGGTTGCGCCAGGTAATCCTTGCTCAAAATTCTCCAAAATCCTATTTCTGGTGTGGATGCACTGTTTTTAGACACTGTATACCTGGCTGGTGACTGTTTTCAGAAACTCTGTGTGTGAAAATACGCGGGGATCCTTCTGAATATAACAGGCAACCGTGATTCTGATGTTTCTTAATTGTTTAGCGCTTGACTGTGTAACTTTAATAATGTTCATTTAAGGTAGGGGGAGTATTCTGTGAGAGGTAGTGGCTGTTAATGATTAAATTAATTACTTATTATAAACAACGTTGATTACAGTGCTACCAGCTAATTATGTTTAGAGGTTTAAGCCTCTACTTGCCCTAAATAGCACTTCCTGGGGCAGCTTCCCCAGCTAGTGTAAATTGTTACTCTTCAAATGAAGTTAAGGGATGATGACCATTTACATCCTCTGAGGCAATGATTCTCAAACACTGTGTCGTGACACATTCATGTGTCGCCACATAGCAGTAAGTGTGTCACAGAGATCGAGGGAGATGGCTGCATTCAGCCTGGGGTTGGTGGATTTGTATGTCCTTTTAGGGTCACAACACAACACAAAGTGTGTCGAGACCCACAAAAGGTTGAGAACCACTGCTCTGATGAACCTGTCATTCATAACGCTGTGCTCCTCAATATGTTGGGAACTGTGTTAGACCACCCACCCTGGGCACAAGTTAGAGAAGATTATGTGCATAAATAATTTTTTAAATGGTGAATACATGGGACTGTGGAGGATTTAATTCAGAAGGCATTACAAAGTCATTTGTCTAGATGTTGAAATGTCGGTCAGTTTGAATTCATGCCATTTCTTCACATATATAAAAAAAATCAAACTGTCATGGAGATAATATTGTGGTATCACATGAGTTACCAGCGAACAATGATCTTATCATAAGAAAAAATATACATATTTTGCTATGAGCCTCTGCTCAGTAGATACTCTGTGCAGAATGAACATAGCAACTACATTATCTTTCACCCTGAGGTTAAGGTCACTGTCAAGGATTTGAGGAGAGGCTTGTATCACAGCTGCCTGCATTTAGAACTGTCAGAGCTTAGAAAAACCCGCCTGATCAACACATTCTTGTTTTGTAACTTTTTTTTTTAAAGCTATGCAAGCCTGGGGAAGATTTCATTAAGACCAATGCAGAAAAAAAAATACTATTCTTGTGTTTGTACTGGGGGGGCAGGGTTTTTTGTTTTTTCTACTTTGTCAAACTTGCTCATTTGAATTCCCTCTGAGATAAAGCAAATAAAACAATGAACGGTTCCCACCTGTTTAACCAGCTTGTCATTCTTTGGTTAACCAGTGAATAACAAGCAAGGTCACTACTGTCCCCCTCTTTGGAGGGGCTTGTTCCCCAGACATTCTGATCTCTAACAAAACAGCTGGTCACAGATCTTTAACTACATTACACTTGGCCTCTTAATGAACAGATGAATTTTTCTGTCCAGTGTTTTAAGTCTGTTATTCCAGACCAAAGGGTAGCATGGCTATTTAATTCTTGACCTACTAACATATAATTAGAAGGTTCCTGGAGGTACTTATAATTGAATTATGTGGTACTTCTACTAGGTAGAGGAATAATTAAAAAAAAAAAAAGTAGCTTATCTTCAGCAGGAATGCAAACAAGGCAAACAGACCATTCAGTTATACTGTAGATTTCCTAAAATGTCACTTGATTAGAAGGGATTTTCTATCATACTTGCAAAGACATTATTTTTCTTAATGAAAGGAGATTTTGTAAACAATGTCCAGTCTGCAGGGTCAATTCTATGGCTGTGTAAATAGACACGGCTCTATCGATTTCAACTGATTTTGCCCCTTTACTCCAGCAGACAATTTGCCTTAGGACAGGAGAGCTCAGTTCATTGTTTTGAATAATCTTTTTTTACCAGATATTAAAAATTCAACTAATCAATGCGGTGCCATAATTAGCTGACCATGTATTACTGTTGTATGATCAAAGTTAAAGTTGACATTTCAAATTCATGTTGTTAAGAGGTTTGGGAAGGAGGGAGAATGAACCTATTCTCTCCTTGACCCTTCAGCTTGAATGTCAGATTTCACCTCCTGAAATGCCAGTGACACAAAAGATACACAGCAATAAATATTCTTCACTTCTGATGCAAAGCATAGCCTAAACAACATAAATTCCTGATTTAGAATTGACGAACTGAAGCTGAGTCAGAAAGGTGAAACTATCATTAAAAGGTAGAGAAAGACATTTTGAAAATGTAACCAACACCACCCTTTCAGCAGAGGGTACCTATCCCACCAGCCCTCAAATGCTCTATAGCATAGATTAGATTAGATTAGATTAGACAGCAAGGAAAATGCTTCATGTTCAGTTTGGTGGAAACCTCTGCTTACCCTTGTCAAGACATCCTCTAGGTGGGACTGTTGTAACACCATGTGTTTGGGAATCTGTCCATTGACTCTGAATCCTTCAGCTGGTGGAGAATGCACCAACCTACCTGCTAAAAAATATAGAGCGTGGATCTCAGTGCTCAGATAACTCCACAAGCTACCCTTCAAACCTACACACAACTTCAAAACCCTAGTCTTGATCTTCAGGACTTCCAATATGTTGGGATCATCTAAAGACCTCCCTCTCCCTCCAAAGGCAAAAATATGCTGAGGCAGCTGCAGCACTTGAGAATGGTGAAATTTTCAAGACTGGATGGAAGTAACAGATATGATCTGAGTGAGAAAATTACCTTTACCCCATTCAAGTCAAAATGCAAGGCTCACTTATTTCATCCACCCATCCCTCCACACGCACACAGTCTTTTGTACCACCCTGTAAGGTTTTAAAAAACAAAGCTAGCCTCAGAAGAGGGAGAAACAGATCAGGGGATGTCAAGGAAAGGAAAACCAAAAACGACAAATCCAGCCCACCCCTAGACATGGAGAAATGGAAACCAAACAAAATACTAACCTTTTTCCAACCTCAAGGATGTTTATGTTTATTTTAACTTTTAGGCAAATTAGGTCAATTCTTTGTTAACCAGACTGACTCACCAGTTCCTAATGGTGATAATCTTATGGTTATCAAAAGGAAACTGTATGTTTTATTTAGAAAGGTTAATGGATTTCTTTAGGTTAATGAATAGTTCCTCTATTTCTAAGTTGTTGCAGGAGGCAGTTATGAAAAGACTGTAAGTTTGATAAATAACTTTCTCTCCTATCAGTGCTCCTCTCACCATTATTAGAAACAAACCACTGGAATTGGGAATGGAATTCTGAGTCTTTCCTTAATTTTTTGTTACTCTCGGATGGGGCCCAGTCAACTGCCATTCCTCTATCCCTCCACTACCAGGTTTTCGATATGCACTGTCTGCCCTCTCCCCTTTCCCTTCAGTTAGTCTTTAAGTGCCACACAACTCCTTGGTTTTTTTGCTGAGATATAGGTGCCTGAAACTATTCATAATACTGTAATTTTGTAAGCTCCCCCATGTTCAAAACATCTGATGAAGTGGGATTTTCTCCCACGAAAACTCATGCAATAAACAAATTTGTTAGTCTTTCAGTGCCACAGGACTCCTTGCTTCTTTTATTAATAATACATAGCTTTGACATTAGTTCTGGAGCCATTATGATGTATTGTGGTGTTCTCTAGTATGGAGACATAACTACATGTCTCTTTAAAGTAGGTGCAGTGATGTACTATGTCAATTTGTAGATGATACTAATTAGGGTACTGTGCAATTCATATTAAAGACATTCAGCGGGAAACTTGTAACTTTTATCTGAAGCACATTTTCACATGCGACTATATTTGAAGGTTGTAAGTAATGTAGACAACTGTGTACCCTATCACAAGATATTGTTGTTACTCTATTCAAAGTTCAGTGTTTTAAGGAAACCCTTGTTGCATCTCATCTTTGAAAATGATGGGATATCAACGAAGTTGGCACTGACTCTTATTGTATTGAAGAGGATAATGTTTGAAAAATACCCATCATGTTTAACTGTAATTATCCATTATGGTTAACTGAGAATCCTGACATATTTTTGTGATCTGTTTTATTATAAATTGCTGAATGGCATCAAGAGATGCAGCCTATTATACTTCAGAAGAATGAGATTAATAAAATACATTGATTGGATGACAATGAAAATGAAAAATGTGACCCTTCCCCATCTTCAAATAAATAAATACATTGGCTGTTTGCATTGTTCCCTTTCAAGATCTCATTTTCTGGGTGATCTTCCTGTTGACACTGACTGTGTCTCTCCCTTTGATGGAATCAATATTTTAAATATGAATCAAAATGAAAACTGGGACCCTTGGACATACATAACTTTGCCATACTTTTTCCCCCAAAGATTTGGTGTCATTCATCAGAGTTTGAAAGTTAGCAATTTAAATGGTAGTAAGACAGCTACAGACAAGCTTTACCAAAGCATCAGTAGATGATGGATGGTCTGTAGATGTTACCGATGTTGATATATACTTCTGTTAACCCTAAGAAACCAAAGTATATTCTTTTGAAAGAGGATACAGTAGGGTCTTACTAAAGCATCTGCACCTAGTCAGCTTCCCAAAAACTGTTTTCAGAAAGTGTTCCAGATCCTGTGTTCCATCCAAGCTCTATTTCTCACAGCTCAGGATAAAATGGCCTGGTGCATACTTAGTTTTAAGTTCCAAAGGGGTGGCCGTGTTCATCTAGTTAAGCAAAACAAACAAGATGTTCCCTGGCACTTTTAACAAATGTATTTATCGCATGAACTTTCATGGGAGAAAAATCCCACTTTGTCAGATGCTTTGAAGAGAGGGAACTTACCAACTTACTCGGCTGTAAGTTATTTTGGCGCCTTTTGCCATACTCATAGCAGTCTGGGGCTGCTTCTTGACTGAATTGGTTTGGGATCTGATGAGTGGTGAATGTATAATGGAGGCTGTCTGTGGAGCAAAGCAACTGAACTGGGTTGTGGCTGAAGAACTTGGCCAGAGAAGTGGAGCTAACTCCTGTGGTAGCCCCCTGGAGCAAGTGGCTCAGCTCTACAGATGCAGGCGACTGTTCCACAAGAGGAAAAGGGAACAGAAAAGATGCCTCGAAGAAACAAAAGACCATTGTGATTTAAGTTGTACTTCAGCTCCCAACAGGGAAAAGCTTGGGGAGTTAACAGAACTGTAAGTTGAGCACTGAAGGGGCAAAGCTCCCTTTTTACATTTACTTGAGGTGATTGTTGAAGGAATTTTATTTTGGTGAAATTTTATGTGATCTGTCCAGAGAGTTAGGCCACAGAAGACCCAGACAGAGGTGACCAAAAGCAGGAAGTGACCAATCAGAAAGCCCGGCAATCCTGCACCCAGCCACAAGAGGGAGCAGGCTAATTGAGTCACATCTGTGCAAGTGGGGTTCACTGTGGGTGAGCTCTTGTAACATTGCCCTATAAACTCCTGTAAATGTCATTAAAACTTGCCATATTTTTTCATCATTAACAAACACTAGGCAGCGATAGAGCAAAAAGCCCCCATCTTCAAGTAAATAATGAATAGTGCCATTGTTTTAATGGATCGGTACTGCAACCTGCATATCAGGACTACCGCTGGCACTGTGGAATTTGCTGTTGTGTGGAAGAAAGCACAAACTTTAAAACATTGCAATAATCATGAGCGGTGTACCATGGGTTTTGAAATAGACAGTTTCATCCAGATCAATGGAAAGTTGTGTTTCATACAGTTTTTCCAAAGATGTTAGAAGAGTGAGATACCATGATAATATTTTCTGTTTTTGTTTGATTAGTAAGAAGAGTCTCTTCAGCATAGCCATCATAAGCAGATCGTGTTTAATTTCTACCTTCTTTTCTCTCACTAATATAACCTGAATGCAATGTATGACCTGATATTATGGGTCACGTATCTAGACATACGCAACAGACATCACTATTGAATACCCCAGAAGTTACCCATTCCCTGCTTCTCATGTCAGATTAAAAACCAAAACAGAGTGATTCATAAAAGGAGGAGGAAAGAAATGGAGTATGAGCTCTCTTTTTACATCCAGTTTCGTTTGCTGAATTTATCTGCCTGGTGTCATATTTCAAGCATGACGATGTTTCAGATGTCATCTCACTGCTGCAGTGGATAGTGCTCTCTGAACATCTTAAATATGGCTGCCTCTTTGCACTTTCTCACTCCGTGAAGGATGATGCTGAAGGTCTGACATTGCTCTTTACTTGGCAGGCAGAATTACTGAGGGCTTGTCTCCACAAACAATTAATCCCCAAATAGCTAGGGTGTGAGTCTACTTTGTACTGGCATGCCACAGACTAACCGTCTATCTGTGTGCACTCAATGACAAACATTAAGAATCTGTTCACATGCTTTGATCTAGTCCTTTTTGAAACACATGCCCAAATACATACACAAAAGACATGTCAAAAAGAGGATACTTAGAGGAGGAAAGCTTCTAAGCCATCAAGCTGGACTCTTTAGCCAGTTTTTTATCATATTAAGTTGATTGTGAATAAGTAATGGCTGATGTAGGAAGGTCTAGGTTGAATGTTAGAAAAAGCTTTTTCACTTGCAGGATTGTGAAGCCCTGAATGGGTTACCTGGGGAGGTGGTGAAATCTCCATCCTTAGAGGTTTTGAAAGTGTGGTTTGACAAAGCCCTGGCTGTTGAGATTGGTCCTGTTCTGAGCAGGAGGTTGGACTAGATGACCTCCTGAGGTTCCTTCCAACCTTACTCTTCTATGATTCTAATATGTTGACATTTTGTTGTAACTTTTCTTTAATAAGACGTTTCCAGAAAGAGAAAGTTTAACCCTAGCTGTGTGAGTGGTGGGATGGGCTAGTCTCCCAAGGACATATCTGCAGTCACACATGGGATTGTACTTGGAGAAGCTAGCCCATAGCATGTTGTCTCCAAGCTAGCATTTTCTCAAGCTGGAAATTACACCTTCCTTCTCCAGTGTGGACATCCTCTTATACCCTCAGAAAACTGTTTTATCTGAGCTAAAACTCTACCTGTCGCTGTTACAAAAAACTCTGGAGAAGAAAGGAAAAAAAACCTGAAAAATTAGGTGAAAATCAGGCTCCTTTAAGGCACTGCTCAAGTCATACAAACCAAACTGAGACACCCATTACTGCGTAGGGAGTATCTGAAATTTTGGCCTTGCTGTTGATCAGGGCCCAGACTATCCGTAGCATCACTCCACTATCTGCAGCAGGGATGGAATTGTTTCATGTGTTTTGCTATTTCTTTCACTTCAGCATAAACCCCTTTTAACTCTAGTAGCTGCCTTATACATGCCTCTTGCAGTCATTACCTACATCTTCTCAGATATGCCATACTTCTGGCTCTTCATTTTAGCCTCTCCTATTTCAATAGATCCCATGTAATGGAGGTTTCCTATTACAGTCATATTCAAGTAAGCAAATTACATCTTGTTCTGTTGTAAGTACATGTGTTTGCTGTGCTGTAATGTGTGTTTCAGAGTACACCAAACTGTAGCATACATTTCTCTCTACTTTTTGTTTCTTTATTTAAGAAATTACTATCCTTCCCGTTTTCCACTCACTGCCTTTCTCCTTATTATTCCTTTCCGGCTCAGTGCGTTTACCTGCCAGCTGCTTCCCTTTGAATTTTTTCAGCTTCCTTTGTGTTCTCTCTCCACCCATCTACTAGTATAATGATATATCCTGTTGCAGCTAATGTAACCGTTCATATGTACAGTAGTTAATCCATGAATTTCTTCCTGTCTCTTTTCACGTGCAATTTGCTCTTCATATGCCACTAGAAAATTATATTTTAATTTGTTAAAACCTCTGATAGCTATTAAACCTGACTTGATATTAGTATTAATGAACATGTTTTCCACTCAAAGCCCGCATCCAGAAGGAGGCTGTAAAGATAGTCACTGTTTCTTATCGAAGGCTCACAAAAAAAGTTTTCAACCATCTCAAAGAAGGCATCAGTATTCATTTTCGACACTGTGCCTTATGAATCCTTATGTTTATAACACTTCTCGACTGGAATAAATCTTCCAGCTGATTAGCACAGCATTTGGCATGGTGCCACGTGCAGTTCTGGGAACAGTATTCAATCAATGTGTAAACTAGTGAAATGCCAGGAACTTTTGAAAGACCAAGACGGATGATTAGTTATTAAAGAATAAACAATGGTAAAACGTTGAGTGAATCTACCATCTAAAATAGTGCTGAGAAGAATTTTCCATGATTCAAAATCTATAACTTAGTTATACTTTAATTTAAGAGGTTGATTTATATTTTATCTTTCTGTCCAAAATAAATTGAATTGAAGCAAAGTACACTGGTAAGACCTTAAAAGAAATAAACACTTTTATTATACACATAAGATGTTTATATTACCCAACTATCAACACGTAGTTTTATTTATAGTTGTAAAGGAAATTTAAGATAGATACATAAAAACAAGGGAATAACAGAAATATGTATATATATATATAAAAACCTCCACAAACTAAAATCACAGAGAATCTTGATTACTATTCCTGGAATAGACGTATTAGGATAATTTGACAATGCCATGGTACATTGCAATCCTGAATGTAGTGTTTTGAATCTGTTTTTAATATCAGCCATATTAGCTTCAATAATTTCAGTTGTACTGTTCTGAGAGTGGGAGACTGGGCAAGTAACTTTCAATTAACATGAAGCTAATATATCCTCTGTATGTGCACACTTGAAAATTTCTAGTTTGATCACAATCACAGACTCCTGAGTTTTGAGCACTTTAGTTCTTTAAATTTTAAACACTGGGAAGATTCAGATTTTGATCCTAAGGGTTAACAGCATTCTGATTTTGTTACAATCAACAGTTTTGGTCATATGCTGCCCTTCATTCACCCATGCAACTTCCATGGCAGTGGAAGTTCTAAGTGCAGAGTAAGGGCAGAATATGGCTCCTAAAGAGTTCTTACATTGCCCATCAGATATGATGACCAATGCGGTATGAAGAACTCCGTACGTATAGAGGCTGAGATGTACCCAATGTCTCCCAAGGAAAGGTTTCTTCAAAAAGATACCTTTGCACATACCATACATTGTATAATGCATTGCATAGTGCATGCATTATCTACTGCAAGACAATGTCAAGATTTTGTGTTAGTGAGGTTGAAGACAAGTTGAAATATGCCGGAGGTATCCGTGATGTACTAATACATTAGGCTGTACATAAACAACTAAACCTATTATTAAGACATCTACATTCAGTCACGCTTTGGGGGCGAAATGTGTAAAGCATTCATTTCACTCATAAGAGAGTTCAGTTGTTTTATGCCCAAAACCACAAGGGATCATGTACTGGATTTAGCAGATCATTCACTTTCCTTTTTACATTTTTGTTCCTAAAAGTTTAGGTCAGTTCTGTATTTTTCCCCATGATCTCATTTTGTATGTCAGCAACTGATATGCATACAAAAGGGAAACCCTTGAAAATATTTTGATAATAGAAAGATTCAAGTTTTTCATCCTCAGAATGTGTAGAAATCCTTTGATCATTGCTTTACAATGGTTACAATACTTTTCAAGTAGCAATAGCTTCATGACCTCTAAGGACAGCAGCAATATTTTGTCACAGAACTGGAAAACAGGAATATTCAGTTTGATTTGAGATCCCTAACTTCATACATGTTTCTGGAGAGATGTGAAAAGATGGAGCTCCCATAAATTATAAGTGTGCAATGCATCAAAGTGTTGGCCTCCAACAAAATATGCAAAGAGCATTTTGCATTATTTTCCCCTTAAATACATACCTCTCTCTCTTTCTCTGTGAGTGAGATGAGGTAGTAGGTGAAACAGACTTGGAAACTACCCTCACCCCCAAATATCAATAAATGCATGTGCTTAAATATTCTTAAAATAATTTTCTTCCTGATATCTCTTTCTAACAGATGCTACATTTTTTAAGACATAAAAAGGGCTAACAATGGTGTCTGTGTAGAACAGCTACGGCATGTATTTTTTTCTTTTCTTTTTTGTCATGGTGTAGGAATGGTTTTCAGTTCCTTTTAATGTTCATTTTATGTCTGTGCAATATATATTGCCACCTTACTTACAGCATTAGTGTAAAAAATGCTTATGTGCTATGATTCTCTTATGATAAAAACATAAAATCTCAGAAAGATCAAAGTCCACCAACACTCACACTTTTGCAACAGCAGGAAATTGATCATGTAGGAAATGCCAATGTAATGCCAACACAATATTATTTATTATAGCACTTACAGTGTGCTTGGTGGATTGGGCACCAGTAAGAAGACAAGGTCCTGGTCCTGGAATAGGTTCAATCTAAGAGCTTGATTCTGCAAACACTTACTCAAGTGATTAATAACTACAGTCACATAAGTAGTCCCAAGGGAGACTCTGTTTCCGGCTCACATACCTGAGGTGAAATTCATCTAGGTATGGACAGTCCATATAGACATCAGGACAGTTTTCCAAAGCCACAGTATAAGGCTGCCCTGGAATCCCACAGATGATCTGAGATGAGGCAGTCTGTGCTGTGCCCGTGCAGCTCTCAGAGAGCTTCCAGGACAGACTTGAGCTTTGTGAGTGGAGAGAAGAGTGAAAGGTGGTCTATTTTTCAATCAGGGCTGTGTAAGAGTGTTATGTAGATAATATATATTGTGTATATATGTTGGTACAATATGACCTTGATTTACAGAAGGGCTGAGCATTCAAAAATCCATCTGAAATGAATGGGAACTGTGGATACTCAGCAAATTGAGCCTCGTGTGCTTATATATAATATACAGACACAAGATGGGTGCAGTAATATATTTTAGTGGATCACTTCCATTGGTGCGAGAGATGAACCGTTGCACTTACAGGCTAAGTCTACACTACAAAAGCTAAGTCAACTTTAAGTTGACTTAAGAAGATCTACTTAAAGTCAACTTTATTTATTGAGTTAGTGAGTCCACCCTTCTCTTAAGGTGATTTAACAAAGTTGGTTATGTTGACTTAAGAGAGTGTCCTAATAAAAAATGTGTTTGCTTAAATCACCTTTACTAAGTGGACTTAAGCAGTCACATATTATTACGTAGGGCTTCTTAAGTAAAATTAGATGGCTGCATTGCATTAAGCTGACTTAATAAAGTTGACTTAATGGCTAAGCAAGCTCTTAAGTCAACGTAATGAACTCCAAATGTGGCCAGGGCTTTGCTTAGATTGACTTAAGCCTCTGTAAATCGATTTAAGCCCATAGTGTAGACATACCCACACAGAGCTTGTCTTCAAGTCTTGTATGAGGTGAGCAGAAGAAGAATTCTTGTGAAATCTCCTACGGTGTTTGCTGCAGCAGGGCTAATTTGAGAAGATCAACAGCACTGTGTAACCTACATAGCTGGGAGGAAGGCTCCAGACCTCCAGGTATTAAATGCCTTTTAAATATACACAAGTTTTATTATCAGAACTTTAGTAACATGATCTTTTAAATTCTGACTCATAAAATGTATCTTTCCTAAACTCCTTCTGCAGCTCGTTTATTAACATACTGAAAGAGCTGATATTTTGTTAAATAATCATATTAAAACAAACATTTAATTGAGCTCAAGTGAACTTCCCAAGAGAAACTGCTATTGGGTCACATCTGGTGCAGGACAGTTATGTAAATCAGCTCTGAGAGAGGGATGCTGGGGCTTAGACTGTAGGCATTCTACAAAGTTGTTCTTGGTTATTGCATGCTGTTTAAAATCACAGTATTTTGCACTTCTGTTATACCTTGTGGCCAGAGATCAATGGGACATCAAGACTTTGATGCAAAACAGCCAAAATCAAATTAATATGCAAATAATTAATGCAAATTAAATTGTATGAAGGCAGGACTGAATTGTGACTACGGATTCTTTTCACATTATAACAGGTAATTTGACTTCAGCAAAAAAAAACAAACAAGGAGTCATGTGGCACTTTAAGACTAACAGATTTATTTTTTGCATGAGCTTTTGTGGGAGAAAATCCCACTTCATCAGATGCTTTGAATATGGGTGAACTTATCTTTGAAGCATCTGACGAAGTGGGATTTTCTCCTATGAAAGCTCATGCGAAAAATAAATCTGTTAGTTTTAAAGTGCCACACAACTCCTTGGTTTTTTTTTTTTTTTTTGCTGGACTAGACTACCATGGCTATCCATTTGGAATTTGACTTCACCCTCCCTCTGTATGCTGTTTCCTAAAGTTTGAATCCTTACAGATGTTCTGATTTGCTGTTGCAGTATGACCTGATCCCATGTCTTACACTCCCCTGCATTTATTTTCAGCCAATTCTGTATGTTCTCCCTCTTCAAAGTGTCTGACGAAGTTGGATATTCTCCCATGAAAGCTCATGCGATAAATAAATCTGTTAGTCTTTAAGTGCCACAAGACTCCTTGCTTTTTTTGCAAAGACCTTAACAAACATTAATTATTTAAGCCTCACAACATCTTTGGGAGGTATGTACACTGAAACGTATTATGTCCACGTTTCAGATAGGAAGGTGAAGACGCTTCTTTTTTTTAAAGTGCCCTCCAATTTTAGAGGTGTTAATTTTTTGGGAGTCCACCATCTGGTGGCACCTAGAGTAACATACTGATCTGCGGACAAGTTTGATGGGACTTATGCACTAACTGAGGTAAGCTTTCTTGACTTCTGAGGCTCTGTTAACCATAAGATCATCCTGCTTCTAGAATGTGGAGAGCAGTCAAGATTTCCCTGTGTCCCAGTAATTTAGAGATGGTGTGATAACCTCCTAGGGCCTCTGGCAGCCAAAATAAATCAGAATAGCTTTCGAGTTGGTCTAGTTTACGTGGAGGTACTGGTCAGGCACATAGCCTTTCCAGGAACAAGAAAGCACAGAAGTGACTTAAAGGCAACTTTGGAGCAGCCAACTTCCCTACTGAATTGTGCTATGAGCCCCTGAGCTACAACTTATCTGGACCCCAGTGTCTAACCTCTCATTGGCAGACACAATACTTTGCTCTCTAACAGACATACAGTTTCAGTCCCAGACAGGTGCTTTTCTAGTGCCACACTAAAGCAGGGCTCATATCTGTTGGTCATACCGGGCTTGTGAATTTGGGTGCATAGAGGACCAAACTCCTAGGATCTGCCACACACACTGTGGGAGCATCCGACCATACAAAGTATCTGTCTGTTTGAATTCTGTGCAAACTGGTTGATGCTGAGGGAGACCTGAGGGATACATGACAGAGTTTTTCCTGTTCCTGAAACTGAACAAGCGCATGGGCTTCCATAGTTCATCTAGGAGCTGGAAAATATTGGGAAGAAGTTTTTAAGAAATTATGACAGATAATGGGTTCCATTTATTCTTAATCCATCTCTGACAGCCATTTTGTTGTTATGAAATAAGATTAGGTGGGTGATGTGTATGCTCTGAGCTATTTATGGCTTATCCATATCCAGAAGAGTTTATCTGAGGAGAAGCTAGTGACAAGGGGAAAAATGTGCTGATCTGAGCCAATAATCAGCAGCACTAAGTAAAGATTACATGGTATACAGCTCAAAGCAAAATTGAGCTAAAGTAGGTGCATCTCAGATCTTTCCCATCGTTTATGTTAGGATTTTGACTTTAGGGGCATCCCTGAATTCCAACACCCCAGGAATAGTCCCAGGAGGAACTGTGATTTAGCAGTATCCCTTGTAAGTCACAGGACCCTCTTGTTTCCTCCTGGGGTGGGGAAGTAGTAATGTATGGCTGGGGCTCTTCGGAGAGTTGATAACTATCTCCATGTTGGCTCATCTCTGGCCAGTGAGTAGGATGTGGAACAGGGGATCCACCCAGACAAAACTAGCCCTTTGTGCATATGGACACAAGGCCTGGATAGTCTGTGTAAGGATATAAAGATGCAGATAGTCTGACTGTTCTAAGAAGTCTGAATGACACTACGACATCTACCCCTTGCTATGTGAAACACAACTGATGTTGTAAGTTACCTTCCTCGGTTTGATCATCTTTAGTCAACGGCTTGGAAGAACACAAAAACCTGAATATCAAACACATTAACAGTGTGATTAAAAAAATATTGATAATGAGAACAAACTCTGATAAGGACCAAATTCAGAGGAAGATGTTAAAGATGTGCTTTTCAAACAAGATATTATTTTGTAATTTAAAAAAATACTTCAGAAAAATTGAAACAGAAGACATGATCATTATGATGTGAGTTAAGTGCAGTTGAATCACCATTTAAGTAAAATAATGCTGGGGGGACTTAAAGAGTACCATAATATGAAAAACAACTTACTGCTGAGAGGAGCAGATGCAATTATGAGTGTTTGGAAGGGGATATTATTTGTTTATAATCAATTTTAATGTGCTGAACAGTGAAGTTTATTCCATCATTTATTCACGCTGCAACATTTTAGTTGCATCAGAAAAGCAAAATAATAGATTCCTCTAACAGCAAGCACTTGGTTCTCCATGTCTTCAGTTTGTTTTCAATAGACACTTGACGCAACAAAAATGAAAAGTATTAAAGCATAAAGTGCTTACAGAAGGGAGGCATTATTGTAGATTTAGTATACTCAGTGTTTGATACACTGAAATGTATTTATCACATACTCTGTGTCAAGATACTGCTTACAAAGCATCAAATCACATTACAGGCTGTGAGCTAGCACAATATTTAAATAGAACAATGCATTTTGTATCATTCTGTGTTAATACTTGTACAATAAAGTATGAAAAAGCAAGCAGAAGCCTTTTCCATATAATTTCTGTTGTAACTTGCCTGTATTTAACAAGTTTTCTTAGTCAGCTTATTATTAAAAAAATAATAACTGAGAACCTACCAAATCCGAAAATCTTTATAGAGTAGTCTATTATTTGTTGTCTTTTTTAAGGCATGTACCTCTGTCCTACCTGAGCATGTCACAGACTTTGATGGGTTTTATTTTCACAGCACCCTTGTTGGAAAGTAGTTAGTTCATTTACAGGAATCTAAGATGCATGTGGAGATCAAGACCTAGATCCACAAAGGTATTTAGGCAAGTAACACCCATTGCTTTCAATTGGAGTTAGGTACCTAAGTGCTTTAAAGGATCTGGGCCTAAGTGTCAGGTCTAAAGTCAAACAGATAGTCTACGGCAGAGTTAAGAATGGAGCCAGATTTCCTGAGAACCCGTTTACTATTTAGCCGCCAAACTACCTTCTTTGCCTGTTAAATCAGACTGTTGATTTGGGTACATATATGGGCACCTGTCACCAAAGTATCCGAATTATTTTTTAATAATTAAAAGACACGAAGAAAGAAATAATTGCAGATGTTGCTGTTCTTGTGTGTCATTTGATTTTAGCTCAGATTTATTATGGATATTAGGTAAAGTACAGCAGGGGCATTGCTGGTGCCAGGCTTATGGGGCTCGAGCCCCGAGTCGCAGCGCCAGAGCCTGGAGTCTGCCACGGTGGTGGCTGCAGCAGTGATGTGCTTAAAGTGTGTGAGCCCTGAATCCTGGTGCCCGAGCCACAGGTCTTTTTTAGGGCCGGGGTGCTCCTGACGTACAGGCCCCATTAAAGTCAGGTGAGGTTTTAGGGCATGGTGGGCCAGCATAAGACGCGTCTACAATTCTAGTCCCCATACGCACCCAAAACAGGACAAAGTCCCCTTTAAAAGCACTTCTGATTCATTTTGGAGGATGAGTCTCCAAGAAAATATCCTTTTTGTTAAAGGTACAATACATAAACAGATCCAAAGGATAGCCTATGAGTCTAGTTCAGCAAAACAAACAAGAAGTCTGCTGGCACTTTTTAAAGGCCAACAAATTTATTTATCACATGAGCTTTTGTGAAAGAAAATCCCACTTCATCAGATGCTTGAAAATGTTATATAAAAACTCATGTCTGACTATGGATTGCTTGCACCACGCAAACACATATAACCTTTTTTTAAGTCTCAGCTAAATGTATATGCTTGTTACTGATTGATCAGTGTGCATCATCGTCATCATTAAAGGATTTTTTTTTATTTTACAAATTTTGTTTTTTTCCAAGTTTTTATGTGAGTTAAGTCCTTATTTTCCAAGATGGACTTCGTTAAAAAAAGACTTGCTAAGTCTCAGTGAATGGAAAGAACCTTTAAAAAAGTTTCACGCTGGTGCCTTTGAGATTCAAAGTAAGATTTTACCTTTCACTTACTCTCCCCCCAAAATATATCACCAAAAATACCGCCTCATTGCATTACATATTTTGAGCACAAATAGGCGCAAGAGACTGGAAATTAAACTTTTTCTTGGTAAATATTTTTTCCCTCTTTAGGACCCCTGTCTCGCATCTGGAATTAGCATACTGAGAGTGACATTTATTGTGAACTGAGATCATGACACTATCAAAGAACACTGGTGTAGAGATCAACTCCAAGGCCTTAGGAAAAGATGGTTCAGTCTCCATTAGGCTGCAGATGTTATGTGCATCCTCCTGAACTCGGATGGAAGAATATAAGCTTAGACCTATTGGCAGCATCTCTGGTAGACAGAGCCTAAATGCTTTAGATAATATAAGTGCCTCTTGTGGATGAGTTTCCTGATCATGCATCTGTTATATGTAATTCCAGTCTTTAATAAAGACACAGAAATAAACTACTGACACGTATTTAGAATAGAATAGATACATAGAGCTGGAAGGGCCCTCATGAGATCATCTAGTCTGACCACCTGGGGTTTGAACCTAGGACCTTCTGAATGTAAAGTAGATGTGCTAGCCCCATACATCTTCATTGGTGCGTTGATGTGGGTGAGCTTTGGAGCATCTAAAACTGAGCAGTGGGGACTCTGAATGATGCCTTGCTGGAAGTTTGTTCCTACCTTGACTGTTCTTGTTTTTGTCTTTTTCTAGCTTCCCAGACTGCAGTTCTGCTGCTGCACTTTTCATGTGTATGTAGCTCCTCTGACATTTCAAAGTATGCACTTCAGTGTCTGTCTGAAGAATCAAGGCCCAAGATGGGACAGCAGCAGAGGATGTCAAGGAACCAACAATTTACAGCAGAAGGAGAAGTCAGATTTGAAGTAGCAGAAGAAATCTTGTGAACACCACAAAGGTATTCAAATATGTAAATACACAGATTAGTGATCTCTAAATGCATTATTTGGAAAGATTCATTTAGAATTGGGGATATCTATTATAGTAATGAAGAATACAATGTGATTTAAACTACTTCTTCCGTGACTGCCTACTCAGCAGTGGAATGGCAGTATCTCGGTCTCATTTCGGTTAATATTTGTTTTTAAAGAACAATACAGGTAGTTGCTACACTGACTATTATATACATCACATCATTTGACTAGACCCAAGCCCTGAATCCTAATATAATTTTTAGTTCAATACCATGAGACTTGGAATTCTTTCGCTGCCCCAAATGTCTTTATTTCTGTAGAGTTCTGCGCTGATTGCTGAAGGTGATTTTGAGACAAAACACTTCCATAACTGTGAAACAATTTGTCTTTGTGTCAGAGGGAATAGTTTAAATGACTTGAGGTAAGTCAGTGGAATAGCATGAGCACATGTTTGCCTGTAGTCTTACCTAAAGATATAGTTGAGCTTGTATTACAAAGAATTCAGCTGTATAAATACATTGTGCCATCTGTATTTGGCAGGGGAATTGAGCCAGTAGAAGCTCAAGACCTGTGTCAGTGTTCTCACAGAAGGACTGTTTATGAACAGATGTTATGTGGTGTTTTTCACAGAAAATGGACTCTGGAGAGGGAAAATGTCTATCAATTACTGAGGTATTATGTATAACAGCAATTTTTAACCTTGAGAATGGTACTTTAAAGTTCTCGGCAAAATACTCCAGACTGCGACAACTTCCTTTGCACAAGCTAACATACAGTCTCGTATCGATGCAAACACCTTAATATTGTTTTAAGTTGTAACATAAACAGATTTTATTGGGGGTAGGGGGGAGGAATATGCAATGAAAAACCCATTTATCTCTTGGAAAAAGTCTGCCAGATGCAGAACATTTTCTGTTGGTACACTTGAAACCCAGCAGAGTTTTAAGAATTTTCACTTAGATAATACTGAGATGTTTTTTCTTGAAATGCCAAATAGCTTGTATTTGTTAGATCACATAGATAGGAAAGGTTTTTTGTTTTTTTTTTTGCTGTGCCAGAATCTGCTCATGTTGAACAGGACTGTCCTAGCTAAGTAATCTCCTTGATTTCAATAGGATTGTTGGTGGACTAAGGTACTACTTAATCTAAGTGTGGCAGAATCTGGCCCTCTGAGACTAAGACAGAATTCTGCATTAATGTTTAGTATGGTGTATTCAAAACTTTCGTGCAAGTCTTACTGTCATGTTGAGCACTTATTTATGTAAGTGTTCCTATTTATTTCAATGGGTTCTCTTGTGTGAGTTAGTATTCACTATAAGGGGCCAAAATCTAGTCCCGAGTTATTTCTGAGGTATAGGCATCAGTGATTTACTACATAGATTACTGTTTCTTACAGGTCTTGAGGTGTTTCACCAACGTACATTAACTTTACCTTGAAAAGGTGAACTATCTATAAAATGATCTCCCATAAGCAACCGAATAGTACCAGAGTGTAACTGGGACCTGTTGACAGACACCACGCTTTGCATAATATATATTTTTTTTCATTTTTTTTTAGCTTGCTTATTATTTATTCAATAAATCCTTTCTTCTTGCTGACAGCAGTTGTATTTATAAAGCTAAATCCAACACGGCAAAATGTTCATCACTTTATAAACTAAATGCTAATGTTTTATTTATGTGCAATGAAGAGAGAAAAAGGAACTGAATTGATGTTTACCTAACAAGCTGCAAAAAAAGTGCAGTAACATAATAGTGGAGTTCATAAGCATTCTGGCTCGTAATTTTTGGCGTCAACATTTGAATTGCAGAAAGAGCTTGTGCAGACATAGCACGTATACAAGTGCAGTTTAGATCTACATCTATAAAAATAACATCTGTTTAAGCATACATTACATTTAAAAATAACTGTACAGTGATCAGCTGGTTAAGTACAGTTAACCAGATGTCGTTTTAAAGTGCCAGATGGAACAATGAAACTAAGATTGAAAATTAAAAAATACTGTGAAAGGTCAAATCAATTAAGCAACCTGTTTTGTTGGCATGTAACAGTTAAAAGTAAGTTTAAACTACTTAAGGAGTGAGCAATGTGAAGATGAAGCAGTTAACTTGCTATTGAGAAGAGGGAAAGCTAAAATGCTGGTTGTAGTTTTACGCTCGCTCAACAAGCCCTGATCCAAAGGGATATCGTTGAAATGTATACACTACATGGAAGTAACAGTTTTCATTTTAAAAGTGTCATTTCTTTTCAATAATTTGTGATAATCTAACATGTAGAAGGATGTCTGGTTTTGTTTACTTACAAAAAGTGCCAACTTTATTCAACAGCGTCTAATGGTAGTAAATCTGTGCATTTTAAAGATCGTTTAATAGTTGCACTCCTTCTAAATAAGCTATTGAGGTTTGTCAGTCAGTGCACTGACCATTGCATTGTGACCGGGATCACGATATTGCAACTGATGAATGTTACTGGTGATCACGTAAGGCTAGACTCAGCCCAGAAGCTCGGCTCCAAGTACATGGAGTGTGTCAAATAATGGCTCCATCCCAGGGCCCCAGAGTCACAGCCCCTGAGCTGCTCCCCTCTTGTTTGGCACTTTCTGCAAAAAGTGAAGTTTATTCCTCTATTTTTTCCTGCTGAGTGCATAGAGGGAGCAAAGCTAGAGCTCCGTCTCTTCCGTTCCCCTTTCTGTCTCATACATGCCCACTTGTTCACAGAACTGAATATCTGCAATTCAGGGGTTGCACTGCACATCAGACTCACAATACAAGTAGGCGAAGCAGGGGGATATGAACCTAGAGGAGTCTTGCTTGACCAAAGGCACAATTTAGCCTGTAGGCATCAGAAAAGTGAGACTTTTCTTTATACATGATGCAGCAGCCCATGGTAAGTGGCTAAAAGGATAGTTTCTAAGTGTCTGGGATTAGAAATGTCAGAAGAGTTTCCTGGCTGTTAATGCATGCTTGTTGAACTGGAAGATCAAGGGCCAGATTCTGCCCTCAGTTGCACACTTGCACTGTCACTGCCTTCCATGGAGTTCAAACCAGTTTAAATGGACCCACGGTGACTCCATTTTCATTGGTGATGCCTCTCACTGATTTTTCTGTCCATTAAATTGCAATAACAACATGAATTCTTAGATTTCAGAACTTTGATTGAGACCCATAGCTATGCCCCTGCCTACGTCTATATTATACTATCACTTGATACACTTAACATACCATAAAGTGTATGTCATCCTAGATATAACTTAACACCAATTTGCTTTAATTAACTAATTCTTAAAACTGGCTTGGCAACTATAGTATTTTCTTTTGGATCTGGGATATTTTGAGCCTCAGTACTTTACAAATTCTGGTGTGTACCTTGCAGGCACTCTGGTGATGGCAGGAGACTGCTTTGCACTTAGTTTTTCTGGATGGATGGTCTTCCAAGAGTCTGTTCTGATATCTATTGGTCTCTCATCAGCCCCTGTTCCTTCATCTCCTGCTGATCATGTCGCAGCAAAGTGAACATTTCACTGTCTTCCACGTGCATGGGTTTGTCATGTGTTTGCAGATTTTGTGAAATATATGCTCATCCACTGCTATGTGATAGAAATGGGAATGTAGCTGTTCAACACCTGTAACTGGCTTCAAAGTGTATGATTCATCCTGCAGAAGTAATTTGATCTTGACGGAGTCTCCTGGTTATTGTTCGGGGGGGGGGTCTTTAAGTCATTGGTCATAATAGGCATTGGCCTCAGCATGACACTCTTCCTTTTTGTCTGCTACTCTTTCTACCACTGTGATTTGCAATAATTCTGGGGCTCAAACCCACATAAACTGTTTGACATCAGGTGGTTTTTGGTTTTTCTTTTTCTTTTCTTTTTTTTTTTTTAAGTGTGCAGCTGTTAATGTCTTCTGTGGGAGTGTTTCTGTACTCAAGAATGGCTTATCATGTACTTTCTTTGCTTTTTGCAGATTTCTTTAATAGAGACTAATAGAATTTAATAGAACAATTTTCACTGCCAATTCACTTCACCATTTGACTGACTGTGGCATGGAGGTGATGTAATATGATTGAATTCCCATTCCTGGGTAAAGTGCACAAACTCACTGCAGATAAACTGGTGCCTGTTGTCTGAAACTACACCACCTAGGATTGCATGCCCACTGAAATGCTTTATTGCTTTGCAATCGTCACTGTTGTGGTGTCAGACAGTTTTTCTTACTCCCAGAAATAAGAGTAATACTCTACAGTAAGGAGATGGTCTGGGTTGTTTGTAAGGGAGAGGTCCATTCCCACACTGTTCAATGTATTACATTGCTGTGACGTGTGTGTGTGTGTGTGTGTGTGTGTGTGTGTGTGTGTGTGTGTGTGTGTGTGTGTGTGTGTGTGTGTGTGTGTGTGTGTGTGGTCTCTTTTTCCTCTTGGGCTTCCATTTCCCCTTACATACCACAACTACGCACCAAGTCTCTACTGTCCTTCATTATGTTTGGCCAGTACACAGCTATCTATTTTCAGGATGATTCTGGAGAGAATTTCAATGACCTAGATATTATGATTCAACTACTTTTATATATGGCACATCTGGTAGACTTTATTTGTGTTGACAGTTCCAGCATTTCTTGAGAGGTAGATGGGAATTCAGCCCTGGTTTCTGGCCATCCCGACAGAGTGATATACACAAACACTTGCAAATCTTTGTCTTGTATAGTTTGTTCTATGTTCTGTATCACAAGGTTCATGTATTCACTTGTTCTAACCAAAAGCAGTTGTTCTGTGTTGCCTGTACAACCGCATACTTCTAATAGTCATGCTTTCATTGTGCTACTTGGAGAATTATTTTTGTGCCTGCTTCATTCATGCTCTGTTTGTGGGTATGGATCGGTTCACTAGCTTTGCACATCTATGACTCTTGGCAGAACTAGTGTCTGAACGTTCTTGTTGCTAATCTACTACAAATTGATTCATCCTTTAAGAATTAATAATTGCATCTGTCATCCATTTTGTGCAGTTTGGGAATATGCTGACCTATTGTTTCTCTAGATTCTTGATTCTAATGGTTGAAAACATGTTGTTCCTATATGGCATGTTTTGTGGATTGAAAATGCTTTTGGAAAACTGAAGATTTTATATGATCCTCCTGCTCTGTGCCTGACACATCCAGATGCTGTTGGAGCATTTGGCAGCACTTGACCGTTATCCATAAATGGCATGGCTGTTCTATTTAATTTTCCTTTTTATCAAGCAATTTCACAGTTTTCCCATCGTGAGCTAAAGAATATCCAATTGCTGAACACATATCCTTTCATGTCCATCTGCGTAGGGAGAGGATTCTGGTACACTGCCATGCTTATTGTTATTTCTTTTTGTTTTTGTTTTGTTTTGCTAAGTTCCCAATTTCACAGGGCTTCAGAAGCTGACTTGCTTCTGACATGACCATCATGTTCTGTGTGGGAGCATAAAGAGAGTCAAAACAGTCCAACATGCAGACTTTATTTCTTCTTCCACACATATGATCCTCTCTCCTCAAGCCCTTCCTAAAACAACTCTGAGACCCTATACATAATCATGCTATAGGGTCCCTGTTAGAAAATGATCATAGGAGCAATGTAGTCATGTCATGGGGTTCTCAGTCTGAACATGATTTGATTTGTGTGAGAGAAAGCAATAAGACTGGTCTTGTACTGGTGAAAGAAAGAAAGAAAGAAAGAAAGAAAGAAAGAAAGAAATGTAAATAGAGTATTGTCCCCCAACCAATCCCCAATCTGCCCCCCCCAAAAAAAAATCCAACTGGAGTAAGATTGCTGTCTCTTTAAGATGATCTTGATCCAGACTTACCTGTGACTGATCAGCTACTTGTGTCTGAGCCTGATCAATTTATTATAAAAGCCACTTAAGTGGTTCAGCTGAGAAAGGGAGCTGTGGGTAGCAGATGGGTGGCTGTGTCTGTGCAAGGTGAAAGGCCCCTGGGCTGCTGCAACATGATTAGGTTAGAGAAAAAGCTTTGTTTCCTTGTTGCTTTGTGCTGGACAAATAAAACTGTGCCCTGAAGGAATGACCTGAACAGATTTTGTGCATGACATGAGCCCTGTTTGGGCTGGGAGAATCAGGCCAGCTGCCTACAACTCTGGAAAACAATTTCTAAAGCAAAGAGGCATTGGCAAATTCCTTTTTATAAGTTGTTCCAGTATTTATTAATCTTGCAAAATTCCCACTGATTTGAGCTCTTACACGACTGCTCATCTGGAATTAGTAACGTGTGCCATCTCTGTGACTGTTTGCTACAGTCAGGGGTGGCCTTTGGGCATTGGAGGCCCTGAGCAAAAGTCAAGGGTGGGGTCTCCCCGGCCCTGCTGGTGAACCAGCTGTGCTGCGAGTCATCTGGCCCTGCTGTTGGTCCCATGGTGCGGGGCCCATCTCTCCCGCTGCCACCGTGCCAGGCCCTGGGCAAATTCCCACAATGCTCCCCTGCTAAGACTGCCTATGACTAGAATCACTAGGACATTCTCCAGCAAAATAACTTCCCCATCGGGTCCCATTTATCATTGCATCTAAGTGGGGACTCGCACCTGCTGGAGGCAAGCCAAGAGACAATTATTGCAAAATGTAGAGAAAAGCAGCAGCAAAGTTACAGGAAAAAACCCAACAAACGAGAAAGACCCAAAGCCACAGTAGAAGCAACAATAACAGAAGACTGCTGCTGCAGTCATGTCACCTTTTTGATTATATCAGAGACATGCCCATCCCATTTTCCCATGTGTCCATAGCTAAGAATTTAGGCTGAAAATCTGATAGTGTCTGAGGTTTACAGGACTGGACTGGAGAACAACAGCTTTGGCTCAAGCAATGATGGTTTTGGAAAGAAGGAGAATTAGTACATAGGGTTTGTCTTCCTCTGCTTAAAACAAATGAGGGGAGTTACTTCTCTGTCCCAGAAGTCTGGCCTTTAGCGGTTAATTAGCCTTTGGGTCAGTTGTTCACAGCTGCACATAAGCCACGGCTGGCACAACTGTATGATACACTTCATCCTGAGGGGACAAATTCTGAGGTCCCAATCCAATTTTTACTCAGCCAAAACTCTCACTTACTTCACCTCTTCTCAGCCACCATTGTCTGCCTCAGAGGTACACATGGAAAGAGTGAGAAAAGATGGAGTCAATGGCTGCTGCACTGAGCTGCCTTTCCCTGCTGGTGTTCACCTTCCCACCCCAGCTTGGAGATTTTGGAGGTGGCAATGAGGGTGAGAACGGAGCATTATAGTCTCACTCAACCCATAAACGCCTACCATCCTGATGCAAATATTCCCACACATCCTGTACCAGTTCCAGAAGGTCACCAGCATTCAAGAGAAACTTGCTCACTCCATAAACCAAAGGGATCACACTCCCTGCCTGACTAACCACCACCACCATGCCACAGAAATCAGGCCAATTTGCCTGACACCACTAGTGCAGGGAAAGACCGGGAGACAATCCATCTGTGGTTGCAACTGATGTGTGAAACAGGGGATATGAGGAGAAGCTGCTTGCTGAGGTAATGAGGAGGACAAGCAAGGTCTGGGCCAAGAGGACCAGAGCTAAAAGAAGAGGTTATAAAGACTGATGAATTTGGGTATGAGGAAGATATGGAAGGGATGGTTCTGGAGTGAGGGCACATTGATGGAATTAATTTCATATTTGGGAGTGTGGGAGTTCATGTTGATGGGTGAGGGGTGTTCTGCCTGGAAAAGTTGTGTGTGGTTTGTTGTGGTGGACAGTTTTTGAGGAAACCCTTTTTCAAATGTTGGCACCACATCTGATCTCAGGAGTCACGTAAGGGTGTTTGTTGTGGGGTGAGCAGAGTTTCATCAGGAAGGAGATGCAGTCTGGCAGCAGAGTGTGGGGTTGAATTACTTTTTCTTTGGGATCAGGAAGGCATGAGCCACTGGAGGATTAGAGTAGACACCTTTGTTATAGAGGACTGCCTGTTCAATGAAAGTGTCCGTACTCCTCTTACACAATCACTGCCCCACCTGCCTTTTCCACCAATCTTCTCCGTATTCCACTAATCTGGAGCTAGTCCTGTGTCCCTCCCCCCTTTTCTTTTAGTCTCTCATCACTTCTAAAGATGATGGCTTTCCCTGTCAATTTGTTGAACATTTGTTTGAACAATGAAACCTGCGATGCTTTAAATCTCAATGCACATCAGCTGGCATGTTCTGAGTGTAGCATGCCCCACATTCATTGTGTGCCAGAGGACACAACAAGAGGTCTCAGTACAGCTGTAGCTGGATCTCAAGTTATTCTTTGAAGGTAGAGAGGGATGCTCAGGGGGTTAACAAGTGACCTGCAGGTTTGTGGCAGGCAGAGGGACAACGAGAGCCCAGCAGCAGATGGCCAGCTGGGTGATTATATTGAAACCAGGACAAACACTTGAATATAATTTTCTTGTGCACTCCTAGAGTAATGGGACATCTGGTTACCTGAAATACATCAAGATATAGGGCAGATGAAACTGTGGTGCACGCCATGTTTCTACAGTACCTGCACAGGAGGCAATCTATAGCACAGCCAAGGAAGAGGGGATTTATTTTCTCCTTGTTGCAATATTATTTTCTTCATTTGAAAAACCTCCATTGAATTTAGTTAAGATCAGAGTAAAATTTGTTAGTCTGGAGATCTGTAATCTCCCCACTCAGTTTTCTCAAAATGCTTTGGCTGTGTTCACACACAAAGTGCTTGTTTCGAAATAAAGCCTAATTTTGAAACACCTTATTTCAAAATTTAAAAAGTGTTTTCAAAATAAGGGAAAAGGAGGGAATTGAAATAGCATGTCCAGTGTGACATGCTATTTTGAAATAGGAGAGGGGGTGGGGAGGGAGGCTGTGTGCTGGGCCCAAAGGCCCTGCTCCGGGATTCCCCTGCCCCCCCCACCTGGCACAGGGGGCTTCCTCCACCCCCCCGCACCGGGTGGGGGCCGCAGGGGGGGCAGAGGAAGCCTGGGAGCGGGGTGCCCCAGGCTTGGGGGCAGCCCCAGCCGGCTTCCCCCCTTCCCCTTCCTGGGAGTAGGGGGCGAAGGGGGCTGAGGTTCCCATCCCCCCCTGCTCCCTGCAAGGGGAAAGCGGGGGAGGAGCCGGCTGGGGCACCCTCCAACCCCCTGCACCCCACTCAGCACCCTGGCTAGGGTGCTGATCCTGGGCAGGGTGCTGGGGGGGGGCCTCTCCCCCAGGGTGCTAAGCACCCTGGGAGGAAGGTCCTTGTTATTTCGAAACACGCTTTGTTTCGAAATAACATGTCCAAACAGCTCATTTTGAAACCGCTGGTTTCGAAATAACCCTCCTTTTAAAAGCAAAGTGGGTTTAAGCTGTTTCGAAAGGAGGCTCTTGTTTCGAAACGAGGAGCTCCCTCCTTTTGAAACAAGAAAACGTCGTTTGGACATAGGGACTTTTATTTCAAAACAACCAGTGTTGTTTCAAAATAAAAGCCCTGTGTGAACATTCCCTTTAAGCAGTGGTGGATTTAGTTAGTGGGGCCCTATGCCCAGCTTCATTTTTGGAGGGCCTGCGCCCCAGGAAAACAGTCAAGAAAAAGGACATTTTCTTACCCCCCACCATTTTTCATCCTTTTTTTTCTTCTTCCTCCTTCTATATTATAAGTAATAGGAAGCAAACGAAAATAAAGCAAGATAGCTTGAATTTTTTTTGTAATCCAAACTTCTTCTTTCACAGACCACTTGAACATTGCTGAGGATCTCAGTGGAACACTCAATGATCTTTCCAAATGTTGTTTGTACTGTTAACTAACTATTGTAATGAACTTTGGATATGAGCGCTTTATTAACAATAAATTAATAACCTTTCCTTGGTCTGCCTGAATGGAACTCTTAGACCACAGTGTGATAACTTCTGGTCTAGATGAGAGCTTGTATTTGCATTATGCTAACATGAAAAATGTGTAAAAATAAGCAGTATAGATGATGGCTGGAGCTGAGTGCAGTAAGGAGCTGGGGAAAGCATGGGGGACCCTGGGCAGGTCCCAGTGCAGCGGGACCTCACCAGTCAAGGGGCTTTGCAGGCCAGATAGGAAAATGGCCAAGGCCTGGGCAGGAAGCCTGAGACGCATGAGGAACAGACTCTGGAACATCCCTTATACCCTAGTGATCCTGTGTTTGGTGCCCCTGTGCCTTGGGGGTGGCATTGTGTATTTGCCTTTCACCTTTCTCCTCTTTTTCTTATATTTTTATTTATTTTTTTGATTGCTGTATGCTTAATAAATTGTATTGCCTTGAACTGCATTCAGTGATTGTTGGGCCATAGAAGTACCCACTGCAGAGTTGGCGCCCGGAGTGGGGACACCCTAGCCCCTACCCTAGATTACCACAGTGAGATTAGGAGTTGAGCCCCCAGCCTTGTCAGGGTTACAGGAGCCCTGCCACACAGGAGAGTGGAGGCAGAGCCCTTGAAGTCAGGCAGCCCTCTGGGTAAAGGAAGTGGGATGGAGGACTCGGATCCTGTTACTAACCAATTCCACAGTAGTTTATGAGACCGGGCAATAGTGGGCACTTACACCTAGTTCCTGTTTATGCTATTGCCGAGACGGTGAAAAATATTATGATGCAAATTTTGCTAGAGATTACTTCAAAAAAACATTTAGAGTACAGTTCACAGAGCACAGAGAGCCTGGACGCCTTTGCAAATTGCAACACTTACTAAGTTCAGTCATTTGCCAGATTTGTCTTGAATTTTGAGGGCTCCCCGGTCATTGGAGGCCCCGTCCCATGGTACAGTTTGTTTCATTGTAAATCTGCCACTGACTTTAAGCCTATTTATTTGAATATTATATCTTATATCACGTTCATCACTGAAGTGTCTGAATACTTTTTTCAGTCACACATTAAGCAACATGCTTTAATTTCTGCCGTATTGTGTGTTCTGTCATCCATTTCCCCCAGAAAGAAGTATGAGCAGTGGAGTCTCTTGTTTTGGCAGGTTGTCTAGTGGTTGTTATTGTTGTTTATCTTCGAGTGGATTAATTTTTTTAAAACACACATTGTGAAGTATTTATGCTGGAGAAGGCAGGTAACCTAGCACCTGGAGTAGAAGGTGATGAGATGTGTGATGGTCTAGAATTCCTGGGAGACTTCATTCTCCATTTGGGACTGTCCCCCCGAGATACTTTGGTCTCACACACAGACAAGATTCACCCTTATTGTAAAGGGTTCAGTTGGTCCAGATATTGAAGATGATGATCCTGGTCTTAATAGCAGAGCTTTAGGTTATCTTTTAGATCTTTTTTTTAGAAATCGCAAAGATAAAGGCCCTGATTGTTCTAGTGTCCTGCATTATGAAGAGGATAGGATCACAATTCCTAATGATTTGGATGAGCTGGTGAAATGGTCAGAGGTAAACAGAATGAAATTCAATAAAGACAAGTGCAAAGTACTCCACTTAGGAAAAAACAATCCAATGTACGCATACGAAATGGGCAATGACTACCTAGGAAGGAGTACTGCAGAAAGGGATTTGGGTGTCATAGTGGACCATAAGCCAAATATGAGTCAACAGCGTAACAGCACTGCAAAAAAAGCAAGCACCATCCTGAGATGTATTACCAGGAGTATTTTAAGTAAGATACAAGACCTAATTCTTCTGTTCTACTACATGCTGATTAGGCCTCAGTTGGAGTATTGTGTCCAGTTCAGGGCACCTCATTTCACAAAAGAGGTGGACAACTTGAAGCAAGTCCAGGGAAGAGCAACACAAAGGATTAAAGGTCTGGAACACTTGATTTATGAGGAAAGATTGAAAGAGCTGGGTTTGTTTAGTTTGGAAAAGAGGGGATGTGATAACACTTTTCAAGTACCTAAAAGGCTGTAATGAGGAGGAGGAGGAAAAAGTGTTCTTTTTAACTATCAGTGATAGGACAAGAAGCAATGGACTTAAATTACAGCAAGAGAGGTTAAGGTTGGACATTAGGAAAAAAATCATAACTGTCAGGGTGATTAACCACTGGAATAAATTGTGTAGGCAGGTTGTGGAATCTCCATCACTGGAAATATTTAAGAGCAGGTTAGGCAAACACCTGCCAGGGATGGTTTAAGGTGACATTCGATCCTGCCCTTGAGTCCAAGGGATTGGACTCGATGACCCCTTATGGTTCCTTCTAGTTTCTATGATTCTATGAGGCATCATCTGTGCCAATGTGAGGTGGGTTAGGGTTGACACAAATGATAGGAGAAAGACAGTGGAGAATCAGATTCAGAGATGGCTAATTGTTTCATATCTTTTACCATGCAGACAAAAAGATGCAAAATGGACTGAGGCCTTAATGTTGCAAAGACTTGCATGCAAAAATTTCCTCTAACAAACACAAGTTTAAGTTATTTCAAGATCGAGATCTACATTTTAACACTGAATATATTTCTCTGATTGGTGAATAAAAAATAACACAGACCTCCAGAGATGAATGTGTAATTGACCTGATACTCATTTAAACTAAAGCAACTTCATGCCACTCAGACAGCATAAAAGATACTTAAATTGGGAGTAAATTATATTTATACCCAATAAAGTCTCCATATGTAATGAGCAATGCAAAGTGGCCTTAGTGTAAATGAAAATCTGGCCCAGTAACTGGTTCGCAGACAAAATTTTACCAATTCACAGAGTTCTGTACATTGATTGCAACAGGCAGAATTTTACTCTAGAAGTCAAATACGGAAAATAAAATAAGATTCCTATATCGCTGGTGTTCAGACTGCTACTCAATAGCACTGGGTAACAAAACTTTTACTGTATTTGTTGCTAAATCAACATTAACTAGTCTAATCTTGACTGAACTATGTTATTTCCTCCCTCCCTGCCTTTCCTGCCTAAACCCTGCTCTATGCTGAAACAGCTCAAATTTGCTGCAAATGAGGAATATTTTGGGACATAAATTTTCTTACAGAATGCAATGTGGAAACCTAATGCTGCTGTAAGCACACAGGGCTGTCTAACTGGTATAGATGTGAACTATTGAACACATTTGTAGTCTGCAATTATCAAACATGTGATCCAAAAATTAATGATAAACAAATTAACCTTTGAGGTCTATGATAAAGACTGACCACAGAGGTTTTGGGAAATGGCACTGGAGAGGAGACACGCACAGATTTTCAGCCTCGAATGTATAGCTTTTAATAAACAGCCTTCTGTTCCAGTGCTGCAATTTGGTTTTAGTGTTCTTGCTTAATTCTATTTTATGTGGCCATGTAGGATTCCATTATTCATTAATCTACAGGTATTTGGAATTGGTTCATATTTGTGGTATTCTTTCTTTCTTTTGCAAATGTGCAGTTTTAGTTTGGATAAAATGTGTGTCTAATGATAGGACAGGAACTTATTTAACCCTCTATTTTATTTCCATTCCTTTCCCTTTCCCCTCAGAAGAGAAGTAGCTGATTTTGTGTGTGCGCACATGCATGTGTGCATTATTAACAGTCCTGTCATTTTTAATCCTTTTCTTTCAATCATCATTTTTTCCTCAGACATGAAATATTTCAGTCTAACATGCTGTACAGAGTGCTCACAGTGAAACACTAGTAGCATTTTCAAAATCTAAAACAGAGGAGTGCCATGAGAATAGAACAAAAGAAATTAAAACACTAGATATGCCACAGTTGTCTTATGCAGCGGTTAGAAATTTAATTATTTTATCTCATAGAATAATGTGCCCTTCAGAAATCATTTTGGACTAGATGTTTCAAACCAATGATCTGTGGTTAATTATCTTTAATAACTGTTGCACATTATGGTTAGATCTATGTTTTTGCTAAACCAATTAATAATATCTTCATTAGTATAAAGACAAGGTAGCTGTATCCTTTCATTTTTCACATTGAAAGACTAGATATTTTAAACACTGTAATTTACTTTAGCCATACATTCCCGATGATATGACTAATTAATGAAACTTCAAAGACATATAACTTCCAAAAGCTACTTATTTTAAAGTCATTGTTGAATGTTTCATGACATTATGTTGGGGCACTGCTGAAACCCTAACTGCCTGAGTGTTGAATCTGCTCAACCTTTTTAAAATACCAAATGGAATGAAGCTTTGAGTGATGTTAGAAAGCAAATTGAGCCAATATGTCTTCTGATTAAAAACCTGTTGATTAGAGAAAGTAACTATGAGAAGTCAGTAACCTATCTCTATGTATGGGTTAGGATTGCTTATTGGGCTAATTTGTTTATTTGTGCATGGAAAAACTGATAAAACTGCATAAGGAATATTCCCTACATATTCTGTGCATTGGTTAGTATTGGCTTAGTTCAGGGAAATTGGCTTTCCAAATGTCCTTCTAGTTACACTCTCTATTCTATGCCTATAAGCTACTCCTGCCTCATTTAAGTCCCCTAGTCTGCAAAGAACTAACCATGTGTGTCACTTTGCTCACACATGTGCACTGATGTCAGCTGGGCTGTTTGCGAGCAGGGTTAGTCGTGTGTGTAAATGTTTGGACGGTAGAGGTACAGGGCCCGTCATCTTCTCACACCTTCCTTGAGGCTCTCTGTGCTCACATCACAGTCTTCTTTAGATATTCATAGGGCTCTTATTTAGGCACACTTAGCAACAAAAATATCTCCCTGACAGAGAAGCTACTGCATTTTTCTTGAGCTTGTAGCTAACAGAATGTGCAAAAAAGAGGTATGTTGTTTCTCATCTTGTGTGTATTTTTGTGTCGTCATCAGGCATCACCCATGGCTAAAAGGGAAGGCTTTCTGAACCTTAAAAGAAAACTGTATATACAACCCTTCAAGAATTTGCATTTCCTACCATGGAGAACTATACAACAGGGGGGCAGAAGGGGAATGTAAGGGAATAAAACAGTGCAGTCAACTGTAGGCTGGCTTGGAAGACCAGGGAAGAAGTGTTAACAGCCAATTGTGACAGCTAAAAAATAATTATCCTGGAGTTTCCCACAGGGACCATCTTTAGCCCTGGTGTAGATAAGAAAGAGGGTATATAGGACTCTGTTTTGCCAGCCACTGACAAACAGTGTTTATGGTCCAAGTGCGTACTAATTGTTCTTTACCTGGAAGCATTTCAGACTAATGGTTTTAATTCTCACAGAAATGTTATAAAGGAAATGCAAAGTGTGCATTATCTTAGTGAAAACATCAGTTTTTAGTTGTTTTGGCTATAGAAGTCTGTCAACAAGTCATAATCGTGGCACACTAGGGTTAGAAATCAGTTAAATGAATTCTCCTTAAAAAAAGTTTGATATTACAGTTACATAATTCATTGAGTGTTCCAGCTACATGCTAGCATATTTCAAACACTGGGCCAAACCTGGAACTTATGCCATTATTCCTCACCTTAATATAGACAAAGGCAGAAGAAAACAATAGAGAAACAAATCTTATAACATTTTTCTCTGGAAGTCAAAAAAAGTGTCCAACAACTCATTCAAACCCAGTTGTAGTAACTCCACAGGTGAGATGATTGAAAAGATCATTTTCTTATAGGAACCACATTTTGATTACTCTTAAATTCAGTTCTGATTGGAAAATTGTAACATTTTTTTTTAGCTGTGAGCACATCCGCAAAATCTTTTTTTTTTTTAAATTCCTAAACAATGCCACTTTCAAGATGTTGTTTCTTTGTCCCAAGTTCTGCTACAACTGTTTTATTAACACTGCTATGGGTTTGAGGATTCTATATGCTCCTAAAATTCTGTAATATACTTTTTTTATATTTTGTTAAAAAGAGAGAACCTAATGATTCTCATCTGATCACTTTTTTCATTCTGGTGTCATTACAAAAAAATACAGGGAAGGGGGTTCTTTTTTTAATTGTATTTGTAACCAAAAAAAATGTTTAAAAGATCAAAATGACATTCCTGAGAATGCCCTCTTAATGGAATATTTGAGGCTAAGTTCTCTTGTGTGTTTTTCTCTCCTGACTTAATCAGATTGCATTCTTTTTAATTAAGAAATGGACACAAGACCCCAATTTTCAGACCTCTCCCAATCAATGGAACAAAGTTGGGTCCCAAATCTGTGGAGGCTGAGTGACTGCAAAGATTTAATTCCCTTTTAAGCTTACTGAAGTAAAAGTAAAATACCATTGTTTCCTTTTAATTCTCTTGGGCTTTATTCTCCATTGTCTTTCACCCCTACTCAATCATTTACAACAGTACAATGTTGGCATAAAACACTGCTAAATGCAAATGGTAGTATTTTATACTCAAAATGTGTTCTCCCTGCAATGATGAAAATGACTGCCCCAGGTGTGGTCCTTGTTTTCAGAAAAAATAACACACAACCTAATATTTGATTATTAAGAAAGCTACCTATATAATAAATGTATAAGTGACCACACTAGATGCATAGATCATGGATTCAGAATGAGTATAAAACATCTCTCAGACTTTCACTTGCCCATGTGGCACACACCTGTGATATATAGCAAATATAGCACAATTGAACTCATTGTGAGAGTTTCTCAGATTTAAGGCTAGCTGAGTGTGTTTTTCCTGCATGTAACCTTTTAAGCAAGAAATTATATGCACTTTTTTCCAGCATGTAACCTTACCCTGCCCAGTAGATGACTTATAAAAATTTCAATGAACTTTTAAATATTTTAAATAGGAACAAAATGGTAGCTTTATAGATGTTAATCTCATGTTTTCTCTTTCCCTATCTCTTATCTTTTCTCTGTTTGTTTTTAAGATATTAAATATAAGAATTAAAAAATCCAAATACTTTGGGAAATATTTGCAACAATACCTCAAAATGTATGAAAATCTCCAGAATTTGTGTTAGGTTACTAGCTGGAATCATGTGTTTGATGAAAGGTCCTGTAAAGTTCAGAGATCTTTTAGGTGAAGCTGGGTTGTTTTTGTGATGTTGTCACAACTTCTCTAGCTTTCAGTATGAAAGCAGGTGGAACTCTGCAGTTTTAAAGGAGTGTTGTTTTGAATCTGGGGTTTAGTTTCAGCCTGAAGCTGAGGCTGACAGTAAACTGATTAAACTTTTGAATGAATCTCAGCAATGAGAAACAGTTGTTTCAAGCACTCAACAAAATGCCAGTCCCAGAACTTTTGGCTGTTAGACAAAGATGTGTGGCAAGCTATTGGCAGTTCCCCTAAAGCTCAAGAGTACCTCATGAATCATTATTTTCTCCCATGAAAGCTCATGCAAAAAGTAAATTTGTTAGTCTTTAAGTGCCACAGGACTCCTTGGTTGTTTTGTTTGTTTTATTAGACTAGCAGTTGTAGCAAGAAAAGCCTTCCTAAAGCAGCTCCTCTCCTCTCTGAAGTACCAGTCACCATAACCAGTTTAATGAAAAAGTTTGTCAAGCCTGTACCCATCTGCCTGTTGTGTTGCATCTCATACTTCAATCCGTTGGAAAGGGACTCTTTTAATTAACTAAGTGAATAGTGTGTAGGTCTGGGGAGAGGCCTGGAGATAATGGCAAAAACCTCAAAAGCTTCCTACTTTGGGTTTTGATTTGGATAACCTGCAAAATTTGGGCTGCTAGAGACACGCTTTGAGACCTGTATAACCCTATTACCGTAGATCCAAAGCTCCTAGGCCAGAAGCTTTGCAGAAACAGATATTACCAAGGGTCTATTATGAAGCTTGATTCTGCCTGCACCACAACCAGAAAGTGCTAAGCATGTAAGAATGATCCTGTCAAGGCCATTTGAACTTTTTCAAAACTCCAGTAGATTTTAGTTGAGTCTGGGGTCAATTTTGCACAGCATGGTTACAATGTAGTTGTCTGAGTTGCTTCAGAGCTCTTTCATTCATGGATTTGAACCTGAGAATATTTTATATTTAAATAAACATTTTAACTTCTGTGGTTACAATTTTAGCAGAATATACTGCACATGAGTGTAATATTTCAGAACTCTCTGGTTGCTTGTTAGGCAGTTTGTGCCACTGAGCATACATTCGATGCTAAGACAAGTCGGAGAGCCACAAGCGGTGGTTAAGAAAACACTGAAGTTGCTATTCCAGCTCCTAGGAAAATGGATGATTGAAATTGTTAACTGTGTACTTGCTGCCACCTCATTTATCAAAAGTAATCAAAGATCATGAGAGCTACAAGTACCTCCTTTTTTTCTGTTGTGGCCTACTTCATCAAGCCAAAAGACACACTGAAAGGCAGGAAATTCTACATCTTTGTTTCAGTTTTCCCAGTATCAGAGCTTATATGGAACCAAACTCATATTCTTTTTATGAAAACTAGATCCAAATATTTTGGAATAATCTGAAAGCCTGCATGAGCAACATTGTAGGAGCTGACAAGACCCACTGAAAAGGGATGGATTAAAGGAAAATAGAACTGAACAGAAACTTTGCACAAGATCTTATCTAAATGTTAAAATTTGTAAGAATTGAAAACACTGTAAATTTTTCTCTTAAAAATAATGATAGTAATAATGAAAAGTTCTTAAATGATTTCAAAATTATGTTCATATTCACCTATTCTTTCTGATTTTAGTTGGGTCAGAAAGAAAAAAATGCAATGAGAAGGCTATTCTTATGGTATTTCTGATATATTCAAAGCCAGAAGTGAAAAGAAAATCTGTTTGCGTTACACCTGCCTCATAACTAGGCTGCAACAGAAATTAAGCATTTGCACTTATTGAAACTGAACCATGCATCTCAGTTTTCATTACTACTTTTTTTTAGTGGTAGCCATGGGAAAGATTTTTCTCCAGGAGACCTAAAAGGATCTAGAAACCCAGGTGACTGCATGAAAAATCTCTCTCTCTCATAGCTATGAGAACCAACGATGCATTTTGCCCTAACTCATAATTACTCCCTAAATTAAATGTGGTTTCTCTCTCACACACACTTTATCTTTAATTTGTAGAAATACCTTGTACTAATGTTACAAAAGAGGCCTGTAATGAGGAGCTTTTGTAAATGAACCATTAGCTTGAGTAAACAGCATTCTGACAGACTTTTAAATTGTCCACAAGGCGGCAGTAAAACATCTTGCATCCCTGAATTATCTTTGACTAGTAAGTGCTCATTTTCCAAACATTTGGAAATTATATTTGCATGTGTTTTATCAAAAAACTGTTCTGTCTCTAAATTTTCATGTTACCCTGCAAAGTGCCAGGTTAACAAAATAGGAGTTACCCTTGATAAGAGCCTTTAGCAATTTCCTATACAATAGGTATTATGTTTTCTGGAAGCTTTAGAGCAATGATAATATAAATTGCCTATTTGCACTGACAAACAATATTCCTTTACTCTTTTGCAGTGACTTGTGATTTTGCTGGTATACAGGCCTTTGCTCTTTACATTGCCATCCCAACTCTGTCTTTGTGTTGTGTGAATAATTTAGAGTAAGGTTCCTTTTACTTCTGGGAACAACCAAACTATCTGTGGTTTGTATAGCCCAGGAGCATGAGCAGTTGTTCCTTGGAATGATCATCATTCGTAAACCAAATTAAACAATTTTTTTATCGTTGCCAACCTGGGCACATTATCTAGTGCTTCTCTCCCCCCCCCCCCCAGATGGGGGGAATCCACTGGTGGGGGGCCTAGGGCCGAGAGTGGGGGGATCCACCCGCAGGGGGCCAGAGCCCAGGCACCCAAGTTCCCTTAATCTGCCTCTGCCTATATGCACAAAATGTTATGCGAGTGAAATGGTCAACAA
Source organism: Podocnemis expansa (assembly GCA_007922195.1). NCBI lineage: Eukaryota > Metazoa > Chordata > Testudines > Podocnemididae > Podocnemis > Podocnemis expansa. The sequence goes on from ML681973.1 coordinate 9,363,559, forward strand.
GAGCACCTGGTCCCTAAAGCAGGGAAAACCGTAGCTGTGGATTATTCACTTTGCTTATTCTATCAGAACAGTGGTTGGCAGGAGGGAAAAAGTCCAGCCCAGGAGAATCCTCTGATGGTATCACACGCCATGCCCACTAAGAAAATAATGAGGAATTAGACACCCACTATGAAGATGAAGGATAATGTGATAAACAATTATGCAGAAATGTGTTTAAATGTGTGCATTGCTAGAGTTTCATAATAAGCATGGATATTGTAAATATTTTATTATTTGTATTTCAGTAGTGCCTAGGAAGCCTGGTCAAGATCTGAGCCCCATTGTACTAACCACTATGAGTATACATAGTGAAAGACAGCTCTGGATTGTTACGGGGCCCACTCACTGCTAGAGCTCCTACTCCCAGTTGTTCTGGAGATTAGCTCTTCACGGTTCAACACCCCCTTTATCAGTTCCTCTCGTCATGGTCTCTCTTGTTCTCTGAGACTGAGGGTGTTCATTCATTACTCAGCCCTCTGGCCCGGTCACTACTGTCTTCTCTTTCCAGGGTATCAAAGTCCCTCTAAAAAATGGCAGTCTTTCTTTCTCTGTCACGACTATGCCAGTCCTCCTGTGGCCAGTATGGAAGCCCAGGCCCACTGTCTACTCCGGTTTCCAGTGCAGGGACCCTAGCATTAGCAACGGTGGCCTGGTTTTTTCCAGCCCATGTTACTCTTCCCCTGGACACGTTCCTGCTTCTCGATTCTACCTTCTGGCTCCCTCCCACTCTGGGTTTATCAGCCCAAATTCCCTCTTTCCAGTAAGTAACTGCAGGCTACTGTAGCCGCAAACACACTTCTCTTCTCCCAGGGAGTGCCTACAGACTGTTTCCCTTGCAGCTCCTCCCTATTGCCATCTCCATAAATCCAGCCCAGCTCCTCCCCTGGCTAGAATCCACCAGAAATTAGGCTTTAGCACTTCCTGGCTTTCTTCATGTGTAGCCTATAAATTAATTGGCTTAATGCCCGTTCAGGTCTTGTGAGGGGCAAACATGCTCCAGATAAAGAAATACAATGGATAGAAGGGAAACAGGGCACACAGAGATCATGCGACTTGCCCAGGGTCAGCTAGTCAATATCGCAATCAAGCATTGAATGGAGTCTAGTAATGACCTGTCCAATGCTCTATCAATTAGAGTATTACATTTGCAACAGTATGGTACAGATTACTTATTTGCCCAAATTGTACCTGATTTCCATGTGCAAGTAGCATCACTGAAGAGAATACAATTACTTACATGAGTAAGAAGAAAAGAAATTGATCAAATGGTCTAGTCATGTGTTAAAGCTAGTAGAGTAATCCACTTAAAATAGCAATGAAGGTGTAAAGCATACAGTATGCACAAGAGCATGTGTTGCCATTCTAGAGAAAGATTTTAATTTACTAGAGCTTTTTAAATATCCCATTAAATTTAAGAAATACAATCTACAAAATCACGTTGGAGACAAAACATTGTTTGAATTTTAAACACCAGAGTTGGCATGGCCAGCATGAACCCACAAAATAAGCCACCACACACTGATATTCGGACAAACTGAATAGCTGTACCAAGTTATTTCATTTTAACCAAACATTCTCATCTTTGTTTCCCAGCAGTAAAAATACTGGCAGTGTGGCATTGCTGTATAGCCACACACTAAACAGGAGCCTCCAAACATCACCTCCCTCCAAAAAAACAAACAAACAAAAAAACCCTGTAAGGTTTAGTCCAAAGGTCTCTGAAAAGGGAGAGCTGGGATGAGTTCAAATATGCTAGGGAGGATGAGAGAAAACCCCATCAGAAATGATATCTACTTTTCTTTTTTCTGCCATTGCATTATCTGATGACAAGGAGATGGACGTTCTCATTGTGTTTATTTCAATTTGTCATCTTTTTTATTTGCTTTCAGGTTGCATCTAGAGATGCCTGCAAAAGGAAATGCCACTTTGATTAAATTAGCCTATATGCAACTACTGGAAGGTGGGTACACAACTAGTTGAAAGATTGTACTCAAAAAATAGTTATCAATGTTTCTGCGTCAAACTGGAAGGACATATCTCACAAAGGTCTGTCCTGAGTCTAGTACTATTCAACATTTTTCATTAATGACGTGGATAATGGAGGAGAGAATATGCTTTTAAAATTTTTGTATCACACCAAGTTGGGAGCAATGCAAGTTTTATGGAGGACAGGATTAGAATTCAAAACTATCTTAACAAATAGGAGAATTGGTCTGAAATCAACAAAACGCATTTGTCTTTATTGCATTTCAAAGTACTACATTTATGTTTGGAAGGAAAAAAATCTAGTGCACAGCTACAAAAAATGACTGTGGTAGTAGTGTTGAAAAGACACTGGGAGCTATACTCTGTAACAAATTGAATATGAGTCAACAAATGTGACTCAGTTAAAAAAAAGTCTATCATTCTGGGTTGTGTGAACATGAATGCTTTTTGTAAGACACAGGAGGTAATTGTCTTGCTCTACAAGGTGCTAATGAGGCCTCAGCTGAAGTATTGTGTCCAATTCTATATGCCATACTTTAGGAAAAAAGTGTATAAACTGAAGAAAGTTTAGAGAAGAGTAACAAAAATGATAAAAGATTTAGAAAACCTGATCTGTGTGGAAAGATTAAAAAATAACTGGGCATGTTTAGTGCTGAGAGAAGAAGAATGAGGGGGGACCTGATAAGTCTTCATATATGTTGAGGGCTATTATAAAGAGGATTGTAGTCATTTAGTCCTCATGTCCAATGGAAGTAGGAGAAGTAGTAAGCAGCTTATTCTATAGCAAGGCAGATTTAGGTATTAGGGGAAATTTTAGAGTAGTTAAGTTCTGGAATAGGTTTCCAAGAGAGGTTGTGGAATCCCTGTCATTGGGGGTTTTTAAGGACGGGTTGGAAAAACACTCCTCAGGGATGGTTTATATTTACTTGGTGCAGCAAGGCTGGACTTGAAGACCTTTTAAGCTCTCTTTTAGCTCCCTTATTTTTATGATTCTGTAAAAGTTCAGGTCCCTTTATGTTAGCCACTATGGCTATGTCTACACCAAAAGTCTTAATTTGGACTTGGTTAGTCTGAACTAAGGAGTTTGCAAGTTTCTTTCATTCAAACTACCTTTTAGTTCAAACTAGCTGTGCTTCTTTTAGTTTGAACTAACTATTTAGTTCGAACTAAAAACGCATGACTAGTTCAAACTAAAAATCAGTTAGAACTAAATGTGTTTTTTTTAGTTCAAACTAACTGCTGGTTCAAACTTATTTAGTTCAAACTAGCATGTCCCCATTGGGCTAGTTTGAACTAAAAATACAAATGAGTTCGAACTAAGCAGTTAGTTCAGACTAACCAGCTGAACTAACTAATTCAAACTAACCTTTTATTAGTTTGAACTAGCCAAAGGCTAGTGTAGACAGGGTTCAAATTAGTCCAGACTAAGATGGCTTATTCCGGACTAATTTGCTAATGTAGACATAGCCTATCAAACTAAGTACCTATCCTGGAGAACATATAATATAAATGGACAACATACAAGGGTTGGGAGGGGAAACGGGTCAAGAGAGGTGAAGTGTGGTTTGCCCAAGGTCACGTAACAGGTCAGTGGCAGACCCCGGATTAAAATGCATGTCTCCAGACCTCTAGTCCAAAGTCACTATCCATTTTCATTTATAAGGCCTGTTCCTACTTCCATAAAGTCAAAACTTCTAACTTTAATAGAAGTTGGATCTGGACCTTATAATGTATAATTAACTATTCTAACAAAATAACCCATGTGACATAATTTGATATTAAACTGCATATCTCCTTGCCAATTCACAGGTATGTTTCCCTGTAACTGAGAGTGAAGGCTTTCAGCAATGGTTTTTATTAGATTTATAATTATATAGTGAATAGAATTCAACACGTACCTTACAAAAATGTACTGATTTGTTGCTTTAAACATACCACATTGGTTGCTGAAATGTTTGAAACTCTCAGAAGTTTTCAGAAGTATGTGTTTGGGTTAAGGTTAAGTTGCCCTTGACAACATTTAAAAAAAAAAGGTTTGAATTGTTGAATAACCACCTTTCACCCATTCCTAATTGTAATTTAAATGACAATATGCTCCCAATCAATAGCTCTTTGTCACACTTTGAAGATCAAGGATGAGATTTCACTCCATGAGTTTACATGGCAAAAGCTCCTTGTTCATAATACTAAAGATGTTGCATCCTGCGGTTAAGGAAGTATTAGAATACCTGCTCTCAAATAATTAGTTTTGAATAAAAGCATTTAAATCACATTTTATAGCTGTTAATTTGAAGCAATTCAAAGCTCTTCATTTCTGTACTTTGTTCATAGATAAATATTACAATAGAAATTTTAACCAATTGAAAAAAAGTCAGTCATTACAGGATAATTTGAACAATTTAAGTTAGGTATTATACAATGTAGATCTTGAGTAAATATACTTTTTTCTTCACCTCTCTCTCTCAATTTTATACATATAAATCATTACAAAGGGAAAATTGTGAAGCTTTTCATTATGATGTGTGTGTAGCAGGGGTGGGCTAATATTTTGGCCCACCCCACATCCACTATATGATGAGCGACATAAGGTTGCAGAGGGCTGGGGATGGGGCAAGAGGCAGGGCTTATAAAATAAATAGCAAAAAAAAAAAATATTTTATTGATCATTTATTAGATTATTTTATTTCTAAAAATAGAATAGCAATAAAGGTAAAATGGGGTGTAGCCACTGGGCTCCAGCCAACAGACTGCTGGGCGCTGAACTTTGGTCAGGGTAGGGTGCCACTGGGCTTGCATGGACAGAGGGGACAGGGCTAGGAGCGGGAACAGCAGCTGTGCTCTAGGCAGCCAGTCGACTCAGTCTGGGGGCCGGAAGAAAGCTTAGGCAGCCATATCCAGCCCACGTGCTGTAGTTTGCCCACCTGTGATGTATGGACTACAGTATATTTGCCACACACCCACAGGCATGTCTCTCTTCGTTTCATTATGTACATATGGCTTTGTCTAAACTAGCATTTCTATCAGCAAAATTTTTGTCTCATGAGTGTGAAAAAGAGCAACCCTGAGCAATATAAGTTTTGCCCACGTAAGTGCTTGTGTGGAAAATGCGGTGTTGGGGGAAGATGCTCTCCTGCTGACATAGCCACCACCACTTGGTTAGCTGGTTTAATTAGGTCAGCGAGAGGGCTCTCTCTCCTTTACATGATACGGTTACATAAATGCTTTTACAGCAGCACATCTGTACCAATGCCGCTGTGCTGCTGTAAGATTTAAGCGGAGACCAGCCCTAAGAGAGTGAGACTGCCATACACTGGCCTCAGTCATGCCATTGGACCTTGCGTTGTTGTTGTTGGTTATTACTGGTATGACTATTGAACCAGAACCTGTAGGGGCTCTAGTCAAAAACCAGGACCCCATTATACTACATATTGTGCAAAGAAAAGAAAATGATGGTTCTTGAGCCATATAGCTGATGGGTTAAACCAAAAGATGGCATCTGGATACTGAAAGACAAAAGGGAGTAATGAGAGAATATTCGTCAGCTTGAACAGGGGTATCAGTGCACTAATGACCTAAGTGTTGTAAAGTTTTTGTAGGCATTACAGCAAAGTGACTGGTTCATCAGTCAATTGAAGGAAGGAGTCAACATCTTGATAGTGAATGAGACATAATAGGGCAGGGGTAGGCCACGAAAAGCTTTGAAATAGAGAACAAGCCAGTTTGCTGCAATAGAGATGGGGGGACTCAGTTTATATAAAGAGGAGTAGACTATTGTGGAGGTGCTGTAGTGGTAGAAAGTAGGAATAATTTCCCGTCTAATGCAAGGGGCAAGGAAGGGGAGAACGACAGGTGGTGGGTTTAACCCAAAAATGGACAATGCTGGCTCAGCTGGCGATGCCGTCAGGGCATCTGCAATACAGTGATTCAGTGTCTTCTCTCTCATTCTGCAGCAGGAGTTTCTGCATAGCTTCTGCTGACTTAAAACTTGCTCTAAGCCCTAGTCTGCTAGAGGGCTTTTCGGAGGCAGTTGACCACCACTTACACAAGAAATGTAAAATTCCATGCGTAACTGGTGGTGACTTTGTCAGCTGCCAATACATATCAGGGAAAAGCCAACTGCAAACCCCATGAGGTCGGTTTTCTCCTGTGCCTCTGACCCCCAGGACTTCCGGGGAAGACTTCTGGGAGTGGCGCAGTGAGTTTAGACTGGCTGCAAACCGTTCCCAGAATGCTGAGCTGATGGCAGCGAGTTTGCCTTCATCAATATAGATGTACCCTCATTCAGATTTCAGAAACACTTAGCAGGGGCATGTGGCAATGCACAACATGTTCTTTACGCATGCACCATTCCTGGGTGACTCTCACCCTATGGGTAAAAACTTCCATTCATACTTATAATAGCAGACACAAGAGTGGTGGTGTGGTTAAGGCTCAAGACTTGAAGCCAGGAGATGTTACACTTCATTATCTATTATTATTTATTATATGTCATTTGTACTGAGATAGTGCCTGGGGTCCCTCTCATAGGACGAGGTCCTGTTGTTTTGAGCAGTGTAGAAATGTGTAATGTATGACCTTAAGATGTTATAACTTAGACCTGAGTGCTATGTGCCACTCTCTCATATACTTTTTCATGTGAACTTAATCTCACTGTGCTTCAAGTTCCCATTTGTAAAATGGAGGTAATAGTATTTCCAGATCTAACAGGAGTGTTATGTGGACCGAGTCATTAACGTTTCTAAGCTGTTTTGAAGACACATATAGGACCAGTGCAAAGTTATATTATTATTATTATTATTATTATTATTCATGTTGGTTCAGATTATTAGGGTATTTGATCATGTTGTTAGTGTACTTTTAGGAATAATATGATCTGTCAATTGCTTTTATTTCCTAACGATGTATTCTAAGTGTCTTAGCAGATGCACTCACTGGTGGAGGGAGAGAGACTTCAGAGTGGCTGAAATTTAATCCTTCCTATGTAAATGCTGAATTGTTGCTTTGTACGGAGTATTTTTCGGAAGCTGTGAGAGATGGTATTCACACCCCAACCTAGGCACAGTACATGGCCCATTAAGCATGGCTCTGCATAAGAGTAGATCTAATGGACTCACCCCTGGCCTGCTTCCAGCGCCCATAGTAGGCTATTCCTGTCAGTGTATAGCCCCTCATCCAACACGCATAGCATTTGCAGGCAAGATTTTACTCACACATGTTCCCCAGGTCAGCCTCACAACACAGGAAATCCAGGGGGCCAGTGTTGTCTGAAGACTGTTGTAGAGGCCTCCTCAATGTAGATGAATTTCACTATGTATAAGCTGCTAACATCCGTTATTCATAGACTATAAATTCACCAACCTTTGCCACGCAACCATTGTGTTGTTACAGTGTGGCTTTTTTTATGTTTTTAAAGCTCTCTCTTCTAAGCAGCACTCAAAACAGCATTCATGAGGTGAGCTGGTTTAAGCTGTGCTCAGACAAAACATTTAACAATCAAGAGAGCACTAATACTCGGCTGTCACTAAAGACTGCCTTTTAGAAGTGAGCCAAAGCATCACAATACAGTCTAAGTCGATCTGATGATAGTGTATTATATTGATACAATTGCTGGCGTTCCAGTTAAGATTGTGGGCATTTCTGTTATAAACTCCAGCTGGTAGGCTTTAGTACTTTGACCATAAGCAGATAATGTCAAGTGAAACTTGTCATGTGAGTTTGCACCCAAATGCATAGACAACACTCCACGCACACCCCCATAAAACCAACCAGCAACAGCAGTCCCCAACACATTTGAGAACTTTGAGCTGGTTCCAATCTGGTTTTCCTCAAACAATGGTGACTAAAACAAATTCAATCTTGTAGATCTTCAGCACTTCATGTAATTTAGACTTCCCATAATTTTGGGATGTACAGAGGGGACAGGGGAGAGCTGCATAATAGTCTGTTGTAGGGGTTTTTTTTGTTTATTTTGTTTTTTTAAGAAAACGAGGCAGAGACCATTCTCAGTAACATTTAGTTTTCCTCCTCTTGGCTGAGATTACAATGCTTATTCTTTTCCACACAGGACACAGGTAGTATGTGGAAGTCATTGCAGCAGTGTCTTGAGGCCAGAAGTTTAGCTGGACTCAAGAAATGGACTGGATAGTTGTTTGGATAATAAGAATATCTGGCACTGTTTACAAAAATAGAGTGTTTTGGAAAGAAACGTCTCCTTATGTGTCAGAACGTAAGCCTACTGCTAGCTAGTAAGGCTTCGGAAGAGACTTTTCGCATGGGCGAGTTGTTTCATGATGCTTGTTGAAAGGAAGGATGGTCTAATGGTTAGGGTGTTAGCCTGGGAGTAGGAAGATTCCAATTTAGTGCCCTGTTTTTTCTATAACTTTCCTGCCTGACTTTGTCTTTTTGTGCCTCAGTTCCCCATCTGTAAAATGAATATAAAAGCATTTCCCTGTCTCAGGATGTGGGATATGTTATACACACTGAAGATGGGAAGGTCTTACTCTGGTACAATGGTCATGGGGCTTGAACAAGTACCTTAGATAGGTAGCTTCTGACTCTGGCTGCTGGTGAAGAAAGGCTATTGGCGTGAACAGACCCACAGGGCTGATTAAGCATGACAGTTGCTGTTCTTATGTATTTTCACCTCATCAGGAAACTGGATAACAAATGTATGGAGGATTCCATCATGAAGACTCTGGTTTTCATAAAATTTTTAGCTGTTATTTCCTGAAGAGGATATGCTATGCTCCATTCTAGACCAACTGTTCTGAAAGCAGATAATACAGTGGTCTTCAATCTTTTTCTTTCTTGGGATCCAGCTGAAAAAAAATCATTTATGCCCGCAGCCCAACAATTATATCTTTGAGCAATGCATTCCAGTCTTTTGGTGGTAGCAGCAGGGGGTACCACAACCTGGTACCTGAGGGTCCATGACCCAGTACGGGATCCCATTCCTAAATTTGAAAACTGAGATAATCAACTGCCTTGCAAACTTTAAAATTACCTACAGTATTTGAGATGATAAAGGTAGGTTGAGGAAGGTTCTAGCAAAGTTATTTAAGCAAGAACGTTTGTTTAAAAAACTCCCCTGAATAGCTAAGCCCATAAACATTGAATAAATAATACACAGTTCATGAATAGGAATGAAAAGATACCTAGCCCTCACGGAGGAAGATTTGTATTCTGTACCTGTGCTTTGCTAGGACTTTAATAACACTCTTGAAAACTTCAGTCTCTTTACAGATGGCTCTAAAAATGTCATTTTTGAGAAACTGCCCCTGAAGTTTATTAACTTTTAGTTACTAATGGCCAGATTTACAGGGTATTTTGACATCTAGAGTTTAAATGTGCAGGTAAGTGCCTTACTTGATTTTACAAAACACCAGAAGAGGTTAGCCACCTAACTCCCATCGCAGCTTTTGTTAATCCAACTAGGTGCCTATCTGCATTTTTGGGCATCTAAATCCATTTGTAAATATGGCCCTGAGGCTCTAATTCTGCACTCACTAACAGCGGTGTTTACCTCTATACATGAGTAGTCAATGGGGATACACATGTGAGAAAAGTTAAGGATATGTACATGCTTGTAGGAATTACCTTCTCCAAACTACAGTATTTCATGAAAGTGATATTGAGTTACTACATATGGATCCAAATCTGAACCTGAACCTCACCCAGGCTTCAAGTGTGTGGTTCAGAGAGAGAAAATTTAAGTTGGGAACTGGATCAGAACTTCGCCAAAATTTTGTTGTGTTGGTTTGAACCCATCTTTAGAAATAGCTTTTACACATTTTTGCCTTATTTGCTTCATACCTTAAATATTGACATCTGAAGGGTTTATTTCCTCCCAAATAGCAAAAAGACTAATGCTAAAATTGAAATAACACATGGTGTCTCAGACACTTGCACACAGTCATATTTTAGCACTGCATGGCCTGTATAGTGGCTGGCCTGGGTGATTGGTTTGTTCACAAGGAATTGATTTTGAGCTGTTCTGAGATTTTTTTTTCAGGAGGCTTTTTTGTGCAATCTTTTTTCCTATTTTCCATTTTGGTAATAAATATTAATCTGATCTGAAAGTCAACAAGGGCATCAAAATTTATGGTTCTGGATAGAAGTGAGCAAAGCTTTGTTTTGCATAGCTTATGTAACAAAGTGCAAATAAATAAAAATTAAACATTGAACCTAAAATCTTGCTTTCAAGGAGCAACTGAATCTTTAAAAAAAATAAAGGGCCAAATCCTGAAGTCCTTTGTGGGCAAACATCGAATGAAGTCAATTGTTTTATGTGCATCCATTGTACAATAAATATAAGTCATGAGGGTTAATGTGTTTTATATTTTAAAACAAAAAGAACAGGCTCAAAATAATTTGCCTTTCAAGTACATTTTGATATGAGATATAATGAGAGAGAAACTTGCCTACATATAGCAGTAACCTGAGATTTAATGCTGTAGTTTCCAATATTTATCTTTCAAATAACCTGGCAATATTTACATATATGGTGAGTTCCTGTAATGAACTTAGTCTGGGTGGAGTCCTGTTCATGTGCTGATCCCCACTGGTTTCACTGCAGGATTGGGGCCTAAATCATAATAATGGTTATGTTTATCAGATAAAATGGAAACTGCTGCAGATTATGAGAACCATATTAAATTGCTGTATGAGAAAGGAATGGACATGATTCGATTTTCCTGCTTCCACTATTTTCCTGTTTCAGCAGATGAAGGCTCAGCCCCTTCCCCAATGAGTTTATATTCTGTAAAGACAAAACAGCCAGACAGAGGGGGATGGGACTAGAAAGGTAAACAAGAAAAAAAGTAAGTTGGCGGGGGGGTGGGGGGGTGATTAACCAAATACTGGCAATACAATATTTTATTAAACAATGGGTTCATATCTGTACACCAGAAATCTAGTTTGAAATTAAGCAGTGAATAAATTGAATGTCTGCTGAAGAACTAAATCAAAGTTGTCCAGATTTCACAACTGACTGGTGGTAGGAGCTAAACTCTGATGCTCTGGTTTATAATCTCTGTAGGGGGTGAATTTATTTTTTTTCCAAGTTTTTGCTCAAAGAAGAGTTAGGATGTGCAGCGGTCTCAAACTCAGCCCCTAAAGTTATTTCTTGAGGCCCACAACAACGTTATCGCTATCAATATTTGCAATATCGTTGTATGAAAAAGTTTCAGTGGTGCAGCCCTTGGGCTACTGTACTAGTCCTCGTGCATAATGTGGCCCTTGGGCTAATGTGCTAGTCCTCATGTGGCCCTCGTGGTGAGCTGAGTTTGAGACTCCTGATGTAAAGAATTTTACTTTCAGATGAGACCTAATAATGAGGTCCTGTCCCCTCATATTCATTATAATGTGTGTGGGGGGGGTAGCCGTGTTAGTCTGTGTACAGCAAAACCAATGAGAGTCCTGTGGCACCTCAAAGACTGACTGACTTCTTCAGGCATAAGCTTTTGTGGGCTCCAACCCACTTCATCAGATGTGAGAAATCAAAATCGTTCAGTCTTTAAGATGCCACAGGACTCTTGTTGGTTTTGAATATTCATTAAAGATTCCATAATATCATTTTTCATAGAAATAGGGTGTGTAAGGCCAGTGCCTTGACAAAAGTCCACTTTGAGTCATTACATTGCCTACCAAAACCCTTCAACAGCATTTTAACGCAGCATTACTGTTTGCATTTGACAGGTGCTATGTTTCAGACTAGAAGTAACTGCATTTCAGCAATGAGTGAGCGCGTGTTCAGATGATTCACCAACCTGGATGGCGGTTCTGTCCATAAACATCACCCCATACTTTCCCACCCATCACTCTATGTGCTCTGCTTGCCCCAGAGGCCCAATCACTATTCACTGGCAGAACTCTCACTGAAAGCAATGGGAATTCAATTAGAATCAATTCAATTGAAATCCAGCTGAAATCTATATGATCCCACTCATGACATAACATGGGACCCCCCCCCATTCCAACAAGGGAATGAGAAGGTTGCTGGGCAGGCCATTTCTTACCTGCAGACCTCAAAGTTGATTAGCAACAAGTTATGGGAGTGGAGATAGGGTCAGCCTACACAGGTTGGGTTTCTTCCAGTCCCTCCAGAAATGAACTCCATCCCCCCTGCAAATCCATCAAGAACCAAACCTGCAGCCTTAGCATAACTCTCCAAATCTTCCTCATGTGAGTCAGATGCGGGACTCTGCCATGCAATGGTCAACACTTAGTGGCTTTTCTTTCTTACCTATGCCTTATTTTTCCCTTGTGCTTTTTTTTTAATAGGTTCTGCAGCAATAAAACCAGCTGGTGTTTAGCAAAGAGAGCGGCAGCCTGATTCAAACCCTAGCTACAGACTGTTTCTTTTTGTTGTTAGACACTACCAGTCTCATACTGTACCTGGCCAAACCTGCCAAGTTTTGGATTTCCTAGAGGAGACGTTTCATTCTCTCTTTTTGTCTGCACATGTACACAGTACCTCCAGTAATATAATAGGTGAACTCACTTTTGTGTTATTATCCATTCTGTTCTTTTTGTAAGCGAGCTAACTAATACTTTCCATATTTTGTGTCTATTGTTATCTTGCACTGGGGCTAAAGTTCTGAGGACTCCTTGCTTCTTCCCTCTTTCCACTTCCAGGCATGAGTTTTATTTTTAGTACATTTTTCTTTGATTCCATTTTCAGGGTCCTTAGAAGTTTCAACACTATAAAAATGGTAAAAAAAGATCTGCAAACAAGCAAGGAGTCCTGTGGCATTTAAAGGCTAACAAATTTATTTATCACATGAGGTTTTGTGGGAGAAAATCCAAATTCATCAGATGCTTTTAAAGATGGGAGAACTTACAGAATGGGAGGAAAATAAATGCAGGGAAGTGTAAGTGCAACAGGACTCCTTGCTTGTTTTGCTGAACTAGACTGACCCCTTTGAAAAATGATCCAGCCTCTCTAAACAAGCTTATTGAAGTGTTATATAATTTTGGACACATTTTCAATCTATCAAGGACAGCTGAAGAGCTCGGTCAGTGGCAAAATGGCTGAATGCTTTTTAAAAAGCTAGCAAGAGATGATTCCTCTATTACTTCTTTTAGAACCAGCCTTCTAAGTTTCTTTAGATCTAGCAGGCAATTCCTGTAGGGCACACCATGTTGTCATTAAAGCAGGCAGTAAGCAATTTATTTCTGACAGTGAGGAATATGAAGGGGTTCCCCAGATAGCTACAAATGTTGCATGGGCATAGGACTTTCTAAAACTAGGTCCTCAGGTGGTGGAAATCAACTTCAACAGAGAGACACTGATTTACACCAGCCAAGAATTGATTTTATACAATATCCATTACAAGCCAGCCCTGCACTGAGAGCGGTTTCCAAAAATGCCTACGTGTTTTTGATTGAAAGAGCAGCAAGATATAATCTTTGCACCCAACCAACATCTAGGTGTTCTTCTTAGACCACATATGAGGTGGAGGGGGGGAAAAACTACAAACAAACAAAGATGGAGTTAAGTGACTGAGCCTGAATTAAATTTGTCAGCCTCAGGCTGTTTTGTATGTTTATGTTTAATTTAGGCTTAGCTACTTCAAAGTTCACATAGTTCTAGTTAATAACTTTACTATAACTTATTATTTTCAGATGTTGGCAGGTAGACAAGTTGTGAGTCACCTGGAATTTGAGGCTAAATAAGTAATACTGACTGGCGAGGTTTTGACCATGACTGATTATATGGTGCTGTCTTCTATGTTAGAAAAATAGAGCTCTTGAAAAAAAGGATCTGCTTTTCTCACTTCCAGTGCCATTTTACGTTGGAATTTCCATGGGGTAAGTGAGATTTCATACACAACTGCGTAGCTTTCAGAAAGTTCCATCCGAGCATAGAGGATTTTTATTATTTCTTTCGACCTCTTTATGTGAACCTAAGATGTGATTCTCTGGATTTGAAACCAGTTTTAGTTGTTGCTACAATGCAAAGTTTATTAGCTTTAAATCACTGGGAAAAAATATTGATTGAGTCTCTCTTCACTCATGACAGTAAACTTGCTGTCACTAGAGCAACAGTATATTGTACAATTAATGTACCAGCCTACGAAAAACTCTCTCAGTGTAAATTTCTGTACCTGTTAGCCCTTTTGTTGGCTACAAAAAGTGGAATTCATTCATAATATTGGCAGCAAAAGGGGAAAAAAGAGAGAAAAAATTGTGTTTGACAAGAGCAAGGAGTCAGATATTTAGCTTCTCAGAACTAGCAAGGGCTCATGGAAAAATACACATAGACAAAACAAAACCTCAATCAATGGCTTGGCTTACTTGAGCTCTGGGGCTGGGAAAGATGCTGTGCAGTTCCCAAATGTGCAAAATTCCTGTCTCTGTCATATGTGTTATAAGAATCACAGATGCCTGTGCGCATTTCATAGGAATGCTAAGTTGTGCAAAGCAGCAGGTCACTAAAGTGGATAGCAATGAATAATTAAAGAGAAACTAGTCAAATTGTCTGTCTGTCCCAGGCTTAGATTAGGCTGCTGGGAACCCAGGCATTTGTCTAGTGGGCTGTTCCTTCCAGGGGTTCAGATACCGCTCTTGAGTTAAGAGCATAGGTCCGGTCTGTGCTTTCTCTGCCTCACAGCAAAGGGAGTCTGTGTCACTGCGTCTTTACTCTCTGCTACTCAACCAGGGGCATTTCACATTGAAATTGAGCTCCCTCTGACACTACACCCAGCCTTTGCTCATTTTTCTAAGATCCAAGATAAGGGGGAAATGCTGTCTTCTCCACTGATCCTCTCTTTTGCCCTGGTGGAGCTGTGGAGCTTAGAAAGATATCCCTTGCCCAACACCAGATCAGTGGGAAGGCAGTGCTGTTCCCAATATGCCTCCATGACTTTATGAGAAGGAGATAGATGAATCCTTGTCTCCTACATGAACATTTCATCAGATGGTTTTTTGTGCTGATGATCCATTTGCAGTGTTATGTGCACTTGGAGGTGGAATAGTTTCAGAAGTTCATTACCTGACGCACAGGAACTTCTCTTTCCTAGTGATATTCTGGATAATAAACCATACCTATTGAAGTCAACGGCAAAACTCCCATTGAGTTGAAGGGTCCCAGAATTTCACCTTGTACGTTCAAAGCTATATTTGCTCTTTCAGTGGCACAAACTGAAGCAGTGGTTAAGCTAAACCCCATGCTGGCGATCCTAGTCTTTTGCTGCCTCTGAAAACACTACATCCATGCCAACTGAGATGCCAGTCTCAAGGGGAAAGAAAGAATAGTGATAGTGGTGTGGGATGTTAACGCCTTCCTCTCTTTCTGAAAAAGCTAAGAGTGGACTCAAGAGCTGTTGCAGCAGGTGCTATGGTTTTGCCATCTTGTTTCTTACAAAACTATCTGTCAGCCCCTGTGGAAGGGAGTGGGGAGTAAAGAAACAGAATTTGAAGTAACTCAGAATCAATGGAGGAATAGGAGATTGGCATCTTTTAGGCACCTCCAGGCACTTATCATGAGCAAGATTGTTGTTACAGTGTTATGTGTGCCTGGGGACATAGACAGCTGCTTTCATTTTCTAAACATCACCGTGAGATCAACATCTCTCCCTATCAATATAAGTTTACATTTTATAAACCAAAATACCTATTTATCATGTGCATAGAAGCAGCTGTATCTATACGAGGGTTGTTTCATCAGCAGAACTTGTTCCATGCATGTGTTTTAATGTAGAATATTGAGAAGTAGTCTATGGAACGGGAGGTAAGTATAGTATAGTATATCTTGTATTTTGTTCTCCTTTTTCTTCTTGTGTCCACCTTATGAGGGTCTCCTTCATCGTATGGCAGTTCTGTTAATGATGATCAGAAAATACTTGATCTACGTCCAGCTAGTCATTTTCAGGCTCTTGATGTGAAAACTCAACACTTTTTGTAAAGCCATTTGGATATCATGTAGGCTGGATCATCTAATTTTCCGTGAGCACTTCAGAGCTAGCCATACATATCAGAGGGTCAAGAATTTTTCTCGATCTTTAAAACAGAGCAGAAATGCCATGCAAAATGTTACCCAGACAAATCTTCCTCTAAAATGTAAATATTACTTTCTTAAACAGGTGTTTTGAGAGAAAAGATTGGAAAATTGGTCTGTTTGATAACACCACCTCATGTAAACATGTCTAGAAGAAAGTAGTCTCTTTCTCGCTCACATAAAATTAAATCACTATTTTACACAAAGCTAAAATGTGTAAGAATAAGACAGACAAAATTTTAGTTTCTGAGATAACATAGTTTCCTTTTTGACTGAATTTCCTATTGACTTTCAGAGATGTAAAACCGCTTTGTAAGCAGCAGTCACATGTCGGGCAATAGTTTCACTGAGGACAAAGCATCAGCTTTTTATTCCACCTGGAGGCCAGTTTGTGATTCTCTGTATGCTCACACGGGAAAGCAAAGAGTGTTTAATGCCACACCATACTCTAGACAGCAGAACAGCAGGAAGAGAGTGACCTCCATGGGACAACTGCTCTCTCTCCTGTACAAGTGTGTGGTCAGTGGCTGGATGCTTGACTCAAGTGTTCTGGGCCTTCCCACGGTTGGGTTCAATGAGTCGTTGGCCCGCTATGCAGTAGCAGTAGCAAATTTGTTGAAAGAAAGCCTTCATGTTGACAAAGAATCTTCTCTCTACTGACATCATATAACTAAAGTCCAATAGGGTAAATAAACAAAATATTTCTAGTTATTAAAAGGTCGTTTATTTGGGGGTAAATGTCAGACTGTCTAGAACCATATTTCATAAGTTGGAATATGTCTTGTCAGCTGTGGGAAAAGTCCATCTGAATGTAGAATGCTTATTCACACTGGATGAAGTTCCCAAGTATTTGGGTGTTAAGCAAGTGAAGTGCAAGTGGCTGGAAGTTTACCATCCCCTTTGACCTAATTGGAGTCAGGGTGCCAGTCTTCAGTATGGTACACCTTTAGAGAAGAGCAGCAAATTTGACCTGCTGAATTTATGCCTACATTTTTGTGCCCACAACTAAATTGTGGGTACAAATGTGATTACTTGTATCTTCAGTCATCAAGATTGTGGGCATAAATCAGCTAGTTAGAGGCACAAATCCTTAGACAGACACCCACAATTCATTTTGTGGGCAAAAACTGTGCCCACAAATGGGGCTTCTGGCCCTCAGACTGAAAAATACATCCCATTAGATACACATACAGACTATGGACTAATAATATGGAATTACTCGTTGGCACATTTGTACATTTCAATTTCCAGTAGGCTGTGTTCTGCATAATCACACGAGTTCTAATCTTTTACTACTCAGTCCCAGATTTTGAATTCAAATTTCCTCCTTTTTGTCTGTATTTAAAAATAATAATAATCATTTTCCATCTATTACAAATAACAATACAGATCTGCGGACTGAATGCCGAAGTTGTAATTCAATCTCGGGGTTTGGCTGCCATTCATTGATACCTCGAGCTGTGCTCTTATTATTTATGACATCAGCAGAAACTCTCAATTGAATTGCAGTCTTATATTTAATTAGGTACCATGTATTATTTTTTATGCAATATCTAGAATTAAAAATAGCCCCATTCCACTATATAATGGGGAAAAGGCAGCAAAGTTTGAATATACACTCTAATTGATATTTCTTGTACTTATTCTAAAAGTAATCAAAATGTAAGTTAAATATTAATTATAATATTTTACTGCATTGTGCACATTGATTTATTGCTGCCTCTTTTGGTTCACTTTTAATTACTATACTTTATATGAAAACTAAGATTTTTTTAATAGAAGAGTTTAGCATTGAAATTAATGTGGAATTCAATACTGATCTTCATGGTGAACTTTATATAAAACATAATGATCAAAAGGTGTATTTAACACAGTTTGCAAGTTTTTGTTACTATTTTTTTTATTTTATTTTCTCGCCTTTCGCAACATGTCTCTCAACTCTCTCTGCATTAAAAAGTCAGGGACAAAGCTCATAAGGGAACAAAAGACGAAAATCAGGGATGGTCTTTTTAAAAAGAGGTACAGTTTCAAAGCCTGAGAAAAGATCGAAATCAAAGTGCTCTTGAATACAGAGAACGTTTTAAAGGAAATATTGAACTGTTTGCTTAAAAATCTTACATTATTACCTGCTTTTTAAACTCGATTCCTTTTTGAAGGAGAACACCAGATAGGGACAAAGAGAATATTTTCATGCAAAAATCAGGCACAGGTACAGAGGCACAGCCAGACATCATTTCAAGTGGGCACAGGAATTTAATTCAAGTTATTCTCTCCTTTATTCCACATTTAACAAAGTTGAAGGATTTATCCACCTCTATGACACTTGTACAGACTTCACTATCTAATATGTCTCCAGTGGCATGTAAATATTGGGCTGGATTTTTATGTCTACCTGGCATGGATTCTGGAGATGAATCTCACCATCTGAAAAGTTTGGTTTCACATTGTCATGGAAGTTCGATGTAAGGATCTTTACGAATGTTATTCCCAAAAATCAAAAGGAATCGATTTCATTTGCTCATGGAGGCCCTTACAAAAAGCCCACTGAAATCGTTTTTCAGAGCAAACAAATTCACTGCTGGGTGGGCAGGGGGAAACAATGTTACAAAATTTGTGAGCAAACAGAAGATGGTATATTAGTTTTAATTGCTAGGTGCTACTGTTCTCCATCACATAAGGGACCCATGAGGAAAGGTAATCCATTGCAGACTCTGTCACCTGACCTGGAGAACTTCCCTGGAGAGCATGAGGGAACCATGGGTATCACCAGGCCCCTTCTCAAACAGATAATAACCTGGCAAGCAAAATGGAGCCTCATTTGCATGTTTTTATGAACTCTGAGCTAGATTTTTAGTGGGCATAAATGGACGTAGCTCCACTGAAGTCTTTTATACCAGTTGAAGATCCCACCCTTCTGTGTTGAGATGGCCACACCTCTTCGGCTTATCAGTACACAGCACTTTAAGAAATGAATAAATTGCTTCTAGCAATAGTCACAGATACATTATCATTAGTCTGTGAACCTCATCAACTTAGCTACATGACCTGGTTTGCTGAGAGATGAAATTAAAAAAAATGTTTGTTTTTAAATAAATAACAGATCCCATACTAAATCTTCTAACATACTGTCTATTTATATTTTATAAGGACAAATGTTTCTGACAACTCTCATAATAGGTTTGTACAAGCATGCCATGTTCTTCCCAAGGAGGTTTCTTTGAGTGACACAAATTGCCATTAATGAAAATTTTAACAATTCAGGCTAAATAATTTTTTACCTTTTAATGTGCAGAGATGCAACATAACATGGCAAGGCTAGCGAGAAAAGACGTTTGTTTTGAAAATAGGTTGCAGAACATATTTATTCACAGACCAAAATAAAAGCAGCATGAACATTATATTTTAATAGCTCCTGCTTGTTGGATTGCCGTATGGGAACAATGAAATATTCCTTCACTAACCACTAGAATATACTGTATGTTGGTGCCTTTGAGAAGTTCTCAGTACCTAAACACTCTCTATTTTCTCAATGTGCCCTCACAGAAGTATTGTTAGAGTGGTGACTTACGGTAGGAAATGATAAACTATCACCAGATTTATACTATAGCTCAAGATTGTAAGTAAGATCATGCCGTAACTCAGCTTTACATTCTTGAGTGATACAGGAAGACTATCCTATTAGCCAGTAATTGTCCAGAAATGAAACAATATCATTCCTTGACAAAACTGATTTCCCTAAGACTGATATTGCAACTCTAATGAATGAATATGACTACTCACATAAATACAGGTTGTAGAGGAGGGTTCTTTCTCACCAAGCACATCATTTCTTTCATACTAAGCTATGTCTTTGGTCCATATTTGGTCTGAAACCCCATAATTGCTTTATCATTTACTTTATCTACTACCATAGGGCCTGACCCAGAGCCAGTTGAAATGAATGAAAAGATCCCCACTGACTTTGATGGGCTTTGGATCTGGACTACTGGCCACTCACAAACAGTCAGAGAGACATTTTAGAACTAAAAAATTAGTTTAGTTAGTTCTAATGTTTTTCTCTAGTATAATAAAAAAAACATTTGAAAATGAGAAATGGCTTTCAGGTCAGGTAAATGTCTTAGCTTTGCTCTGGAGTTTACAAGACCCAACAGCCAGTCATTTCATGTTTATAACTAGCTTCCGAGCACTGTTGTTTCAATAGTATAGTAAGCATTGCATGATAACTCAGCACTAACTGAGCAACAGCACTGTAATGTGTTCATTTCAGGAAAACAGTAAACCCATCTCTCAAAAAGCAGCTCTGCAGGAATATGAGAGAATTAACATTTTATGGTGTCTTGTGAAGGCAGAGAATTTCAACACACGTCTTAAATGTCTGACCTAGTGTAAAAACCCTGAAAAAACTATTTTTATTGGTGCTTACTGAAAACTTGACCTCTTAATAGAATGTGCTATAGGAGCCCTTTTGCACTGTGCATATGAATGTAACTTTACAAATAACATTTAAAAGAATAATACTGCGCTATCAAAATGCAAACATACAGAATAGTCTGCTATTATTCCCGTGGGCCCCAATTCACCAATGCACTTGTGCACATGCTTCTCTTAACCACGTGATTGGTCCCACTAAAGTCCATATATCCAATCCAACTGAAGCCAATAAGACTAGCCTCATACTTAAAGTTAAGCACGTACTTAACTTAACTAAAATATGACACAGTATCTTCCTGCATGCGTGCGCGCTCTCTCTCTCTCTCGCTCTCTCTCTCTCTCACACACACACACACACACACACACACACACGATAAATTATTGGGGTTATGGTCCAAAATAGAGTAGTGATATGTTTACTAGAGGACTATGGGCTGTGGTCTAGTGTGTTGGAAAGAGACAGAAACCTCCAGAGGCATTTGTAAAATAAACACATGAACTCCATTGAGAAAGATAGAAGACATGCTGCAAAACCGGTGCTAAACTCAGAACCGTCAAAACAATCCCTGCAGGCAGGCATCTGGTAGTACCACAAGGCATAAGAACATGGAAAGGTATATTACTGTAGGAGCTTTTGTTTTGTGCATTTCCTCTAACAATACCCACTGAATTCTTTGTAGTCTTTTCAGTGAACGCCAAGTGAGGAAGACAAAATGGGAAGCCTCTTAAGGGGGCTTATCCAAAACCCAGTGAAGTCTTTCAGATGACTCATATAAACTTATATGGATTTTGGATCAGGCCCTTTGTAAATTTCCTTTAAAAAAAAATTTCCTTCAGCGTGTAGGAAGGTGGTATACAAACTAACTCAGACTTTTGCAAGATCCCATGTAACTGTGGAATAGTGTGAAAATGTCACTCAGATTCTTCCTACAAGACTCAAGGGTAGCCCATTAATACACTGATATATAGACTAGTGACCAAAGAATTAATTTTTCTTTAATAAGGTAATGCCATTGTACAAGTCATATCCTCTGTCTATGCCTCAGTTTTCCCATCAGTAAAATGGTGATACAGATTTCCACTGTAAAGTTTTGTGAGATCTATAGATGAAAAGCACTAGATAAGAGTTGAACATTAGATATATAATTAAATCCCAGGATTATTATTCTGAGTGTCACTCTGAAGCCTAGAATATCTGTTGAGTCAGTGTGAAATGATGGAAACAGCAATAAACAGGGAAGAGAACAATATTTATTGAGAACATCACCAGGTTCTATTATCCCTAGGATATTTAGTCTATCATCCAATTTTTAAATGTCCTGCCCATTTGATTTTATGAATTACACCAGTGCAACTGCAATTCATGTAGGTGTGCTACAGCAAGAGTCCTAAACCATTGTGAGATCAGTGGTAACAACAAACCACCACCATCACTGTACAGCTAATTTGCATGCAACAATTTCATCGGTTGTGTGAGAGAGATTATACAGATGGTGGATTACTTGGTTTACCTGCCAGAACCATGGAACAGCATAGGCTTTCAACTTCTAGTAATTACCATTGAAAAACCAGAAACAACATGTGTGTAGCAGTGAGGAAACGTGACTGGGAATCAAGATATGTCGGTTACATTACTGACTTACCCTCTGAAATTTCTGTGCCAGTGTGGGCAATTTGTTTAACTTCTGGGCATCAGTTTTTCTTTGTGCTATGTGGGAGTAATGTGTGTTTCCCCAGTTTTGTATACCACTAAGTTGAGAGGAACTAAAGCACAAAGTAATATATTCATTATAGTATGATTACTGTATCCAATTATATTTTATTAATAAAGCACAGTATTAGGTAACAAGCTAGGTTTTGGAGGCTGTTCCAGTAGGGTTGGCATATTGATGCCCCTTATATGTTACAAGATCAAGGTGTAAAGAGATTTTAGTCTCTGTAGACAATTATTGACATTGGTTTAAAAAAAAAGATGTAAATACTGTGAGAGGCTTCTGTTTTCCCACCAGCTGGGTTGCTGCTACACATGATCTAAGATGGAAGTGGAGAAATGGAAACTGAAATGATGTATTCTTTTGTTCCAGCAGGGCAGTACCTAGAAGTGTCTTTGGAAGTTTACTGAGAAAATAGGCACAAGCTGAGATCCTGTGCCTGTGCTGTCTACATTAGCAGCTAGCATTGTGATTTCCTAGTTTGCGGAGACATACTATGGCAGTTCTCATAAAACTGGCCTGAATAGTCACAAGAGCACAGCAACAGTGAACAGTGGTACAGGCTAGCTATGCCAACTACAATCCAGGTTGCATCCCATGGACCTAAGGGACACTGCAATTGGGAGCATGCTTCCCAGCATGTGTAGACGGAAACCAAGAACTCTGCCCTAGCTGTGCTGCTAAGAATAACAGTGGAAACAGGGGTAGCACAGGTGGGAGTTAGGGCTAGTCCCAGGAATGCAGCCACCAGATCCGGGTGGATTTGCACACAAGCAGCTAGCCCGAGCTGCTGTCTGTGATACCCCAGCTATGCTGCTGATTTTGGTGCATTATTTCAACCCCAGCAAGCAGTATGTCTACCTGCACTACAAAATACGCTCTGAGTGGTTATCAGGCGGTCCTTGGAGGACCACCAGTGACTATCTTCAGCTGTGCTGGCAAGAGGTGATTTTTCCATGAGAAACAGAGCTTGGAGAATCCCTTGATGCCTCTCTGGCCATTACATGGCAAGCAGGGGATGAGAATCTCACTCCCATAGTCTCTGCCTAGATAAAACTTGAGCTCTAACTTCATCTGTGATGCAACAAGTGGTGGTAACAAAGTGGCTGTGATCATTCTGTGTAGCTCTAAAATTATATCTGTGGCACATTACCTTTTGTGCTCATCATTATAGCAGCGTCTAGAGAGTGTTTCTGCGATTTCTTTTAATGGGCTGTAACGTAGGCCTTTGTAGAAATGTAGGTAGCACAGGGCTGCAGTTGACACTGTTAATTAATGAATAATTCTACTTAGTGAGAGAGCTGGGGATGTCTTCCTTTCCTGAAAATGAATCTTGAGAGCTTCCTTGATTCTACTGAAACTCTGCTTCTATAACCATTTGGAGACTGAAGCACTGGATAGGATGAGCGATTATAATGATTGAGGTGCAACAGTAATGTATAAAAGCCACATAAAATTCTAACGTCTCTTGGTTTGTAGCATATAAAAATATCCTACTCTATTCATGTCACACTTAGGTGTGTCATGATGGTCACGTTGGCCTCTTAGGAACACTGAGCAATGTGTGTTACACTTTACTGACAGTAACGTTAAGCTTTTAGGTTAGCGAGAAAGAAAAGCAACAGTAATTAGCATCGATATACGGAAAGAAATCCTGCAGACCCAATGCTGACCCCCGTTAGCCTGTTGCCATCTCCCTGAAATAGAAGGGGTTTCAGTAGTTAAATTTAGTCTAGAATCTGGTTCTCAGTGCAAGTCCAGCTCCTGCCACTGAACCTATCTTGGCATCAGTTCCACTGCTCATAGGGAGGACAAGATTTTGGGAGAGCCACGCAGAGAACTGCACAGCCATTGCACATCATAAAGCTCAGCTGAGTAATGACTCCCTGAGCAGCCCTGTACGGGAGACAGAGCACAAGCAGGTCCAGGGAACCAAGGATGTGTCCAGGGAGTCCATCACTTCCTAGATCTTTCCGCCCAACTCCTAGTTCCCCTCAGAAAGTTGTGTGTCTTGCTCCTGCCTATTTAGCAATGCAAGGAGGATGATTCAATGAGGACCAGTGCAGATGCTGTTGATACTAATAGGAGTCCAGCCCTTAACGCCAGTGGAATTTGGATAATGACTAAGGTCTCTCAATGTTGGATGAAGTACAAAACTTAAATTGGGTAGCACAAAAAGCCTTCTGGCTGCCTCCCATTTATCTATTCAGTGCCGATTCTGTTGGTTACTTGCATTGAACGTGGGACAATCTGCCTTTTGGGGACTATACAAATATGTTTTTCTTTGGAAGTCACAACCTATGTGCCCTAAAAAAAGAGTTTTTCCCAACACAGCCAATTAGATATGTCTGTAAGAAGTGGAAAGTGTAACTTCACACATTCCGAATGTATTGGATCAACTCATAGACACCACAGACTATTATTTATCTGAGAAATGATTCCGAAAACCGGAAGGACAATTTTTATTAGCCAGCTACTTTCTAACTGTATTTCCTTCTAATAATTACAGAAATAAGGGCATCAGTGCCTGGTGCAAAAAAGTGTAATTGTCTCTCTCCTCACTACACTTCTAGCGATTCACTCAGGTCCGACAGGTTTGAATACAGCCACTTTTCTATAAAAAGAGTAAGTAGCCCACTAAACCATCAGTGCCAACTGTTCAGCTTCTGCAGCTGAAATTAGATGCAAGGGCATGTTAACTGGGAATTTATCCAGATCCACTTTTAAAAAGGTGTAGCATTTCACAACCCCTACATTAACATTGCCTGTGTTTTCATCTGTCACCATGCCCAGTCCCATCAGAGCACTCAATATTCCCTCTGCAGGCACTGAACTCTGGGCAGCAAGGCATGGACAAAGCTCAGGAAGGATCTCACACAGAACTGAAATTGAGGGGCGTGATTGAGGCCACAGTGATTGTGAGTCTTTAGCATCCCTGGTCACTGAGTTTTGATTCACTGTGTTATGTCACTCTCAGCTTCCCTTTGTTACATACTAGGCACCGTGCATATAGAAAATGTACAGCAGCAAACTATAATCAGAGTGCAGAGGAGGAAACATTAATATACATGAATGAATAAACTGAGCCAAACAATCAAAAAACATTCTTACCTTTATCATACTTCACACTAGCCATTGCTAAATAAGTAACTACACTCTTTCTGTCCTGTTGTCTCCTTCCTACATCATGTCTAATGTTAGCGCTCCAGTCTATATTGAAGACTGCCTAGGTGCACCCTGGGCCCACATGGTCGTCAAAGGCAGTTTGGAAGCTTCTAATGAAGGGACCATTTTTTTTTCTGTTTTGGAAAGTCCAAAGGGCTAGTCATGTTAGTCTAGTTCAGCAGCACAAACAAGGAGTCCTTACACTTCCCTGCCCTTATTTTCTTCCCATTCTGTAAGTTCCTGATCTTCAAAGCATCTGATGAAGTGGGATTTTCTCCCACGGAAGCTCATGTGATAAATAAATTTGTTAGTCTTTAAAAGTGCCGCAGGACTTCCATGTTTGTTTTTCTGTTTTGGGGCGCACTTTGCAGACCTTGGTCTCCAGCTGAAACATGAATAAGTGCAGGTGGGATTAATACTGTGGGTATGTCCACATTGGATTCAGGAACTGTGATTGCAGCACGTGGAGACCTACTCACGGTAACTCATGTACGAACAGCCGCAGCACAAACTTTAATGCAGGCTGGCTGCCCGAGTAAATACCCAGGGTCCCAGGTGGGCTTGTACAGCTCACAGTGATGTCTCGTGCTGTTGTGACTTCCTTGCTATCAGCACGTGAGCTAGCTAGCTCAGATATGGCCCCCTGTGTTGCAATCACAGCCATCAACTTCAGTGAAGACATACACTTTGGGTACCTGCCACTGACTCACTTTGACCAGAAAAACTGTGCAACTTCTCTGCCTCATTGTACTTGTCTGTAAAAGCTTTGTGAATCTCAGGCCTGTCTCCTTGTCTCACACAGCCAAGAAGAGTTTGTAAGGATACTTTCAAAGAAATAACTTTTTGTGGTACCGCTGTGGCATCAACAAAGGGTTTATCAGGGCCAGGATGGAGTACTTGGGAGTGGGAGTGCACACCTTACTCCATGTTAGTGAGGTCACTCATTATGGGAGACCCAAGTTCTAGCCCCTCCTTGGAGGGCTTGAACCTTATTCTCCTGGACTCTATAGTAGGGTCCTAACCACCAGGCCATACTGGTGTATCACACTCATTTATTTTTCATTTCCTGATGTGGGACAAGACTTGTTTTTCCCAAAAATCTCAAAAACATTCATGGGACAAGAAAACTACTTCCTCTAGTAAAGCCCCTTTACATGTGTACACCTTGTTGAGTCTACCCTGACCATGTATCTGCATCTGTGTGGAGCATGGCTCTTGTTAGCCAGATATATCTCTCTGTGAACCACTGGGTGAGGAAGAGACACTGAGAGGAGTGGGCTGGGTCGTGTCTCTTCAATCGATCTCCCACTCACTAGCCAACACAGCAACCTGGCACAAGGGCAGGAAGTATGGCATGGTCTTTGAAAGGATGCAGTAACTCAGCTCACCCACTGACTGAAGTGGAAAAGGAGAGCAGGTAAAATTTTTAGCTGTCTTAGACACAATTCCTTCTTGGCTCTACTCCTTATATGGAGCAGTTATGCAGTGGCCCTAAGTCAGGGCTGAGTCTGAAAGGCAGGCCGGCTTAAGGGGCAAGCAGCCAAGGTGTGCTGGCCCAGCCCTGCTGCCTTGTGACCGCCAGCTCAGTCCCGCCCCTCCTGCTCCTGCAAGCGTGCTCCCGTCCAGGTGTAGAGTCGGTGATGGGGGTGCAAAAGGAAAAGTTGGCTTAGAGCGCCACAACCCCTTGAGTCAGCCCTGCTGAAAGGGTTAGGCTGTAATTTTGGAAAGCACCTAAGTCCCATTTTCAAGAGCTTTAGGCATTCTGACCATCATTGAGAAACACTCATAAATCACTCTCAGGGCTATTGAAAGATTTATCCTCTATCTATCCTGGACTGCAAGCTCTCAGATAGGGTCTGTACATTCTTGCCAAAGATACTGTTGGCTCATAAAGCAAATAATAAAAATAACTTCAGGTGGAAGGTGCTGTGAATATGCAAAACGTATAATTTAATTATTAGGCAGCTTGAAGAGTAGTTTCATCCCCCTAGATAACTCTGGGGATTGCTTAGTACTACTAGTGATTATTTAATTAAAGGTGTCAGAGATGCTAATTTGCTGGGAGTTTTGGCAGTCAAAAGGTTCAACCTCTTCTATATGTGTATGCTTCTGAACATGGGCTGGCATGGGTGGTTACGTCAAACCTGGGGCTAGTTCAATGCATCTTTCCTTGTCTTTTATCTCAAGGTGATTTCATTAAAAATATTCTAGTTTTAAGTCTTTTAGGCTGAGATAATTAGAGTTGACAAAGGGATGTTTCCCTATCCCCAATAAAATCTCCTAGGGGGCTTTGCAAAATCCCACCATTAAGATTTGAGCTACATTTTAATATTTACTCATTATATCTCTGCTTTTGTATTCGTTACTTGGCACTTGTAGAATGATGGCACCAAGACATCCTTCCCTAGCTCAGCTGTTTATTACTTAGCAATGATCTGCCCAGTTTACCAATGGTGAAGAAGAAGTAGTATTTTACATGCATCATTAACAACATACTTCGTCATGGGGGGGGGACAGGATTCTCAGAGTTTTTCCAGTGATTTGCTATGTGTATTTCTATGCAGCTTTTCTAATGCTTTTTCTGAGTTCTTGCACCCCATCTGAACTGCTCTTGTCCCTATCAGGCTTTCTTTTAATTTAATTCCACAGTGTCCAGCATGGTTGCCATTCGCCACATGTGGTGAAATGGCTATTGACCTCTGGCAAATTGATGCTTTACCTCTATACCTTTTTATTTTAAATAAAATTTCTAATAAAATTCATTTCCACATGTACCAGTTCAAAAAGCGTCCAGTTATTTGTGCCTACAGTGTATTTGTGTAAGTGTGTTTGCACAATACAAAATCATGACATTGTCTTAATTTAGCACCTCTCCACCCTTAACAATCACAGACTCATCCTTGGGTCCTATACAGTGTAGAGTATATTCATACACTGCAAAATGCACTTGCGCTGGTGGCAAAATCCACACACAGCCCTTGTTGTTGAATGTCACATTGTGTAATTCAGAACAGCCTTAGTCAGCATCAAGTGTAGTATAGATTTCTTGACAGTTTTTGAGAAGCTAACATAGTGAATGTTGTATATGCCCACAAGCACAATTGTTGTGATGTGGACTCGTATTTTAAATTGAAATGAGGTCGTGGTTCTAAACACAGTTATTCCAAAATTGTTTTCAATTTTTGGTTCATTGTGGCTTTGTGCAACTTTTTTCTGCGGTACAAATGGTGAAATCAAAACATAGGTCACAGATATCGGACAAAAATTTGGAGGTGGACTTGAGAGGTAGTTTAACTGATTTTTATGCCTGATTTCCCCACACTACTTAATGAAAAGATATGTCAGATTTCTCATTAATCCTCTCAATAAATAATTCAAAACATTATTGTGTATTTTATACCCCTCTATATTCTATAAAAACACAGTTAATTTTTTTTTGTGTGTGTGGCAAAAATTTTAAGACATTCGCCACAATTTTGGTGAGTATGAAAAAACTGTTGGATGCCACTGATTTAACTGATCTCTCTTATACCCTTGGCTTCCCCAAGCCTCCATAAGGTGCTTTCTTATTAAGGTGCTCCTCCAGCATTTACAGCACTATCATCTTCCTCCTGAATTTTTTGTTGCTCCCAAACATTTGGACCAGTAGAGAACAGAATATTATTGGCAAACCACTGTACTCTCATTATGGAGCTCTACTATTATTATTTGAGTTCACTGTAAATGCAGCTACCTTTCTAGTTCCTTGGACCATCTAGTTCCTAACTTTCGTGAACTTTTCCTTCCTAGATGCAAGAAAGATGGAGGTAGCAAATTTTTTGGCATTGTCAATTTGGGACACACAAACCTTTCTTTTTCTGAAATAATGTCTCTTTCTTTGCCTGGTCTTAACTGTCAAACGCATTAGTCCCTTTCCACATTACAAGCAGTGCAGTGCACCTGTGAGTTTCTTTAATAAGCTAAAGTGTACTGAGTAACTTCTCAGGCTTACTTTAGGTTAATTAAATGGTTGTTTTCATCAGTTCTTGTAATTTATTTTGCTATAGATAACAAGGAATATATCAGCCTTGCAATTGTATTCAATATTTCCCTCATACCATATTGTCAACAAAAGTCCTGCTGAATTAATGAATTGTGTGCCTGTTTGAAAGTGGGATTGTACCGTCTAATTGTGGCATCAGTTGTCATAGTAACTATCAGCCAATCAGTGGATAAACACCCTTACTTGGCAGTGTTTAGGTAAAGTAGGCTTTGTGCAGCTGTCAGCCAGAGATTTATGATGGTAAAAACTATATTTGGCAGCCAAATCAATGTGTTGACCACTCTTTGTGCTCCTGCCCTTATTTTAAGTTAAACACTTGATATTCCACCTGAATATTAAGTGACCATATGTCTCTGGAGCTGTTTTGTTATTAATAGATCACTTTTTATAAACTGTGTGTAGGATGACTAGCTATTTGTATAAGTGTCCAACAAATGCAACCACTGATATTTTCTGAATACGTAACTGCAAATGTCAGATCTTGCAAGCAAACGGGTGTTACAGAATATCTTTTTTTATGTCTACTATTAAAACATGTCGAGTGATCTATAAATTACCCTGTGTAGATAAACAGTGGATTAAAATTAGGCACTCTCATTCTGTCATCACCATAACATTAATCATTAGAGTTTTGGTCTTAATGTTAATATGTACCTTTTAGCAGTAAATGACATTCTATATTAAATTACATGTTGACTGACAGATTTTTAAATCAAAACTTGCATTCTCATTTTTGTTTTCCTTATAATTTAACAACATAGTAAGAAAGAGTCATTTTGCCTATGTCTATAACATTGTTATAGTTTTACACTGTGCTTTATTGTTGATTGTGGGAGGGGGTTAAGTTTAATACTCAGCTGTTTAGTTAGCTGGACAGTAGATAATTATTTAACTTAATTCGTTACCTGTGTACTGCTGATGAAGTCAAGGAATGTGAAAATTTTATATAGATTAGATATAGATATTGATATATTCAGCCCCTTTACTTGAGGAGGCAGAAGGACAGATATATATGTGTGTGTGTGTGTGTGTGTGTGTGTGTGTGTGTGTGTGTGTGTGT
>ML681973.1:9394002-9431086 GCA_007922195.1 Podocnemis expansa
TGTGTGTGTGTGTGTGTGTGTGTGTGTGTGTGTGTGTGTGTGTGTGTGTGTGTGTGTGTGTGTGTGTAATTAAAATGCTAAGAAGAGAAAATATAAATATTGTATAACTATTTAAATAAAACAAAAACTCAGCTGTTTTGTTGACTGTATCTATTTTTACCTTTGTACTGAAGAATGTTATATTCATGAATTTAAGAAACTAAATTCTCACTTTAAAAAATACTGGATAATAAAAATACATCTGCATGTGTGTTTCCAGTCCAAATGTATAGCAGTGGAGATGTGTGTGTTGCCACTCAGGAGGAATTTGGAAGCAAATTCTCTTGTAAAACCCTAAAAATAGTCCTCTGGGGCTATATATTAATATCCATTTTAGGGTGGGTTTTTGTCTGACCTCTTCATTGCTGTCTCCAAAACAATAGAGCCTGCTTCTTCCTTCCAATATGAGGGTACCTCTCCTATGGACACAATCCACTCCAGAGGGCCTGCGGTAATTAAATAACATAAGATACAATGTAGTAATAATTTTATAGATAAACTGCCCCTTCTCCTATTGCTGCTGAATCTCAGAGGCCCCATAGGTTCAAATAAGTGACTCATGAGGTCCAATAAATAAGTCTTTATTGGACCTACATTTTATGTCCTTAACTTTCAATGTAATTATAGTACGAAATCATTTTGAGGGATTTCAAGTCAGCTTTAGATATATTCAGAGTTTAAAATGTCCCAATGCAATGGAATCTTATTTTTTGCCAGTAGACTTTATCAGACTGTCATTTTAAACATGGTAAAGAGTGGGGAATTTTTGTGACCATTTTATAACCATGTTGGAAGAGTTCATTAAGAAGGGCCTCAACAATAAACTAGCGGGTGGGCAGAAGCATCCTCAGGAACTTTATAGTGCAGAGCAGTGGAATGTTAAGCTGCTATATTTGAGAGATGAGGTCAGGACGTAGCAAGAAAAGACCCTGGAAGTGAAGAAGTGTCTGAAATAATGAGAGATACCTAAGAGCAGAAGTTTGAGTTCAGTAGTATAGAGAACGAAGTCAGTGGCCTATTGATGGCTTTATATTTGAGAATGGCCCAGTAACAGAGCAAGAATGAGACAGGATCCTGAAGCAGAAGACAGAGTTAGATCCAGCAAAGAAAGAAATAGAAAGTGAGAATAGAACAGAAGTCCCTGGAAGCTGCATGATAGCAGTTCAAGGCCTGCTGAGTAGACAAAACTAAAGATAAATGGAGAGTGACAGAGATACAGAAGGAAGATCCTTGAAGCAGAAATATAGGGGAAAATGGGGTTCTAGTAAAAGAGAGACATAGGACTCTGCTAAAGGAAGAGTTTAAGCCTTAGAAGCGTAGATCAGTGGTTCTCGACCAGAGGTATGCATATCCCTGGGAGTACCCTAAGGTCTTCCAGGGGCTACATCAGCTCATCTAGATATTTGCCTCATTTTACAACGGGCTACATAAAAAATACTAGTGAAGTCAGTACAGACTAACATTTCATACAGAGAACAACTTGCTCATACCACTCCATATCCTGTGCATTGAAATTCAAGTACCATATTCCAGTTGATTTATTTTATAATCATATGGTAAAAATAAGAAAGTAAGCAATTTTTCAATAATAGTGTTTTGGGACACTTTTTGTATTTTTATGTCTGATTTTGCAAGCAAATAGTTTTTAAGTGGGGTGAAATTTGAGGTACACAAGACAAATTGGACTCCTGAAAGGGGTACAGTAGTCTTTTTGAGAGCCACCAGTATAGCTCAGGATGAGTTTTGAATTCTGATCAATTACTCTGGAGAAATATAAATATTTCCCTAAAACATATTTACAACCTCTAAATGTTGTTTGTTAAACAATGAGAAATTTGTGGATCATCTAAATCTCCCTACTTACCTTGCCTGCAAGTTCCAGTCCTCAAGGCTTCATCTACAGCATACTGATAATAACCAGTACAGTTGCCCATTGTAGCAATAATAAAAATTACAGACCATAGAAGATTTTTAAAGTTACATTTTGAGTTTAATGCTTATAACAATATCACTGGGAGCATGTACTTGGCACAAATGTTTCCACTGGAGCATAACACCTTGGCCTATAGCCTCTGTGAGTTTATCAGTGACATGGGAGATATTTACTGCTATCTACTTGCTCCTTTACAATGAATGAACAGCTTGCAACTACATATTAATCTACTTGATGACCTAGATCAAGAACAAGGAAAAGAATGTCAATAAGTCAGTCATTTTTCCCTTTGCAGTACCTCTCTGACTCATATTAATGGCTCATTTGCCTTTGTTTCTTAGGCTGTGTTTTCAATGCAGTTATGAAAACTTCCTTATTTTTAATTCTTTCATGGCTCAGATTGATCAAGGAAATGTATAGTTAGCATTTTGAAAAGCTTGTTCAACATCATTGAGACTGCTTCTGGTAGCTGTAGTTTTTAGCAACATTAAAATATTGGTCTAGATTTTCAGCAGGTATATTCCTGTAACTGTATGGAACTTAAAGGGATCTACATTGATTTACATGAACTGAGATCCTGGACCAGCAGCAGAACTAGGTGTTTGACACCTGGGGTGTGCCTGGAGCAAAATGCACCCTTAGAATGAGCAGCGCCTGGAGCAAGCAGCACGGAGCGTGTCCTTTGATTGAGCAGCAAAATGGAGCTGCTCCAGGGCAGCCACCGGTCACCCTGCCCTAGTTACAGTCCTGTTCTGGACTATAATTTTCTGTTCCCAGAGTAAATTCTAGGTGCAGGTTAACTTTCTCGTCATGGTGTTGCCCAGCTAGCTAATGATCATTTGAGCCCCAATTGTAACAGAAATTGTTCAAGACAGATAAGTCACACAACATTGCAATCATTCAACTATCTCCGCCATGATAACTTTCTTATACATCCTCTATTCTTCTTGTTTATGGGCATCTGCTGTGTAACACTCTTCTCAGTCAAACATCTGCCGAAGTTCTATCTGAAAACTGCAAAACAGTCATTAACCCTTTACCCTGTATCTTTGCTATCCTTGATATATTGATGTGATGTAGACTAGTTTTTCACTTAGAACATTCCAGTCTGTATGGGTGGAGAGGAGCTTGCAAGTGATATGTATTATTCCACTGTCCTCATACGATACCCTTTATCCATCTTCTGAACTATGTTCACCATGTTTTCAAATCGGTAATCCCCTTTCTTGTTGTCCCATTTATTCTATTCCTTCTTTGCTGCCATTACCAATCTGCAGCAAGAATAAGAACTTTTTATGAGTTGAATAGAAGTCTGAAAATGAGAGAGAACTGGACAACATTTTGGGAAAAGAATAAAATGACCTTTAGTGCTGTCTATGGAAGCTGCCTCACAGCATCTAACTATCTGAGACCCATAGGAAATTCATCCCTTGACATTTGTCTTCAGCCAAGAAGAGATGCAGCCCATAAGTAAAGAAGGGGACTGGCAGTCAGGAAATCTAAGTTCTTTTCCCAATCTCCCCCAGACTTCCTGAGTGACCTTAGATGTGTCATTGCACTTCTATGTGCCTACATTTCCTTACCTGTAAAACAGAGGTGATCAAGTTAAACTATCTCACAGGAGTGGTGTGTTATTTGTATTTAGGAAGTCCTTTGAGATCTTAGTTTTCATTTCTAAAACACTTTTTCTTAATTAAATTGTTTGTCCCTCTGGTTTCTCATCTCTGATGTGCATATTTGTAGATTTTTAGAGCAGAAGAACCCGCTATGATCCTCCACGTTGATCATTGCATAACACAGACCATAGAATTTATCTAGTAATTACAGCACTGAGTAACTTCTTGTTTAACAAGACTGTACTTTAAAAAAAAAAACAAAAACAAAAAAAACCCCACCACCTTGCTTTAAAGAATTCAGGTAATAGAGAATCCACCACAATTCTAGATAAATTATTCCAATGGTTAGTCTCCCTGTTAAAATGCATTTCTTATTTCCCTTCTATACTTCTCTACCTGTATGAAATATTTGGAGATCCTATGATAAAGCATGAAGTATAAATGCAAACCTTTTAGTCTCATTTATTTTATTGATAAATTTCTCAGCATACAATATATTTACAATTATTCTGAAAATTTATGATATCTTTCTTTCATTGGTAAACTACAGCAATATCCTTCCATAGATTTGATGTATACTGGCTAAAAGATGCTCAGCAATGCTTCTAACATGGCAACAGTGAGTTGAAGATGTGTCATTAGTGATGACCAGCCAGAGATTTTTGTCAGAGGGGAAGAAAAGCGCTGACCAAACTATTAGTAAGAGCTTGTTATATTGAACTTAGTACTAAATCTGGCTTTCCTACTTTCCTTCCCTTCACATTTATGTAGCACTCTGTTATTTCAGGAGTCACAGAAGTATGCAGAAAGGAACATTCCAAGTAGTTGGAACCATCTGTTTCAGATGGTGTTACTGGCAGCTTGTTTCCTTGCTGCATCTTAGTCAGGATTGATAATTTTTTCTAATTTGAAATAATGACTAAAATGTCCTTGTGAATTTTGTGTGTTCCCCTCAGCGAAATTACAGTGTTCTGGTTATCATGCAGGAAATGAGAGAGATCAGCTGGATGAAAACAGAGATGAAATAAAGTCAAATGGAAGAGTTTTGAGGGTTAGAGTCACACACATGCGCACACATGCTAAAGTGTTGCTGTGATTGCGGCATAGGCTTGTCCAAATCTTTCAAGATCGAATTCTATGTTTTTCCTGATGTTAAATGTTTTGGACTGGGTAACAGTGAACAAATCCAACTGTGAAATTTTTCAGTGTGTGTCTGTTGGAGAAATACTATCTGCTATTCCAAATTCCAGATCTTGGTAGCTGGGTGATTGGGATGTCATTGGATTTGCAAGACCACAGATTCCAACAATTGTCATTGCTTGTGAGCAGCTACCTGCATGCTTTGTAGAAAACAGGTTATTTTTGTCCTTTTCCATTTCAAAGATCTTTTTGGGCTTACTGTAGTTGGAAAAACCACCATGAGTTTGAATACAATATTACTCTTACTACATATGTATAAACTAATGGATCTGTTCAAATAGTAGATTTGTCCAAGGGACACAACGCAGTCATTAAGTAAGGCTTGCCAGACAGATATCCTTTCAGCTGTTAAAAGTATATATTCATATGTTTTCCATACATCCAGTTTGCTTCTCTCAAAGTATCTTGGACTTTTTCTTTGTAGACTACAGTTAAACAATAATAATTTGGGATGCATGATATTCCCAGGAGATTATAAATCTGGGAGTATTTGGTGAGCAGTGTCTCCAGGAAAATCACTTAATATACATTTTATTGATTTAGACCACCAGGTCTCAACCATTGTGTTGGGACACATTAGTGTGTCACCACATAGTGGTAAGTGTGTCATGAAGAGCTGGGAAGAAGGCTGAATAGAGCCTGACAGGAGTGGGCTGGGGTGTCCTGTAAGGATCACGATACACCATCAAGTGTGTCTTGACCTGCAAAAGGTTGCAAACCACCAATTTAGACTGACTATTTAAAAGACTGGGGAGGGGTAGCAGACTATAGGCATATAAATTTTCATATGAGATTTGACATTTCAGTTGCTGTGTACAGGGCATTTCTACAGAAGTAATAATTACAGTATAATTGTTTTAACCAATTTTGAAAAAATCCTTTCAAAATTTGTTTCAAAATGTATTCGTTTACCTGGGGTTTATCTCTTCAGTCTCAGCACATCCAGCAGCCTTATCTTCATCCATACTGAGAAATGAGAACAGAATCTGCCACCCTTATTCTCCTGGACCCCAGAGGAGACTAATCATGTAGTCTCCAACCCTGAAAACAGACGTGCTTCACTTTGCTATCTTGAGTAACCTTGTTCATGTCAACAGGTCTGCTCACAGTAGTAAAGTGAAGCACTTGTATAATGGTGGAAGGGCTGGGGATGTGAGTAAGAATTGCTTAAAATAACTGGCAAAATCAGGCTTTTAGGCTGTAGGTCAGCAATTCATTTCAGCAACACTCTTAATCACATCCATTAATCCCATTGAATAGGGATCAGATTGAGCATATACTTAAATATTTTGCTGCACTGAGGCCTTAGTTAATAAGCAATCATTCAAGAATAATGAATTCTTTTGATATGTGTGGAATTACTAGCGGAGATCCAGTAACTTTAACTTTTCAGCGATGATGACGATACTTTAAACTTACGTAGAGGTCTTTCCGATAACTTCCCCCCTACCTTTTCCCCAACTTATGCCTCAAAAGTCCCACCAAATTATTCATGAGTGTTGTTTAGTCATGAAAATGCACAGAAATTTCTGAAAAATCTAGCTCTGAGACTATTTCTAGGAATAATTGACTATTGTATTACTTTGATTTTATGCCAATGTAAATCTTATTTCAGTAGAGTGCCACTGACGTAAAGCCAGAGTTACACAGTGATGAATCAAATCCTTTGTGCTGACAGACTCTATCCTGCGGAAGTTTCTGTTTAAGAGTTTTCTGACCAAGAAGGTTTCTCAGTGAGGGATGTCTTTTTTATCAAGGCTATCCATTCTGCAAGGTTTATAGCTTCCTCATAGATCTTGTGAAGTAGAAGAATATTCTTTGTTGCCATGTCACAAAATAAGGGTGAGCAAGAAATTCCCACTCTGAAAGTGTTTTCCATATGTCTGATTAGCAGCACCAAGTCAGCTTCTGGACTTCTGTAAATACCTATGAAGTATGATCTATAACTCTAAGGATTCACATTTTATAGATATAGATATAGATGACATAGATCCACCTTCAGCTAAATTGTGCAAAGCAATAGAAAATTCATCTAAGTATTTGTTATGCATAACACTTTCCCACCCACCCATCCCCAACTATTTCTGTGTCATAGACAAGCTCCTTCTCCTCTTCCAGTTCTGTTGTGTTAGGTGCCAAATCCATGGTTTATTGGGACTTACACTTTGGGTGAAGACTACAGATCTTTTTTATGATCAGAGCAAGAAAACCATCTGACCAGGTAAGTAAAAATACTGAAGTATGGAAATATGCTCAGCAGTAAGTAATCCAGTAAGAGATGGTATATATTTATACCCCATTCCCTACAGGGTCATATCACAACCCTATTATATTCATGTCACATTGACATCTGTCTAATTTGATATTCATAATGCAATTATTTTGTAATTTTTGACCCATGCCACATCATAGCCATAAAAATAGTCTAATGCCAAGTAATTAAAACCAATTTTAGAATAATAACGATAGCAAAATCTATCATAAAACACCTTAATTTTGGGAACCATTAAACCATTAAACTTGTCAGTTTAAAATAAAGTCTCCTTTGTGATGTGTGGAGATCTGTGTATTTCACTACCCACTCCTGAGATGTGGTATTTTTCATTTATGTGAATTCTGTTCAGTTAAGGCCTGAACCAATGGCAACTGAAATCAGTGGGACTCTGTCCATTAAATTCAATAGGCATTGGGGCAAGTTCTTAGGTTACTTAGTAAAGACAGTAATTCTGAACTGGAAAGTTCTAACATTTCAAATATATGTAAATTGGTGGTGAAATATTAAAGAAGATTCCATATTATGAGAATTATTGATTACAAAATTCTATGTTTTTCTTTTTCTTTCTTTTTTTTCCCTTTCAGAGGCTTACTCCAGAAACATTTCTTAGAAGCGTCTACTGGCTCTGCAAATGTGTATTGGTATATCAAAATATTTCTAGACCTGTTAGGTAGTAAGAATTCAGAACTTAAAGTCATATCATGCATATCATTCTCTTGTCTATTATTTCTGTTTCCAAATCCAACTCAGAGCTGTGGTATATAGCATGGAGAAGCTGAGAATACAAGCCTTCTAGGCTATGTCTACATTAGCCAATTAGTCCAGACTAAGCAACTTTAGTCCAGACTAATTTAGCCTGTGTCTACACTGGACTTTGCCTATTTCGAACTAAGAAATTTCTTAGTTCAAACTAGGCTTAGTCTGAACTAATAAGTTTGCCTGGTTAGTCTCAACTAAGCACTTAGTTCAAACTTTTGTTCGAAGTAGGCATAGTGTAGACACAGAGTAAAAAAGTTGAATTAAGCCATTAGTTCAAACTAGCCACGTCTTCTAGTTTGAACTAAAAGGTCACAGTTAGTCCAAACTAGCCCAAGATTAGTTCGACTAACCTCAAACTTTTTTAGTTCAGACTAGCAAGTCCAAACTGAAAAATAGATGTTGACATGGCTATTCCTTTGGAAATCTCTAGAGTTTTACCTATGTCAAATCTTAGATCTTTGAGTCTTGTAACTTTAATTCCCTGAATACAATAAGGAAGGAGTCAAATTTACTTACAATATGGAAGGAGTCAAAGAGGAACAGTGAGCCCGAACTTCTGTGCAAAGCAAAAAGTAATAAAAAATAACTCAAGTCTTGACACCTATAATTTGCAGTTCTGTAGCACTGTGCTCCTGAAGATTTCAGAGCATATTGCAAATGCTGAAAAAGGCCCAGAATATTCCTGTAATGTAGGAAGTTACAATTTTATTATACCCATTTTGTAAGGGGAAAACTGGGGCATAGAGAAGTTAAATGACATACAAAAGGTTTTACTAGAAGTTCTGGGCAAAACTCATATCCTCTAGGTTCTATTTCTATATTAATTATATAATTAGTCTTCCTCAAATGAGGTCCTATAGTGTTTGATTTGACTTCCTTTTATGTTGTTGTGCTTTTGGTGCTATTCAGTTCTAACTTTAAAAAAAAAAAAAAGGAGCAGAGCCTCAGATAATCCAAGAGATTCCAATATGATATGGTAAAATGTTAAAAGTTTTCAAAAACATAAACATATATATAAGGAAATTAACACTGTTATAGATTGCCATAATCAAACAAAATAACGTTCATTACAACTGTATATATTAGCATTCATTTAAATGAATGCTGATTGAACAGAAAAGAATATATTTTCTATGTGCACAAACAAAACACCTGAGGAAAACAAGTGAGCATCTTTTGAAAGATGAATTACTAAAAAATTCCTGTCTTGAGTATCAAATGGTAAAAGGACAGGAATAGCTACTTCAGTTAAAAGAATAAATCTGTTGAAATACAGTGAAACACTTTCTGTGCGGAAGCCACACTATATGTAATAATACAGTAAAATCCTCCACCAAGTATCTATTAAAGGAATAAACCTGTCAAAAGAATTAATTTTCTGTGCAACAAGGTTATTCATTCAACAGGCTTCCACCATATGTAATTTATGAAGCAAATTATACTATTCCAAAAAGGAAAGGGAAATTCATTCAATGCGTTTAAATTACAACAAGGATGACTAGAAGAATGTACCTTAAAAGTCAGGAAAACACCTACTAAACTAAAGCCAACCATCGGCAGTTTTGGGAAGTGATGAAGTTTGCTGTATATGTAAAATGTTTTACTTTGATTATTTGGAGGAAAAAAATTAAGTGAGACAGTCACATATTACACATTACAATTCAAGACTCTGGCTTTCCAACATGTTCCAAATTTGTGCATAAATAGGAGATGCAGGTCGATTCCAGTAAAATTATCAGTACAGTTAATCAATAAGTAATGAAAGTATTATCCACCTAAAGAAAGAGTCCAGTGATAAGCAACGCAGGAATATCAGATGATTCTCTCTCTCTCACTCATTCATGCTATGCATTTTTGTTCCATGGCATTGATAAGTTTTATCTGAGAGAGACTAAAAAGTTTATTGATGACAATTAGAAAACACAGTTAGCCCTAGCATTCACAATGGTCCCTTGTACTGCAGAATATCAAAAAGGATAGTACCAACACTGTGTTCTGTTTTACCCTAAGCTATACTTTCTGCGACTAGGCCAAATTTGTAGAGATAAACCAGTTTTTTTAATGTGCCGGATGTGTATATATATAAAATCCCTTTGTAATTTTTTATTGAATGTTTGGGGCCCATATCAACAGTCCACTGAAGCCTTGCAATCTAGCCCACAGTGTCATTTCAGTGTTGCATTTAAAACTGTTGACATACTTTACATATGGCATTCTCTATTTTCATTCAAAATGCTTCCAATCCAGGGCAGATTAATTTACACAATGAATGAGTTCCCATTTTACTTTGTTTTAATAACTTTTTGTTAACCTCTAAATGTTATCCCTAGAGCTGTGCTAAGATTTCCTTAGTGCAACCTGCAACAAGGTGAAACTTGCTTTGTGTGGGCTTTTGTTACAAACCCAAAGCTTAAGCCAGGTTCAATGGGGTTCATGAACTGTTTGGCAACCCTGGGCTGTTTCAAGTGAATCCAAGCCAAGTTTTGAACAAACTTGGACTGATAAGTAAGTAGCTTTTGGTAGAAGTCATGTGAAACCAAGAGAAACTTGGCAGTTTTGGCTCAGTTGCCCTTTAAGTTTTTGCATTAATTTAAACCCACAATTTAAAGAGGAACTGAAGGAAATAGGTACTGAAGTTACCAAGTTTATGGGTCTGGTCCAAAATCCATTTCAACCAATGGGAGTCTTTCCACTGACTTCAGTAAGTTTTGGAGCTAGGACTGTGCAAGAATTCTAGCTAATTGTAGTTATCACAAACATTGAAGCAGGGATTTAGTGATCAAGTTGAAGAAGAATCTGCAAAGACTGGCTGTCCAAATATATAAATAGGGACAACTACAGGTGCTTCTTAATTCATGTTTCCAAATATCCTGGAAAGTATTCATAATAAATACTGGAAGTGTGTCTGTATACCAAATCAACTTACATCTTTACTGTAAACTGGACTTCATCTTCTCCAACGTACATTAAATAAAGCATTGTTTACAACCAAGCACTTAGAATCAGTCACATCTCTGGGAGTGAGAAGACACGCAATAAACCATTGTTAGATGTCAGAGCAATCCTGTGATGAGGCCACCCCTTTCATTTTGCATCATGTGAAGACAATTTCTTTTTTAAGCATTGATTGTGCTTACCTAGTGTGCTACTCAACTGTGAAATAAATGCAAGCAATAATTCACTTTCATTTAGCATATACCCTCTAGTCGGAAACTCAAACAAAATTACACAAATGGCACCTAACCCACTAATGACTGCCCACTCCCAGTCACTTAATTTACATAAATTTGTCAGCGCAGAATCAAGCATTGCAGTTACAGCTCATGAAGTCTATGGCTGTGACTGAGCTAGATGTGTTACCTGAAACCATAAGTACCTGTTCATTGTCCTTGGTTCCACTTTTTTTGTTTTACAGGTGAACCAAACCAACTAAATCATCGTATGTGCAAAACCACTCATGATTTTGTTTTATTTATTCAGTGGCCAAATCCAGAATGCAAACTATAACATAGGCAAAGCTGGAGAGAATTTTTTTTTCACAGTTTTGACATCTCATAAATCAACTATCATTCTTATAAATCATTCTGCATGGGATGGTCCAGTCAGGCTGCATCCCAGATTGCAGTATCCAGAATTCTTTGGGACTTATTGTTGGCCAACAGTCAATCACACAATGTAGAATTATAGTTCGGAAGCTAAAGTTTCAAATATTATTGTCTTTTTATATTAGATTTGTGTATCAGTAGACCAGTGTGTGTAAATATCAGTAGACCTGTTTTGCTTTCTTTCCAGATTGGAAGCCAAATTCTGCTCTTTGACATACCAGCATATTAAGTGGGAGCATTACCCATAAGAAGAGAGAATTTGGCCCTAATTTGTGTACCTCATACTTGAATAAATTCTTATTTCTTAAGAACATACGTGACAATCCCACTGAAACTTGTTTTCTGTTCATGTGCAGCTTTAAAAGCATCCTATTCATTAGAAAAGGCTTCAAAAACATTTTTTTCTCTTCATCTATTCTGAGTATTGCTCAGAGGTATATTTATTAAGGGGTTCTCTGTGGTGGAAGTTACAGAACAAGTTCTGCCAAGAGGAAGAAGGCTCTTTCTGTTTACCAGTTGTGTTCAGCAATGAATCTATGGCTGGAATGAATTGTTTAAATTACTTTCATTCTAATGTATTCTCAAATAAAAGACCATCATTGGTGGTTTAAGATATCAAAATGTAAGAGATTAGTTAGGGTTGACAATAAATCCTGATTACTAGTTGGATTTTAAAACAATTCAATAAAAATATTGTTTGAGAGCATTCATTTCAAACAGTTGACACTTTAATGCATAAATATAATTCTGGATTCTTTAAGAAGGCTTACTTTTTGCCTGGATATATAATTTTAGCAATTGTGTATTTAAAATAGAATCATAAAATGTAAAGCTTTGCTTAATCGCTAGTGTCAAAAATCACTGGGTAATAACCACTGCAGAAGAGAATTTGGTAAAAGATACAGAGGCCCATATTTAAAACATAATTTTTCTAATACTTACTATGATTTTAAGATGTCATCACATGAAGGTGAATGGGTCAGCCGTAAAATGAGCTCTTTTCTTTTTTTAAATGTTGAGTGATCAGTTTGGATTCCTAAGCAGGTAAAGATTACTGGAAGCTGAAACCCTCTTTGACCACAGATTAGGTACAGAAGCTGAGTGACAGAACAACAGAAGCTTCCTCTTCTGCTTTTCACAATTGACAGAAGATCTGAATTAGCATGGCTTCCTAAACAGACACAATAGATCTATACTAGATTTATGCAAAAGATAGATTCATTGAAGCTTACAGAATTAGAATGACGGCATTGCAAAATATTGTGTTAATAACTCATATCTGCTGTTATGCCTTAACGTAATTCCTCTGTCCTTTCAGTTACTTGAGATCTTTCCAGTACACCTCCTGAAGTACTTACATGGAAATGGACTGGTTCTTCTCCCATTTACACTGGTGTACCTCTGTTGACATCCATGGAGCTATTCCTGATTTACAACAGCATGAGGTGAGAAGCGGGGCCAGGGAGCACTATTAAAGTATTTAAGAACGTCCGTGCTGCCTGTGACTATTGTGCTTTACTGTTTGACTCAAATGATAATCAGTCCTAACAAATCTGCTCTTAAATTTCCAGTCCATTTGTGCCTATCAAGAAGGATGCAGCTTCTAAGTCACAGCTAGGCACAAATAGTATTAAACATCTCCTGGACAGCTGCTAGAGGAAAGCCAGATTGCTTACAGAGCAGAAGACTAATGTATTATTATTGTTATTTATTATGATCATCTATTTATCATTCGCATAGTGCACAAAGAGTTTTCAAGGCAGTACAGACAGATGGAAGACAAGGTCCCTGTGCAGAAGATGTTCGATTCTTATTGGCAGATTCCTGTGTCAAGAGAGCTTGTGTACAGGAGGATCAGGGTTCAAATACAAAGACAAAAAAGGAGGAACAGGCAACAAGGCTGTACGGTTGAATGGTAGGGTTAGGCACAAGATGTGTTGCTCTTGCTCCCAGTTACTACATTTGGTTGAAGTGTGCTCTGCACAGGACTTAGGATGTTGAGGGTGCAGAGACTGGCTAATATCATCCTTGTCTACCTAATTCTGAAGCTGGCCAGGAGCCAGTGCAATTAAGAGCAGCCTCAAATCTTCTTTAAGCTTCAGAGGGTCTCACTGGCGACCCAAAGACAGTTACAGTAGCCAGGACTCCCTGGAAGACAGCAACCAAAACTCTCTCATTTGCAGTAAATGGGGCATCTCAAAAATATTTATCTGTTCAGTGCCATTTGGAGAAGTATCCAGAAGTCTATCCCTAGTTTTGGGCTCTTCTATCCCTCTGCAATAAGGAAATAGATGAAAATCTAGTGTGGACAGACTCTTTCATAAAGTTTCAGGTACTAGATAGATCAGAAATATCCAGAGAATTGCTTTTCTACTGGTATTTTTGCTTCCAGTTC
This sequence comes from Podocnemis expansa, assembly GCA_007922195.1. Classification (NCBI taxonomy): domain Eukaryota; kingdom Metazoa; phylum Chordata; order Testudines; family Podocnemididae; genus Podocnemis; species Podocnemis expansa. Next base: position 9,407,825 of record ML681973.1, read on the forward strand.
CAGATGCAGCCCCAAAGTGCACAGGGTCTGCAGACATTAAAATAAACTCATACACGAAAGTAACTCTCCAAAAATTCTAGTTTGAAATAAAGATTGAAACGCTTTGTATTTAACTGAATGGATATTCCTGGCCCTTGTTGTTTCCCTTACATTTTTTCCCTGGAAACCTGAATTACAGTTGGTCAGAAAACAGCCAACTATTTGGTTTTTTTAAAAAGTATTAAATACTCTTTGCATTCTTTTTGTCAGTATTTTTAATGAAATGTCAATCTTGGAATATTCAGACCAGATTTCCAGAAATGGCAGTTGACTTCATTTGGAGTTGTAGGTGTTCAACGCTTCTGAAGATACAGCCCTGAATCTCTCTGTGCCTCAGCTTCCTATATGTAAAATGGAGATAATACTTCCTTTCTTCTAGCTTTTCTTCATCTTCTCTACTGTAAATTCTTCAGAGTCTAATAGAGATGCTCCCTCACTATGCACCTGTTGCCATTGGGTCCTGATTCTCTTTAATGCTACTTTGGTTTATTTTAATATCACCCATAACGGTAAGGATATCGTCATTTAATTAGCACATATATAACATTACCTCTGCCATGATCTTCTAAAGTAGGTAAAAGGCACTGAACTAATGAAAGACTTCCATGACTGATTACAATCTACAAATACTAGTCTGTGCAAAAGAGACCAAGACAAACACAACTTAGTTCTAAAACTCAGAAACTTTAACATTTTTGAAGGTTTACATTCCTTTAATGGTTTCTCTGATTATTTTTTGCTACTTTATTCTCTAGTCTGCTCACTTCTTAGGAAACTATAGATTTTGTATTAGTGTCTATATGGGCACATAATGCTTTTCTTGGTAGAGTAGAAGGTGTTATGGCCATGAAAAACAAAAATGGAATGAATTTTAATACTGAACAAGTTGTTAGCAGTTGATCAGAGTGTTGGTTTTATTCCTCATTTGCTATGAAGGAAAAGCAGGCAGGGTAAAAATTAACAGAACTTTAAGGAGCAATGGAGATAAGTAAATCAGTATTTTTTTTAAATGGGACACTTCTCTTTGAGCAGACAAAATGAGGCATAGATATTGATCTGAAGTGACAGTAAACTAACAGAAAGAGGAAATTCAAGAGAATGATTAGCTCAGCTGAAAAATAATACCAATAGAAAACTGTTTGTTTTCTAAGATCCATGAGGCTTCCCCTAATATCACTGCACCACCGCAGGAACACAGAAGGCAAGATCTGTAGCTCAGAAAAGGACCTAAGGTAAATTTTCTGAACCCCATTTGATAGTTTTCAAGAATAACAGACAACATATGTGTAATATCTCATTTGCTAATAACTGTAGAGAAATGTAAAACTGTCTTTGTTTTGAGGTGATGAAAGTGTGATACTCTGCCAAGAGTAACATGGAAAGTTTAATGTTTTGGATTAAATCCTCACCTAGTGTAAATCATTGATCTTTCAATACCTTCTTCTCTGCAGCTGAGGATCTGAAGCATTTGTCCACATCTATATGATTTCCATTCTTGACCAGAGATGCAATAATACATTGCAAGTCTCCCGCATTGCAAGTTTTTTTTTTAAGATTTCTTTGCTGTCAAAACTTTTAGGCTTGTATGTTGGAGTGGCTTTGAGCATTTAAGACTCCTTATTTCACTGTATAGCAACAGTTCAACTGCTAAGAGTACCAATACTTTCTCTCAGAACGACTTAATCCACAATGGGCTCATTTCTGCTCTCCAAGCTGGAGGAAGATAGATTTGTATGTGGCAAAATGTTTCTTAGTTTGCATTGGAAGTAACTCCACACTTACCCATGTGGTCCAAATGAGTCAGCTTAACTCCATCCTAAATGAACACTACCCAGACATGCCAGTACTTTTCCTTTTCAGCTCGCGATTTATCTTTTCCTCATAGAGCAGGCTATCAGTTCAGGGAAGGGTGATAAAATTTGGAAAATGACCAACATAGTGGCACCAAGGAACACAAAGATAAAATATTCAAAGCTATGTGAAAATAAAATAATACGCATCTGGGGAACTCTGAAGACAAGATACTCAAAACTCCATGAAAATAAAATGATGCATGTATGAGGAACTCTGCAAATCTGGAAATCACAGATTAATTAAGCATATTAAAAACGGTTTCAGGTTAGGAGAGTATTTGTAGTATCTTATTAATTTTTGGTTTTTTTATTTTAAAGATGTTGTTGCTAGAGTAAGATGAAGGAGATGGGCTTGGATTTCCAAAGGCTTTCAGTAAAATGTCTCATCAGGCTATCAGTGAAATGAGAAGACCCTGTGTTGCTTATTTGCCTTCAGAATGGAATGTATATGGAGACATCTTTCCAAATTTCATGTGTGTGGTTTTTCCATTTCTGTTTGAAAATATTGTCACTTCATCAGTGATGATGTGCAAGGCCTGAAGCTGCATAATTAAAAGCAGAGATGTATCAAACTCAGTTATCCCAGTTGAAGATCTGTATTGACAAGAAATATTTTAGCCTGTAAGTTATAGTGTCATGATCTATGGGGAGGGTTCAAGCAGAGGAAGACAATTATGTTTTTCCTTAGTTTTCTTGACCCCACCGGTCTGCTTTCCATGTGCATTTAGTACAGCACTGATTCTCTCTCACTGATCTCCACTTGACAATGGCCACAGAAAAGGAGTGCAGGTTAAATTTGTTAGATCTGTCAGCAGTCCTTGATACTTTTGCAAGGAGATTTCAGAGCCTTATGAAAGCAGGGAAAAGTGCTTTTGATGGTTTGTTGATGTCCTGATTTCCAATCAAATGCTTCCAAGTTTATTTACACAGTCTGTTTATTCTAAAAAAGCTACACCTGAAAACATTTTGGGAAAAACAATATCATCTGCTCCAAATTATATAATTATAGTTATAGTGCATTATGCATTGATACCAATGACAGAGATGGGATGGTCTTTGTTTTAAGAGAAGATTTATACAAGAGTTTTAGATTTCATGGAAGTTTCTGAGTCAGCATTGCAAGTTTACATCATCTTGTCTCTGAGACAGAACCTTTTGGTTGTTCTGCAGCTACATTTTACCAAATGAAGAAGAAGTGGTTTTATGTCTTGATTTTTGATGATACATATTACAGCAGACAAACATTCTGATGGAAAAGAATGGCTTTATCCTGTACAAAATGGAAGGGGGAAAGGATATTATGTTCTAAGGAAAGAATAGAGGACTAAGTTTCAAAGTTAACCATAGAATTGGCCAGGTTCCATCACTCATTAAGTGCAAAGTAAAATGGAAATCTTTGCATACCTAATAGCATGCTGAATATCAGTCCTGGCCTCAAGAAGTCGCAGCTGCACACACACAAAACAAGAATGTTTCTGTTTAAAAACACCGTTCTTAGCAGCAATAATTTCCCCATTGGTTTGATTCTCACTTTATTAATAATTTAGTCACATATTATAGTACATTGGTCCATATGTGAAAAACTTACACTGGAAACCTGTAGACAATGATATAATAAAATGCAATAATATAAGTAAATCTAACAGATGGATTTAAAGCTCTACAATGTAAGGGCTGGATTTTCAAAAGTTCTCATCATGTTCAACTGGAGCTAGACCTTGAAAAAAGTTCAGCTCCTATTTGGCACTTAAATATGTGGCCTGATTTTTGGAAGTGCTCAGCACTCAGATACTTCATTTTGATGCCTAAATGGGAGATCATTTATTTTGAAAATCTGGTCATTTACTTAGTTGCCTAAATGGGAGCTATTGGGTGTTGAGTACTGTTGGTCAAAATTTTTCCATCAAGAGAAAATTGGGGCTACAATAAATTGGGGGTGGTTACAATAAATTTTTCACAGGAAGCATCTGCTTTCCTGATTTGGGCAAGAGCGGGGACCATTCACCCCCAAAATGAAGAAAAAATGGCCAGAAAACTAAAAATTAAAACTGGTGGGGGGGGGGGTTGAATAACATGTAAATTTTTTTCCTTTGAAAATTTCACACTTTCATATTTTTTGTCAAACTTTTCCAAAGAAAAAATTAATTTTATTACATTACAAAGAGGTAGCCACGTAGGCTAGTTCAGCAAAACAAACAAGGACTTCTGCAGCACATTTGAAGACTAACAGATTTATTTAGTGTGTGAGCTCTGATGGGAGAAAATCCCACTTTTTCAGACTCTTGAAGATGGAGAACTTACACGATAATTTGTTAGTCTTTGAAAGTGCCACAGGTCTCCTTGTTAATTTTCTTACCTGCTCTAATGCAGAGCTCTTTCAAAAATCTGGCCCTAAAAGTATTAAAATGAAACATAGGAGCCTAAATACCTTTTTAAAAAATTTAGCCCTAGTGGGACTCTCAAAAACACCAAGACACCTAACAGCTACTGGTTTAATCAATGGGTGTGAGGCACCTAGATGGTTTTGAAAATCCCACTCTACACGTAAAGACCTTTAAGAATCTGACCCTTAGATACCTAATTTTTACCAAAGAAAAATGAAAAATTAGCTAACCCTTAAAAACCTCATGTAAGGACCTAAAGATCTGTACACATTTTTTCCCCACTGAACAAAGTTTTGCAATGGCTATCAAGCAACCACAGGGGATTTGTGCAAAAATCTATGAAGCATAAACTTCTGTTAACTCTTACAGATAGAGTAGACCTAGAGCTCCAAGGCCCTTAGAGGTTAACAATAAAATCTTAAACTGAATCCTTATTTTCAATGTGAGGACAATTTAAGTTATAAAACAATAAGTGACATGAGCCTAGTGAGGCCAATGAGGACAGTTAAACGAGGGCTTGTCAGAATGCCCATGCTTTATTGCCCATGAAGGGATGTAACTCTCAATGACATTAAAGAGGCAGTATTTGATGGAGAGTCATAGTTCATTGACACCAGAATCGTCCTTGGTCGTAGAATCCTTGTCATATCCTATGCTTTTGAATAGAAGCTGATGATTGTATTGTTCTATAATACAAAGCACAGTAAGATGGTGCTAGCTGGATAAGTTATTACATAGTAATAGGAGTTCCCATTTGAAATAGATTTCTATAAATAAGAGTTAGGAATACAGAAGTCAAAAATGAGTTGCTGATCTGAACATCTGGGGGAGAAGTGGTGCATAAAAAATACAAAAAAATCTGGGCCATTTCACAACTCAGAAACTTAGTTTTTTTCTCTGGGTGTTTTGTGAGATACAAAGATTTATACTGAAAATTCATGTTTGCTCATGAAAATCAATTTTTATCCATTTGGCTGAAATTTTGAAAAAAAAGATTTTTATTTTAAAATATATTAATTGAACTACTCTTTTTAGTTAACAGTGACACTTCAAATTGGATATTTTCAATATTTTTTTGTAAACATCCTTACATCCTTGAAAAATATCATTATGAACATTTCACACATTCAAAGAGGCTGTTAATAACAGAAAATATGAAGCTCTTTTGTGCCTTGAAATAAGAGTTAAAGTTAGAACCAGTCAAGTATCTTTTGACAAGTCATCATTTCATCAGGAAATGCTGATTTGTTGAAACTGGAAGGCCGTTTCCCAGCCGTGTCTAACTAACCACCTTTAGAAGAGTGAATTCTTCTAAATTATTAATTATCTGAGATTTTCTCCAAAGACAAAGTAATTTCAAAATCAAATCACAAGATGTAGCACTTTATACATAGAAGTAAAAACATCCCTATAGGTTGTGAATTATTTTATGTTCATTCAGAAAAGTCTAAGACCAATGAGAACCAGCCACTTCTGTCCTGATGACTACTGTACATCTGTTTTTGCAAAATGAATCATTTTGAAATTCCATTCCCATTCTGTCTTAGAGCAGTTGGGTGACCTAAAGATCTGACATGGGTTATGATAAATTGGGACCGCCGTGTGCTTTATGTCACCAATAGTCAAGGGTATTGATGCCCACGTAACTCACTGTGCTGGGTGTACTCCATTAAAATATTCCCCTATGCTAGAGTATTCTTCCATTGTCAGAGGCATCAAAGTGGCTAGAGCACAGCGTAGGATTTGTTTGATTGGCTATGTCCACACATACGTCATTATTTCAGAATAAGTTATTTCAAAATAAAGTCCTTATTTTGAAATAAGTTAATTCGAATTAAGGGAAAGCCTGCTTTTGAAACAGCTGTTGTTTCGAAATGGTTATTTCAAAATAAGGCCGTTTGGACATGTTGTTTCGAAACAACACATCCAAATGGCGTTATTTCGAAATAACCATTTTGAAATAACAGCCATTTCAAAATGAATGGGGTTTAAGCTGTTTCGAAATGACGGTTCTTATTTCGAAATGACAGAGCCCATCATTTCGAAATAAGAAAACGTCGTGTGGACCTAATCCTTTTTATTTCAAAATAACCAGTGTTATTTCAAAATAAAAGAGACATGTGGACATACCCATTATACATTATGGTCAAGGCTAATTCATTCAGTCTAGTCTTTTATTTGCATGACAAATTTATCAACGACGGATGAGTGACAGCAAGACAGAGCAGCTTTAGAGTCTGCATGCAGAGTTGTTTGATTCATTTGTAAACAAGCATACCTGTCTTGTTACACTAAAAATCATTTGTTGTTCAGCAGTGAAAATATGCTGAATAATGAAAGATGCATAAAGAAAACAACGGGATGAGTATGCATGTTTCGTTTATGTACACAGCCCTGAGTAGAGCCGAGGGAATGTCAGCCTTGTCTAATGGATGAGCACTAGTTTCTCTGCCAAGAGAAGCTGCAGACACACTGCCTGAATGTGCTCTTTAGAACACACCTAAATTTAACAGAGTCCCTGAGAGCTTCCCTGGATCATGAAAACTATCTTTTAGGAAAACAGTTGTGTTGCTGGGTATCAGAGAGAATGTCCAACCTAAAACCGGGATCCTGTAATCAGATCCACATAGGCAGACATATGTCCTGCGGGAAGTCAAACTGAGTTCAGTGTGACAGCTCATGGGGGCAGGGATCAGCCAAATGGACCCATGTGCCTGACCAGGGCTGTACTTCCATAGTAAATTCTTTGAGGGCCAGGGCTTTCTTTTTGTTCTCCATTGATATAGCAACTAGCATAAGAGGCTCTTGAGACTGGGGCTCTTAAGCACCAATGCAATGCAAATCAGTAATAAATGGGTTAAATTTTATCTGACTACATAAGGATGCAATGATAAAATTCCCATTAAGATTACCTGGCTAATTCTTCACACCTCCTACTGAAAATATGCTTCTCTGATATGCTGCATGGAAAGTTCATCCTGTTTTTTTCAGGATTTGCTGTTACAGAAAACCTGAGTTGTTATCTGAGAAGTGGTGTTTGTGAAGGTTATGCATAGGTCAAAGATGTCATGACACTAATGCGATGACTATAAAGGAGAGGAAGAGCCACACACTGGCAAACATAAGAGGTCTGAAGCCTTGGCTGAGACAACAGAACAGTGAGATAGGACAGAACTGTGAGCCTGTGAAGTCTATGGTCATCTTTGTTATGTCCGCTACAATGGAATAGATTTTCCAAAAATCAGATTCCAAAATTCCCTGATAAAAGAACATTATTTCAGGATTGAAGAAACCACCACTTCTGTGTGGAAGAACTGTCTCAACTGGAAAAGCAAAAAGAACATATTTTTAGCTCATTAAATAAATAAATAAATAGCAAGGCCCAAGCGGAAGCATTCTCACATTAATTATTTCAGTCTATTCAAGAGCCATATCCCTGCTTGCTTTTTTATTATGCCTTCCAGCCGCTTCTTTGAAAAATGTGTTAAGAAGCTGCAAGCTATTTTAAAAAAAAAGAAATGAAAAATAAATAATCTTTGAAGCAATTAGACCTGAACAACAGAATGTATATATATATATATTTTTTTTTTACTTATTATCCCCTTGGTTCTTTTCCCCCATTTTCTTCCACCTCCCAACTTGTCCGCTGCAATTCAAGTATATGTGCCTAAACTTTGAAAACAGGCAAGTGTTTCTTTTTCCTCCCTTTGGAGCTGAATCAAACCATATTCTAGAGTGTTGCCTGCCAGTGGCTTTTATAAGGGGATCAAATGTGGCTTCTGGAGGCTATATACATCATTTCCATAATGCATTTGTCTCCACTCTTCTAGGAAAAGTCTAACTATATTGCTGAACCTTTCCTAATAAATGTAATAATTAATGCACATATTGCAGGAAAACCATGTGTACTTTAAAAAACAAAAAGAAAAAAAAGAAACAACATTAAAAAATAAGAACTATGGTCCTTCATGTATCTGGAATAAATTTTACAGTAAGAACAAAGAACACTTCTGATGTCATACCATTAGAGAGCTCCTGTGTTTTTTGGCAAAACAAACAAGGAGTCCTGTGGCATTTTTAAAGGCTAACAATTTTCTTTTATCACATAAGCTTTTGAGGGAGAAAATCCCACTTTGTCGGACAAAGCACCTGTGATATATGAATTTGTTAGTCTTTAACAGTGCCATAGGATTCCTTGTTTGTTTTGCTGATCTGGACTGACATAGCTACCCCTTTGAACGTGTGTTTTTGAGGTTTTTTTAAAATAAAAGATTAAATTGGCTCAGCATTGGTGCTACTTCAAGTCAATCAGGCTATGTCTATACCTAAAACCTTACTTTGTGCTTTCTTAGTGTGGACTAAGTAGTTTGAAGTTAGTTTGATCTAAGACCAATATTTTAGTTCAAACTAACTTTTTAGTTTGAAGTAGCTGTGCTTTTTTTTAATTCAAACAATAGAAGTGCAGCTAGTTTGAACTAAAAGTTAGTTCAAACTAAAAAATGATGCTTAGTTAGAACTAACCATTAGTTCAAACTTGTTTAGTTCAAACTAGCGTGTCTGCATTGTGCTAGTTTGAACTAGCCAAAGCAGCAAGTTTGAACTAAGCAGTTAGCTCAAACTTTGTGTCTGAACTAACTAGTTTGAGCTAAGCTTTGGCTAGTTCAAACTAAAAATATTTTTAGTTCGAACTAGCCAAAAACTAGTGTAGACACGGTTCAAATTTAGCTTAGTCTGGACTAATTTGCTAGAGTTGACATAGCCTCAGAGTTTTATCATTGATGTCATTGGGAACAGTAAGGCCAACACAGAGCTCTTTTGTAAATCCCACCTTAAATTCTTAGAAGGTTGTGGGTTTTTCAATTTAATTCCAGCAGTCTTCTATGTACACTGTTACAATCAAGCCAATATTGACCAATTAAACAACAACAAGCCTGTTAACTGTATTCCATTATCAGCTGCCCTAATAAAAAATGCTTGCTTTTATTTCTTTGTAGTATGCTTCCTCTTTTTCTTATTCTTTCACGGTAACAGTGAAGTTTACCTCAATATAGTCACATTACTTCTGGGCCAGGTGAAAGCAGCAATGTTGAAGGGAGAAAGTATTGTTTTAATATGCAACTGGCTGAGACAGAAAACTCCTCCAGATATTTTCAGGTGGAAGAGAATTAAAAATGTGAATATGTTGGACTGAGGCATTTATGACCCAAATCCTAACTCATGCCTGGCCCTAGAGGAGCCAGATAAGAGCATTGGGTAAATATATGTGTACAAGAGTTCTCCAATGAGCTGTGGAGGCATGTATTCTAGATGTGAAATGAAATAAAGGGTAGATCCTGTTCCAGCATCTTCAGAGATGTCTTTGGCAGTGGAACTGGTGTCCAGCCTGCTGTGAGAGAAGAGTGGGGCAGAAGATAATGTGATTCTGTATAGGAGGGTCACAGTGGTACCAGAATAATGTGACTGCTAATGTCCACTTTGAGACTTGGAGCTGGGTTGGGAATGCCTTGCTGACTTCAGTGAGTAGTTATTTGGCTACTCTCTTTGGGTATGTCTACACTGGAGGCTTAAGTTGATTTAAGGATCTCCAGGCCTACATGTGGAGTCCATTAAGTCAACTTAAGCACTTGCTTAAGTCAACTTAATAACTCTCACCCTTAAAGTTGAGTTTAGGGGTTAAGTCACCTTAACAAAATGTGGCCATCAAAGTTGACTTAATGAAGTCTACTTAAGGCAGGAGAGCCATTTAAAGTTGACTTTATTAAGTCGACTTAAACAAATGTGGACTCTCTAAGTCGACTTAATAAAGTTGACTTTAAGTTGACCTTATTAAGTCAACTTACTTGAGCCCTCTAGTGTAGACATAGCCATTGTGGATCTATGTATGTAAGCAGCTACTCACCAGAGGAGTCCACTGACTTCCATGGAATTACTCAGGTGATCAGTGCTCAACACTGTCTATCAGAACCTTCACAGACTATAAAGCAAAAAGGGATTGTTGTGAACCTCTAGTCTGACCACCTGCACAACACAGGCCAGGGAATTTGCCTGAACTGATTCCTGTTTGAATTAGCACATATCATTTAGAAAAAATATCCAGTGTTGATTTTTAAAAGTTTAGCTTTGGAGAGTCCTTCACCATTCCTAATAGGTTGGTTGTTTCAGTGGTTAATTGCCATCATTTAAAAATTCCGCCTTATTTCTCATCTGAATTTGTCTACTTTCAATTTCCAGTTGCTAGAACTTGTTATCCTGAAGTGTCCCTCTACTGTCACATTTCTGTGCCCCATCCTGGTACTTAAAGACTGTGATCAAGTCATCCCTTACCTTCTCTTTGATAAGTTAAATAGACTGTGCTCTAGATTCTTTCATTGTAATACATTTCCCAATCCTTCAGCCATTTTCACAGCCATTCTCTGAAGCCTCTTCAATTTTTCAACATTCTTCTTGAGGTGTGGACACTGATAGTGGATGCAACATTTCAGAAATGTTTGTACCAGTGCCAAAACCAGGGATAATAAAACTTTTCCATTACTCCTCAGTATTCTTCTGTTTCTACAACCAAGTCCTTTTGGCCACAGCATCGCATCATTAGCTGATTATACACTAGGAGTCTTTTCTGAGTTACTGCTTCCCAGGCTATACTCCCCCTATCCTGTAAGAACAGCGTATGTTTTTTGTTCCACGATGTATGACTTTACATTAGGCCATATTGAAATGCAGATCGCTTGCTTTCACTCAGCTTACCAAGTGATCCAAATTGCTCTGTGTCACTGACCTCTACTCTTCATTATCGACCACTCCTTCAATTTTGTGTGAGCTGCATACTTCATTAGTGGTGATTTGTGTTCTCTTTCAGGTCATTGATAAAAACACTAAATAGCTTAGGGCCAAGAACCAATCCCTGCAGAATACCACTACAAACTTGCCTGTTTGATGATGATTCTCCATTTACAGCTACTTTTTAATTCAGTTGTGTCCCATGTTGATTTTGTGTGGTTCCAGTTCCTTAATCAAAATGTCGTTTGGTACAAAGTCAGATGTTTACAGAAGTATATTACATGAACACTATTAATTTTATCAACCAAATTTATAAACTACCGGTACTAAAAAAATCAAATTAGTTGGAAAAGACTTTGTTTTCCATAAACCCTTATTGATTTACATTAATTATTTTACCCTTCTGTAATAATTTATGAATCTAGTCCTGTATATGTGGAACAGAGAAGTTGCATAGCCATCATGAAGGTTTTTCACACTGATCCAACAGAAACAAAATTCTTTATTCTTTATTTGGCACCCATATAGCCACCTTCCCTTAAACACGACTAAAGATGCTTGGCTGCACTTTTTTCTTGCCCTTCCTCCAAAGTAATTGGTGATCTTTCTTCCACACAGTCAAACATCTTTTCTACACGTTAAAAGTGTCAGCTCTTAACTTCCTCATTTTGTTCAGCATTTTCTAAAAGATCTTTGGAGAAGTCACACCACTAGCTTTCCCTACATGAAATTCAGAGAGGAGTGAGGACACTGAGTTTTAGACCATTTCAGTATTGTGGAACGGGGAGGAGAAGTTTGCAAACACCATTCATGGTTAGCAAGAAGGGTCAAGGCATCTTAAAGTCAGATGTCATTTCCCTCACTTAATAGAAGTTCTTTAAGAAGGGAACAATTATATAAGACATGAGGGAGAATGCATATTTTCTTGGTGACAATAGCATAGGAGTAGCACATATTTGCTTGTCTTGCTCTATACTCTAAGAAGATAGAAGCTGTTTGTTATATTATTTACTAAATTCCTCTAATCTAACCTTTTTATGAATATGGGTTTCCTACAGAGAGCAAAGACAAATCTGCTCCCTGAAGACGTGTTAAGAGAACACTCGCTGAAATGTTGAATAACGATAAATTCCTTTGAATTCCTTGTGAGCATTCTAATCCACCATGATGAAACTTTCATGTTTTGTCAGCTATTGTAATTTTGCTTTCATAAATGCAATACAAATTCTTCGTGGGTAAGTGACTTGCACATTTAACAGTGTCTTTCAGAAGAGTCTCGCTATTGTAGTGTTATAAATGGCTTGTGTTTCAGAAGCACGCAGAAGCACACAGGCTCCTCAGTGGTGTATATCTGACTCTCAATTGTTTTTAGTCATCTGCAGCCAGCTTTTGATTTTTGATGATTGCCCTATGCTTTATTAACTGACGAACACTGCATTAATGCAAAATTAAAGTTGCACTGTTAAAAAGCACAAGAAGTCAAGATGTGGAAAGATTAGGGTCCCATATATGGTCATACAAGCAAGGAGTCTGGTGACACTTGTAAAGTTTAACAAATGTATTTATCACATGAGCTTTTGCGAGAGGAAATTCCACTTTGTCAGACGCTTTGGAGAACATGTAGTCATGAAAGCAGTGGCCTTGGGTTGAAGAATAGGGCTCTTGGTTCTCAGTGAGGATTGTGTTCATGCCAAGTTTCAATTTTCAGGTGGGTCTTCCCTACCTCTACCCCAGTTATTAGATTTTACACTGAAAAAGAAAATCTCTACTGTTTGCATCTCCTAAAAATCAAAAAAAAAGGAAGGAAAGCCTTAAAGCTTTCACCCCAGGATCCCTCCTCTGCACCCAACAAATATCTTTCTTTGCTCAGAGACCAAACATAGAACATTACTGCCCAAACTGTGAATGTTTCATAAGGCTATGAGGGAGGTATACAATGGAAAAAATGCTTTACAATCTTAGCTAAGGGAATTGTCATAACATCATAAAACAACAGATAATATATGTACATGGGATATGTATAAATGCAATACAGTAAGTATCATACATTTAGTAACAACAGAAGAGGCAGCCTGGCTAAAAATAATTATGAATCTCAGCAGCTGCAATTAAAATAATTTGATGGGAGATAGGAAACATTTATCCGTCTTGGTACAAAAAGATATTTTGAGGTTTTGGATATGTCTTTTAAATTTATCCCACATCCTGTACATTATAGTAAATGTGGGCACTGGTGAGCTAACTTGACATCTCATTGGACTGAGGAAAGGTCAGACTCAGAAATGGTGATTTCTCTGGTGGTTTTCATATTCCTCAAAATACAGCAGGTTTCGTTGTGCAACCCTTTAGTTACTCATACAAGAAGTCACTTACATGAAGACTACACAAGTGAATAAGCACTCATCAGAGTTATTAGAGATTGCACAGTTTAGCCCAATAATAGATTAAATAAAACAGCCCCAGAGGTTATTTTAGTTAGTTAGGATTGTAAAAAGATATTAACCCTTACATTTTCCTTTTTGTTCAGCATCGGTGAGTCAGTTGACTATACCTCCACTTGATGCTTGGAAAATGTAGAGGGTAAATATTTTATCATACTAAAGAAGTGTGATCATGGTAGTACCATGGTAATAAAAACATTTTTTACATTAAAATAAAGAATTACCTAGTGTTTTACCATGGAGCTGACTTCAGTATTTCCAGCAAAGCTGAATGGATGTTGTCTTCACTAGTGTAATCATACCTTACAAAAACAGTGAGCTAGCTTCGCATCTCAATTTACATTATTGATGCAGTATGAAATAAGTCCCGTAGTAGATGAGGACTCTGGGGACTCTCTTGTTTGTCTCAGCATGTTAAATGTCTGCAAGGCATTACACATCAGAGATAGAAATGCTTAAGTGCATAATTCTTCCTCATGGCTTTGCTGGGATCTAAACGAACCTTCTTAAACTAATAATAAAATAATCTAAGATATACAAATGTTTCTGTTGGAGAAAGCTGACATGTTACAATGACAGAGTGTTTATGACTCACAATCACCTCCACCATAGCTTTATTTAGAAACAGCAGGCAGTGGAGCTCTAAGTTTCATATCAGGATAAAAGTAACTAAATTCTTATTGAACAGGGATTAGATATTAATGAAGAAAAAATGCTGAATTTCCAGGAGTCTGGCTCAAGGGAACACTCTGTTATTTCACTGAGACATGTAGTTATGGCTAAATTCAGATTGCAGTTCAGTTATAAACAGATGAGGACTTCAAGAATGAAATGTAAACATTCCCAAGTTCTTACAGCTCTAACTTAAATGAAGTCCAAGAAAGTATTATTTTGGTTTTAGCTTTGTTTATAATTGATTTTTACATGTAAAGAATTACTTTGGCAAAGGAGGCAAAGGAAAATAAGAAAGGTGACTCTTGCTGATTTGTATATATTATAGGTGTTTTACATCATGCAGTGATAAATTTACTTTTATGGGAGAAATGTCTGTGCTTAGTAATCCCTAAAGAGAAAATGTTGAAAAGTCTAAGACTGCACCATTCAGTTTCCTGAAGAATGTGCAGGACCCATTCAGAAAGTTACACCAAGACTTCTAGAAAAAAAGTAACATTTTTAACTCCTACTTTGTCATGACAAAATGATTGCAGCATTTTTAAACCACAATTAATCATTTTCTTTTTGATAAAGTTGCCTGACCCTAAGGGTGGACCAAATCTTGCTCTACTGAGTCAGACCAATAGCCATTACCCCATCTCCAACAGTGGCCAGTGCCAGACGCTTCAGAGAAAATGAATAAAACAGAGTAATCTCCCATCATCCAGTTCCAGCTTTTGACAATTGGATGTTTAGGGACAGCTGGACCATGGGGTGCATCCCTGACCATCTTGACTAACAGACAGGCATAGAAACTAGAAGGGACCATGAGAGATCATCAAGACCAATCCCCTGCACTCATGGCTGGACCAAGCATCCTCTTAAACTATCCCTGGCTATGTCTACATTGTAAAAGCTAAGTCGACTTTATTAAGTCGACTTAATAAAGTCTACTTAAAGTCGACTTTAAGTAGACCTTATTAAGTCGACTTAGTGAGTCCACACTACATTAAGTTGACTTTATAAAGTCAACTTTAAATGGGTGCCCTGGCTAAAGTCAACTTTATAAAGTCAACTTAATGGCCCCACTGCACTAAGTCGACTGTATTAAGTTGACTTAGTGGCTATGTCTACATTGTAAAAGCTAAGTTGACTTTATTAAGTTGACTTAATAAAGTCTACTTAAAGTCGACTTTAAGTAGACCTTATTAAGTCGACTTGGTGAGTCCACACTACATTAAGTCGACTTTGTAAAGCTGACTTTAAATGGGTGCCTTGTCTTAAGTCGACTTTATAAAATTGACTTAATGGCCCCACTGCACTAAGTCGACTTTATTAAGTTGACTTAGTGAGTCCACATTGCCTTAAGTCGACTTAATAATGTCGACTTAATGACAAAGTCGACTTTATAAGTGGACCTTATAAAGTCAACTTTACTGGACCCTAAAGTCAACTATATTGCCCTGCAGTGTAGACAGGGCTCTGTTTAAGTCGACTTAAGGGCCCTTAAGTCAATTTAAACACATAGTGTAGGTGTACCCCCTGACCGGTGTTTGTCTAACCTACTCCTAAACACTCCCAATGATGGAGATTCCACAACCTGCCTAAGCAACTTATTTCAGTGGTTAATCACCCTGACAGGAATTTTTTCCTAATGTCCAACCTAAACTTCCGGTGTTGTAATTTAAGTCCATTGATTCTTGTCCTATCACTGGCAGTTAAGGAGAACAGTTTTTCTCTCTCCTCCTCATGACAACCACTTAGATACTTGAAAACTGTTACCATGGCCCCTCTCAGTTTTCCCTTTTCTTGACTAAACAAACCCAGCTCTTTCAATCTTCCCTCATAAGTCAAGTGTTCCAGGCCTTTATTCATTCATGTTGTTCTTCTGTGGACTTTCTCCAATTTGTCCACAACTTTCATGACATGATGCACCCAGAACTGGATACAATACTCCAATACAATACTCTAAGCAGTGTGGAGTAGAGAAGAAGAATTACTTCTTGTGTCTTACAATACTCCTGTTAATACATCCCAGAATGGTGGTTGGTTTTTTTGTTTGGTTGGTTGTTTTTTTGCAACACCATTACACTGTTGACTCATATTTAGCTTATGGTCCACTATGATGCCCAGATCCCTTTCTGCAGTATTCCTTCCCATTTGGTATGTATGCAATGGATTGTTCTTTCCCTAAGTGGAGTACTGTACACTTATCTTTTTTGTTACATTTAAATGGGACTCTTTAATGTTTGACCATTCCTCTTTAGTTTCTGCCTATGCTTTAGCAAATTCTTTCCTATCCTCTTTACTATGCTACAGAATCTCCCCTTGAATAAATTGATTCCTAGTCTATTGGTGTGGTATGAGGAGGCTTGTCTGTCTTTGCCTGGGTTGTAAGTGTGCTTTGGATCAGGCCTCTATAGTGGATTTAGCACCATCGGGTAGCAGCATAGTAATGATTCTCTGTACAAGTCATTCCTTAAAAGATTTAGTTTTTAAACTAAAAAGTCTATGGCACTCAGTGTGTAATGGAAACCAGGCATCTCACCTGATAAAAATCTTTCAAAAAGAAAGAGGACTTAACAGGGATTGCAGTGTTGCATGGGCCTTGAGCAGGCCAAAGCTTGAATTTCACCCATAATACAGTTGTGGTGTAACAAGTTTTTAACAAAAGAGATAAGCCCATAAAATCCAATTTCTTCTTGAAGGACTTTTGGTCCATGTTCATACACATCTAATATTCTCCAGTACTGATTGTGGGTGAAATCTCTATTAAAGTCAATAGCAAAACTCCCATTGACTTTAATGGGGCCAAGATTTCACTCCAAGTAAATGAAGCAAAGCTGTTCATTTGAGTTTCCTTTAATTTGTTGATGTCTCAATTTACCTAATACTGTGAACAATAAATAAATAATACCCTAGCTCTTTGGTAGCATGCTGTGTAAGTAGATTTCACACTACTTGACAAAGGAATTGTCACAGATTCATAGACTCTAAGGCCAGGAGAGACCATTGGTGTGCATTCAGCCTGACCTGCTTCATTCTGCTTCCCTGAATTAATGCCTGTTTGAGCTAGAGCAGAGCTTTTAAAATAAACATCCCATCTTTGAAATTTACCAGTTACAGAAAAGTCACCACAACTCTTCATTGTTCCAATGGTTAATTACCCCCACAGTTACAAGTCTGCATTTTATTTCTAGTCTAAGCTTGTCTAGCTTTAACTTCCACCACTATCGCCATTTTACAGAGAAGTAAACTGAGGCACAAAGAGATGAAGTGACTCGTCCAGCATCACCCAATTGGACACTAGCAGATTTTTGACTGAAATGCAGATCACCAGAGTCCTAGTCCTGTGAAATCAAAAAGTTTGCAGTATTTAGATTAGTGATGAGAAAACAAATATCAGTCCTAACATATTCCTGACAACCTTCCCATCATATTGTAGGGTCTACCAGGGGTGTCAAGCTCATTTGCTATGGTAAGCCAAATTTGACTTGAAGTATGTTTAAGTGGGCCATATGTACCATAAATCAAAATACTACAGCATGCTCGTGGTATCACAGAGTGCTGTGTATGCAGAACTGTGCACCACATGCCACTTCCTCGATGAACTGTTCTAGCTTAAATTGATAAAGATTCAAATTCCATCCTCTCATTTGGGAGACTTCCTGCTGGGTCTCCACACTTCTGAACTCTACACACTGGAGTTCCCCAGTGAGGAGCATACCAAATTGTATTGGTTTTCAGAGAATCAGAGATGCCTATTCCCTCATGCGTGGCTTGTCAGCGGTTAAGTCATTGTTAGTGCTCTTGACTGCCAAAAAAGACGTTCCTTTCTATTACTTCATCTCCCACCGCCCCCACCCCACACTCTGCTTGCTTCTCTTAGCCATAGCAAAGAGCTTGGAATCTATAAGATACAACCTTTATTTAAAATTTTCCAGTGATGGAGAATCCACCACAACCTGTGCTAAGTGGCTTTTTGGGATAGACCTGTCATTTACTATATACACGTCCTATGCCTTGCACAGTGGATTGATTGCTACGTACTGTTACAATAAATATTTAACAATAATATTATTATTTTTTTACTATTCAGCTTTTCTTAAAAATTAAAAAGAGCATTGGAGAAACCATTCATCCTAATTACTGAGGTTACATATAAAGGGTTCGATCCAATCTCAGTCACCAGAGGGTAAATTGGGGGTAACCACTGAAGTCAACAGACTTATCACAGTACTATATTAGGATAAGTGAGATCAGAACTGAGCTCAGTAGTCTTAGAACAAAAATATTAATTTCACATGCAAAATCTCATTACAAATAGTAATAAAAATGATATTATAATTTATAGACCACTATTCAGAGGGCCAGATTCTTAGCTGGTATAGGGATCCTTTCCAATTCAATCAGTAGAACTCCATCCCCTTACACCAGGTCTCATATGCTTTGAGCTTTTCTTCCTTTGGTACACAGTTTCTCTCCTTCCTACTTGATTCTCTCAGTTCAATGCGCTGATGGAAAGAGATTGTATTATTAGGACTGGCAACTGCAAAGTTTATCTATTTTGAACATTTAATAAAATAATATACTAATAATAATATAATTTCTGTTCATGTATATACTTATCTTTCCCATGGCTGCAATCTTCCAAATTCCCTATAACATTCACTAGGAATTGACCTTGCCTAATCTTTCAACTAGAATGTTATTTGTAAATCCTAAGAGGCACTGAAAGGCCCAGGTCTACATTTCCCATTAGCCCCAACCATTCTCCTTACTGAAAAGTCCAGCATCTTCTCCGCTGAATCCTTTTATGTTTTTCCTCTTGCTGTCTCTCATGGTGTCTCATAATTCTCCCACCACAATTCATGAACCTATGTGTTATTTCTCATGTGATTTTAATGAAGGGCAGATCTGCAGCCAGTGGAATTCCTTTGACAATAGAAATGGCGTAGATACTTTGCTCAGGCAGAAATTTTGGTCTTCATATGTCTTGACTGGTGCAGAACCCTTTTATGGGGTCAGAGAGAGGGTATTCCCTGCAAAGCAGTTGCAAGTGGGGATGGAGCACTGGCAGACTGAAGGAGGGAAGAGTGAAAACAGAGTATATGCTGCTGTTCAGCTCCTCTTTCTGTCCTTCTCATACCATGAAGAGGATTGTGTAATGTTTCACACAGGATACTTTAGCCATTGGGCACCCCAAATATACATCTGCCCCAGCTACCCATGGTGGGTGCTAGACTACAATTTATGGCCTTGAACCTGCAGACCCTGGTCTTTATTCTTAGAACTGCAAGCTACTTTATGGTTTGAATCATATAATCAGAGCAGACCAAAAAAAACCACATGCATGAAGGGATAGGGCTGTGCAGCTGTCTTCTGACTTGTTTGAATAGTAGAAGCAATACTTGGAAATAATGTGCTGAAATCAGGGATGAGTGTGTTCACAAATGAGAAACTGTGGGAGGGGGGGTTACATGTTGGTGTGGTCATAGAAGTTTTAATTGACATGGCCTGAATAATGTACTCTTGGCTTTCCCATTTGTGAGTAATGGAGAAATCTACACCTATGCTGATAAAAATGTTTGTTGTTCCCTCTATATATTCATCTTTTGTCCTTAAGAATAGTCATTTTACTTATGTCACATAAAATGGTGTACAAACAAGGGCTATCTCTATGCTAGGGGCTTATGTCGACTTAAGCAGGCTTAAGTCGATTTAAGCAAAGGCAGGGCTATGTCTAGAATTTATTAAGTCAGCTTAAGCACTTACTTAAATCAATCTTGTCCTGCAAGTCAACTTAAACTTTTAAGTCAACTTTAGAGGGCAGGAAGCCCTGGGCCCCACCCCCTGCCCTGTCCAATCAGGCTACCAGAGCCCAATCTGGCTCCGGGAGGGGGTGTGATCTGGCCCCAGCCACTTCTGGCAAGCGGCTGGGAGCTGGATTTGGCTCCCAGCCCCTTGCAGCAGGCAGCAGGGGCTTGAAGCTGGTTCCTGCTGCCCATGATGAGGGGCTCAGAGCTCAATCTGGCCCAGAGCAGCTTTTCACCATGGGCAGGTGGCTTGGAGCCTGCTCCATTTCATGGGCTACGAGCATGCTCAGAGCCTGGGAAATCGATTAGGTTCAGAGCCACCTGCCTACGGTGACAAGTGGCTCCAGGCCAGATCGGGCTCCCAGCTGGCTCCTAGCCCCTGCAGCCTGCAGAAGGGGGCTGGGGGACAGATTGGGCTCCCAGCCTCCCTCCGGACTCATAGCTCCTTGCCACGGGTGGCAGGAGCCAGCTTCCAGCCCCACAACCTGCAGCAGGGTCTGGGAGCTGGATCCAGCTCCCAGCCGCTTTCTGGCAGCCCCTGGAGTCGTATCAGGCTCTGGGAGCCAAATTGGGACCTGGGGCAGGGCCGGGAGTGGGCCTGCCCGGATATGTCTGCACTGTGTATAGTGCAGTCATACCCTGAATTCAACTTAACAAGATCGAATTAAAGTTGACCTTCTTAAGTTGACTTCCTCTCAATGTCGACATAGCCAAGGAGTCCTGTGGCACTTAAAGACTAACAAATTTTTTTATCTCATGAGCTTTCATGGGAGAAAATCCCACTTTGTCAGACGCATTGACAAAGTGGGATTTTCTCCCACTAAAGCTCATGCAATAAATAAATTTGTTAGTCTTTAAGTGCCACAGAACTCGTTGTTTGTTTTACTGAACTAGACTAACACAGCTGCCCCTTTGGAATATAAGATGTCGTGTTGGAGTATTCAGTTTTTACTGGCGTTTATTTTGGATGGTTTTGTTGTTCACCCAAAAATAACTACCTAGATGTGTTTTTGGTATGACACAAATTTTAGAGGAATAAATATTTTAGATTGTTTTTTAAATTGGGATGCTATTATTTTACTTCCGCATCCTTTTATAAGCACCTTCCATTGGGTGAAAAGAATATTAATTCCCATACATTTTTTAAACTTCTGGGTAAACTTTTTAGAAAAATCAGTTAGGTAGGTCTTATACTGTGTTACAACTTCAAGGCTGAGTAATTTAGGAACTGCCAGGACTAGCTATAAATACCCCCAAAACTCATCCTTTATTTATCCACAATTCACAGTCTTTACCTCGGTTACCTAATTTTAAAATTTGCATTATCTTTGGCAAGAGTCCAGTGGGGTTGCCAGCCTGAAGCGGAAAGAAACTCTACACTGGCAAGAGGATAACGTCCAATATGCATTTATAGCTTAGAATTGTTCCTCTTCGACAGCTGACAGGTTCCACATCCTAGTGCAAAGCAACTCACATTTTATCCTCACATCCTTAAGTCTTACTCCTACTTAAATTGCTTTGTTAATGATCTCGCCAGCTTTCTGCAGTATGGTTTGCTTAGCTAGTTTTGGAAATATCTTCATTTCATACCACTTCTTTTTTCTTCCAAACTCTTTTAATTGGTAAATTAGCCCTTTTCTATTTAAAGTACAACAATTTTCTATATTTTTGGAAGAGCAGTGGGAAATTTTTACCTCGCCTAACCCTGTCATGCACCATAACCCTGTATTGCTCTGGGAGACAGCCAAAACTTTTCTCAGTGGGGCTATTATTTCTCTTAGCTATAAAGATGGTTTAGAATTGAAAACTAAAATTTCTAATTGAGGCAGGAATTTCAAGCTCAAAGCTTTCCATTTATACCTAAGCTAAATTAGACACTGTCAGAGGATCCTAGAATAGGCTTACAGATCAGAAGATTGCCCCTTCTCTTATTCTAAAAGCAGTGATTCTATTTGCTTGGTAGCTAGCCAAAGAAGCATACTGGCTCAGCAAACTAGGTCCCAAAAAATATCCAGTTTTGTTCCTTCCAATATGTATTCCAGTGGACAGTTATTTAGCCACAATATGACCAAGATTTTCTATTCTGTCTGGGATGGTGATTCTGTTCTCTGTTTATTATTTCCTGCTAACTTTGAAATCTTACTTTTTCTCTGCTGCCTTCGGAGACACGCAGAACAGCCCTAAATGTTGTGCAGGGTTTGCAGTCTAGCGAAGCATTGTACAGGGTACTGGTAGCTCTGCAGAGTTCTGGGCATGCATGTGCCTGAGTCAACAGAAGCACAGCTGCATTTGAAAGAAAGTTGCTGCTCAAAGAAACTTCACATTAAGGGTGTTGTTGTTGTCTCCCAAAGACAGACAAGCCTTAAAGCTGGGTGAAATTTTTTTGAACAAAACTCTTTTGGGGAAAAAAAGCAGTTTCAGCTAAATGTCACAAATGTGTATTTGTTCCACTAAATTGTTCGGTTCAGTAAAAAAAAAGAATAATATTTTTAAGTTTCATTGTGACATTTTTAATTAAACATTTTGATCTAATTTTGTTTGTTTGAAATTACTTTCGGTTTCAAGATTTCCTTTAATTTATTTTTAGAAAATTAAAAAAAATATATGTAGGAAGGGTTGGAATTGAAAAGAAACATTTGATTTTTGTCAAAATAAAACAGGTTTTTCCAACCAGAATTGATATTTTTTTCAACTTTTCGATTCACCAAACTTTTTAATGTTGTTTGTTTGGTTTTTTTTTTAATTTTTTTGGTCAGATCCAAAAGGGTATGTTTATTCAGCTTTTTTAAATTGGCATTGAACCAAAAATATCAATTGTTCACTGAGCCTGACTTAAGCTGAGAGAAACTGGTAGAAATTATTTCATGAACATTTTTGCCTAGGGAATTGTACCCACAGAAATGTCCCTTTTTTGAGTGTACACTATTCCTTAAAATATTACACTGTACTCTGTGAACAGACCTACTATACTGGCTCTGTTGCCTATGGACCAGAGAACACAGGGGAAAGAGCTGTTGGCGACCTCACTCAGCTGTCACTTCCAACACCTTGTGGACTAGATTATTTACACAATGTACAATTTGGAAACCGTATGTGCATTTTGAGTCCAAGAGGTGACAGGAGTTGTGTAGCCTATCCAGGTGTATACGCAATGCAAATAGCCTGTGTCTAGCTGTTATGATGTAGCCAGGGTGTAAAACCATTCCTGAGTGTGCTCCCCATCTCAGAGCCCCATGTGGCATTCTTCTTCTCACACACACACACACACACACACACACACACACACACACACACACAC
>ML681973.1:9431096-9498596 GCA_007922195.1 Podocnemis expansa
CACACACACACACACACACACACACACACACACACACACACACACACACACACACACACACACACACAAAAGCAAACATCAACACAGCTCTGACTGAAAAAGCCAGAGCAGAAATTTTAATGAGCTAAAGTTTTAAACAATCCATATTATCAGGAGGTTGTAATGGTGTGTAACCAAGCCAAGCCTTCATAGAGGCTTGGAGCTCTCTGCCTTGCTCTCATTGAAATACAAGGTTCTGTTCATTTTAGGGAGGGTATGTTGGCCTATGGTTGGGGGGGGTGGGGGCGGATTGTCCCTCCTCTGGGTGTTAAATCAAAACATATTATTATTCCAAATACCTTACTCTCCTAAGAAAGTAGATGGTGCATAGGCAAGAAGGTAACTTAGCAATCTGCAGCTGGGCAGTTAACCACATGTTCAGCGATTCTGAAATTATTCAGACTACTTAGTGTTCCCATATCTCACAACAGGAACAAATCTGTGGAGTAAATGGTAGGCACACATTCTCCGCTTCTCTAGCTAGCATACCATTTCTGCTGACTGCTAATCTTTCCACATGCAAGAGTCAGACTGTGGCACTTGATATCTCCACCTTCTTAGCCCTTGCTGCTGCTGCCAGACATTTACTCTGTCTGCCCTAGATCCACCTCCCTTTTGTGGTGCTTCTCTCTGAACAAGGTCCTTCCTGTCTGTTGCAGGCCCTTTCTATGTCTCTGTATAAACATTTTCTTTTAGTCCCTTCTCTGTATCCTCTTATTCCCCCTTTGTCAACTACACTATATTCTTGATTCTGCTACAACTAGATCACTCGCTCCATATGCCCCTGCTGCTTACCTGCCTACTCTCATCTTCTTCTTACGTGCCACTCAGGCCATCTCCCACAATTTGATCAGGTGGCCTGGGGCTTGCAGGTTAGTAAACTGTCTCTTAAATTCTCTTCCTTCTCAACCAGTCATAAATGGAAACTACGGCAAATGGAACCATACAAGGCGCAATTTCATCTGGAAATTTCAAACCTGAGATGTTCAAATAGTTTAATAAATTCCCCATAAACCATTCCTACTCTTCCCTGTAATACTCAGCTGCAGGGTTCAACGGAACAGATATCTCTACCTTGGCATCTATCCTCCACCTCCTTTTCTCTGGTACTGTGAGTTTCAAAGCAGTGACTAACATATGATGTGGTCATTGCATGCATATTTCCTGATTCTATGCAGATGAGGATTTTTCATGATGGACAACGTGACCTCTTTACAAAGGTATTTTGCTCAAACCATGTAGCTTCATTGCTTTAGAGCCAGGATGTGGACATCTGTTTCCTATCATTGGCTTGCATCCCTCCATCCTTACCAGGAGAAATAATAAAATTGATTTTTGCTAAAAGTACTGGTTCTCCCAATAGAGTTGCTTTACACTATTTCCCTCCTTCTTAATGTATCATTCTCACCATTAGGTCTGGTCTATACTGAGAAAATTTGCACCAGTGTCTAGTTATGTTAGTGAAGCTACAGCCCAGTGCAGACCCCTAATGTCGAAGCTCTGCACCAGCAAAGACCAAGGTTTATTCCAATGCAACTTAATTTAGTCACATTAGGGAGTTACTCAAGTACAGTGCAGTTTTGACCAGCATAGCACATCTCCATTAGGGGTTTGTGCTCATGTGACTCGCTGGTGTAGTTCGCTCATGCAGACGTCACTCTTGCCTTATCTAACTCATGTCACATTTCGTTCTTCTTGATTGGTGATGAGCTACAAACAATACTGACTACACAGCCAGTGCTGCAAGCACAGAAATTAACTATTTGTTGAGTTCAGAATCAGAGACCTTAGATGGCTGAGAACAACTTTTCAGAAAAGGTGGGAAACCATGATATTAAATCCTAAGATTTTTCTTACTGAAAAGGTTGATGAAAATTTTCTTGAAAAATTGGAATTTCACCAACTCTAGAAGTCATTTAACAATTATTAAGAAAACAACTTTGTTCACAAATAATGTCTGAGATTAAGTTATACACTTCAGTCTTTTTTATAAACAAAATATTCATAGTAGACTAGTCATAGTAGTTTTTTTTTCTGCATGATAGAAAGAAATAACAGGCAAGACCTTAAAAAAAAGTGCAATGTGATATTAATGTGTTTGACCTGTTCTGCTTTTCCTTTCACAAGTTGAAGGAGAGACGGATGGGCAATGCCACAGAGGAACACAACCAAAGTTCCTACTTTATCAGTAGTGTTTTTCCTCAGATGATCATTTAAGCATTTCCTTAAATCCCCTCTGAGTGAAATATCTATAGGATGCCTCTTGTTGTGTTTTGGCTTTATCTTGCAGCAATCACAACTAGGGCTCTCCTGCTGTTGCATGAATGAGAGAAAATTGTTTTTAATTTTTCCATCTACCAACAACTACAGGCCCAGTTCACTGAAGGTGGAAAACAGAATTTAGGCATCTGGCTGCAACTTCATATGTGGTACACTATTGGGCTGAGACCAAGCATGGGAAATTTCAACCCACAATTAGTTTGGTGAGAAATTTTTGAGTAGAGCAGGTCAAATTTTTTGATTTGATTATATATGGCAAAAATCTGAATGTTTTAACATTATTCAAACTAAACATTTCAAATTCATTGAAGCAAAATATTTAAATGAAGTTGAGATGACATGTCATTTCCATTTTTCCAGAATGAAATTTCAGACTAACAGATTTATTTTTTGCATGAGCTCTCGTGGGAGAAGATCCCACTTCCTCAGATGCTTCGAAGATGGGTGAACTTACAGAAAGGAATGAAACTAAATGCAAGGGGGTGTAAAACATAGGATCAGGTAGTCTTAAAGTGCCACACAACTGCTTGTTGTTTTTTTACTGGACTAGACTAACACGGCTATCCCTTTGGAAACTGAAATTTCAGAGCCTGCATTCTGATTTGGAAGGAAAATAATTGAAATTCCAGACTTTTCGGCTGAAGAGAAATTCTGAGTCCTGGCCAGCTGTAGTTATGAGCAAGTGAAAAATGGGATTAGAAAATGAAATGAGAAAGTCAGACCTAACCATTTTGTGTGCTATCCGTGACTGTTACAATGAACTTCTAGTTGATTTTTAAATTAAAATAAACACTAATATATATATATTCCTTTCATCTGGTTGGCTTTCTTGAGCAGTTAATGTGTAACAGTGCCCATGGAAGACTAAGACTAATTAATTAATCAGAAAATAGATTCTAGTTCAAACTATGATTTGATAAGAAAATTGATTTCCAAAGCAACATGTGAAGAGTGAAGCAGCTGTACAGAGCTCTCTCAAGCAATCCTCATTGGAGACTACCAAAGACTGCAAAATTGCCTTGGCACCAAGGCACTTTTCATCCTGTAGGTGTATCCACTGTTATGATAAATATAGATTGGTTCTGTCTTGTCAGTGTTGTCCCAATCTCTTCTGATAACAAAACCTTCACATGATCAGTATTTTTCATTAACCTTCTTGCTAGTATCACTGTTGTTTCCTAGGCTTCTCTTTCGACCTGGTCTTTTTCTGGAACAGGCATGGATCCGAAGACCCTTTATCTCAAATGTATATGTCAGGACTTGGAAAGAGAAAGAGAAAAAGGGCAAGGCCTGAAAGCTTTCTACAGAACATCCTTTCAACGTCTCTTGTCTTCACCTCATGGATGAACAGTTACAGTGCTGCCCTCCTCAAAGAGGTGACACAGTTTAATTTCACACCTATCACAAGATGCTGTATGATTTCCCAGTAGAGCTGAGACTGCAGAAATTGAAGTTCTTTGATCAGGATTCTGAACGACCATGGTGATTGATAGGCACATGTTAAAGCCAGGGAGCAACTTCACCATAAACTAAGTAAGTTAAACCATTGTGGCTTTCTTCACACTGACATTTTTAGTTTAGCTTCTCATTTGAAGGGGCACTTATTGCTAGAGTCACAGCTTACCAGATGTTGCCAAGTTAGTCTAGTTCAGTAAAACAAACAAGGAGTCCTCTGGCATTTAAAAGACTAAAAAGTTTATTTATAGCATGAGCGTTTGTGGGATAAAATCCCACTTTGGCAAAGCGTCTGTTGAAGTGGGATTTTCTCCCACGAAAGCTCATGCAATAAATATATTTGTTAGTTTTACATACCACAAGATCCCTTGTTCGTTTTAGCTTACCAGATGTCAGTCCCTTGCAGCTTCCTCTGATGGACACAATGAATGGGCTAGTTTTGAAGGGAGCCATGGACCCTTCTCATTGCCAGATAGATTGTGGTTGTGATGACAGTAGATCCCTGGGGAAGGGAGAAAGCAGATTGAGGAAATCCACAGTTTCAAGAGGTCCTGGGAGGATAATATAATAGCAGCACCCCCACTTGTCTTGAAGATTAGTCGCCCTGCCTGCCTGTGCAAATGAATTTTAGGTACAGGCAGAGAGCTAGGCAGAATGTGTACAAAATTGTATTGATAGGAGGGTCAAGAGTTTAACTTACTCACCTCGCTCCCTTCCATATTCATACAACACTTGACTTATTTCAGGAGTAAGAACTGAAGGTAGCTTTAAAGCTGTCTTCTCCATTTTTGCTGCAGGGGTCCCCTTTGCTGTCCAGTTCAGTTAGTGTTTGTTTAAATGAGAGATGTAGATACCTGATAAGTAGCACCACCTGGCTTAAAGATGCATGACGGACAGAATAAGTAAACAAAGCAGCTTTAAGATTCCCGTGTGCAGAGGTCAGGATGACATCTGTTTTTCCTTGTGTACATATTCATCCACAGTTTTCAATTCTAGAAGTCACTCAAGCATCTAATAACTTCCTGCTGCAGGTGATGTTTCAGCAAATTGTTTTCCTGCTCCATTTTAGTCAGGATTTTTCTAGCTCTGACAGAGCGGCTCAAGGATCCACAGATTCTTCATGCCACCCCAGGATAACTGCAGTGTCACAGTTATCAGACTGGAAGCCGACGACAAATAAGGTTAACTAGATTTGCGGGCCCGTTGTCAGCATTTAGAATAACATATGCCATACAGGCACTGTTGTCAGATACTTTAGCTCTGCAGGTAAGTAATCTACCAAGCCAACATTTCTGTAGTTGTATTCTATAACAAATGCTGTTTGGTTTTATTCCAAATGCTTGTGTTTTGGATGGCAATGTGGCAGTGCCAAGCTGCAAAATTACCATATTCACTGTTCCAAATGTCTGACCAACCGTCTGCTCCTTGCCCACAGTCACCACATTGTGGAATAGTCTTAGCAGCTGATCCCATGCGGTACTTGGCACCTCTCGGGTGGTGGTCAATGGCCTCAAATGCCAGGATCTGCAATGGTAAGGCGAATGTTCTGCCACAGCCTCCTTGTATGACCTTCGATAAGACACTTAAAGACATCTGGTCCTCGCTTCTCCATGTGTAAAATGTGAATAACATTTCCCTACCTCACCAGTATGTTGTGAGGTGCTAATCAATTAATGATTGTGGTGCTTTCATGACTCATGTAGCTATCTAGGAAATCAGTGTTCTCCAGCAGGTCTTCAGGTCTCAGCAGAATTTTTGGGGCATTTGGAGATGTGACTTCATATAATCAATACTCCCTACCACCACTAAGGGCCAGAATGAAGGAAATCTCTGATTGACAGCATGGCTCACAGACCACAAACAAGGAAAGGAAAAAGTGGATGGGGCCTATGTGGGAAATGAGCCAATCAAAGGCCAGCTGGGGACTGAGGGAGCCCAACCGAAGGCTAGCATGCTGGCTGGCTGACAGTCAGTATGAGAGACTTTGATTGGCTGGCAGACTACAAACAGAGCTCAGCTGGGATTGGCTGGAGCACTTCCTTTGTTCCCCTGTATGCAGCAGCAACCCATCACACCCTGAGTTGATTAAAAATAGACTCTGCATCCACGCTCCAATCTGCAGCAATGGATTTATGGATATCCACATCCCATGGCTCTGAAGCAGATACCCCCAGATCCACAGGGCTCTACCAATCAAGATCAGGATCCCATTGTGCTAACCTACGCCATATTGAGACAGTCCACATCTCAAAGAGTTTTCAGTGTAAATAGTAGAGAGAGAATTACTGTTCCTGGTTTTAGAAGTGGGGAAATGGGGTACTGAGAGGTTAACTGACATCCAAAATCACATAGTAAGTGTGTAGCAGAATCGGACACTAAACCAAGAGCCCCAGGATTTTTGTTCAGTCCCTGAACTGCAAGACTGTCCTTCTGGCATAATTTTTACTGCTTATTCATGCTTTACACTGTCTCAGATTCTAGACCACCCAGCATCATCATGAGAGAAGATGGGTGAGATAGTATCTTTTCTTGGACCAACTTCTCTGATGAAAAAGATAAGCTTTTGAGCTTACTGAGGGCTCTTCTACAGGTCTGGGTGGCTCAAAAACTTCTCTCTTTCACTGACAGAAATCAGTCAACTAAAAGATATGACTTCATCCACCTTGTCTCTCTAATCTCTTGGAACCAATACGACAAATAGCTTTTTTCTTGCCATTGACTATTCTCACAGCACTTTAGTTTTCATTCTCACTTGCTTGAATGTGAAGCCTGAGGATGCAATTGAAAAAAAGATGAGCAATGAACACATTTTATATGGATTTCAATGCCTTTCAAAACAGTAGCACCATTTGCTGTAAGGTAATTTTTGTACACTGTTTGTTCTTTTTCTTCCCCTCCATTGCTTCAAATATGCCCTTTAGAAGTTTGGGAATACATTTCACTTTCTCTGGTTTGTCAGTTTGTTTATTAACTTTTATTAATTTTCATTGTATTTGGGATGACACTGAAATTAATTTATCTTGTTTCTTGTTTGACCAACAGAAACTTCAGTGTAAATTGAATTCTGTCAATGCAAACAGCTTTGTCCTTCCATTGATGGCAACACAATCTTGTGAATTAACTCTGTTCAGAAGCCAACAGAGGGAGCACAAACCTTTGGAGTTGTGTGTGAGACTTAAAGTAAACACAATCTTTTATTTTTGTCTTTTCTCAGTGATGGCATGACAAATTTAAAAATAATCTAGATATTTAGGTTCTGAAAGACTTTCCCAATCAGACTTTCCCCATGAGATATTAATAGCTAGGCCACATTTGTTTTTAACTGGTTATATGCTATCACTTGGAAGAGATTTTTCCTTATTTTGAAGCAACTTGGATGCTTGGTTTATTACATCATTTATTTTCCTTGTCACTCAACCTCTTGACTTAGTGCAGACTCCCTTCAAATACAACATTAGAATTTACTTTAGCTATTTCCTTATCCTCTTGCTACTACCATCTCCACTAAACTCCATAGTGTTGTTCTGCGATTCAGTAAACTTCTATGTTCACTTTGCTCTCTGTGACTCAGACTTTGAATTTGCACTTCCCAGAACTCATTGTGAAATGCTGTATCTTTTGAGCATCTGGACAAAAAAAAAAAGGTCATCTGCTGGAAATAGGAGAGTTAATTACCTACAAGTAATGCAGGACAATGGTTTAGTTTCTCCTTTCTTTTCAATAGGCTTTGCCATTTAGCTCCCTTTACAGATGAAGTACCCTTCATTTTGATTCTCAAAATGACTTCTGTAAAATTTTCTGTTGGCTTCTCAGTGCCCTTAAAAGACATTGGCCAGGTGCTTAGCTGGGATAAGTCAATGTAGCTCCATGGCACTCACTGGAAATGATGTGGTAAATTCTTCATCACACACATTACATGCGGGAAACACTGAGTGCCATTTTAAGTAGGTAAGACATACCAAGCAGGATAGGTGGCTGTGCTGCAACCAGGCTATTAGCAGGTGCTCCCCGTGGCCAATGCAGATAAAAAAGCCAGAGGGCCAGTGTAGAAAAAAAAGAAAAGGCATGGATGGGATTTTGCTGGTGGCCTCCAGACCCATGGGCCGAAGACTGATTGGCATCCCTTTTTGGTAACTTCTGTCCCCTTTACAGTAGAGGGAGCAAGAGGATTCAGCAGAGCAAGCTGGGGCAGGCAGGAGAGTGTCTACCCTAAGTTATGTGCTGTGGGATTGCTGGCCAGTAAATTCTGAACTTGACACGGCTAAATGTATGGTATGGGATGATGAACCAAGAAATGCCCCTCGCCAGTATTAAATGTTAATTAAGTTGTGGCTTACTGTTTAAAAGCTATCCCCCTGTATGGCCTTGTTAACATAAATGTCCAGATTAAAAACTCAGGAGTTCCTTGCAGCTGGTCCCATGTTAAGACACCTAGTTCATTCTCTTCTCTTTTTCTGGTAATTGGATGGCTGTCCTCATGATCATAACAAGAAAGTGATTGTAGAACCAGTGATCGAAACATGCACAAGTGGTATTTAGTACCAAAAATTATTAGTTACTAATTGGCTTCTTTCTTGTTCAATCTTTGTGTGACACACATCTGCTTGCATGCCATAGATTGCAACCAGAACCTGATCCAATGCTGATTAAATCACTGGAAATGCCCTCATCATGTTCAGTGGCTGCTGGATCAGATTTGCTGGCACTTCACCCTGTGCATCTGTTCAGGGGAGCAAGGAAGGTTTCCACTTCTTTCTTATAATATATGCAAGGCTATTTTGCAACACGTATTATGCAAGCTTCAGGATTCTAACCATTCTGTACTTAAAACAAGTGACCAGATGCTGGAGGCTTACTAAATCACTGCACATAACCAGCTGTGCCATATAAATTTCAGGCTTTCTTTTTTTTATCATCAAGCTGTGGTTTGTTTGTGGTGTCTCATTTTTCCATCAACTAGACATTCCTGTCCAGGCCTCCTGTTTGTTTGTTGGAATCACATATCAGTGTAGATGTATTTATGTGTATGGTCTAATCCAAAACATAAAGTGTTTCAGTCAACTCTTCGTGCATTGTCTGAAAGGATGCACATCATACAGTACATATGCCACAGCAAGATATTCCTTATACCACTGTTCAATTATTTTAGCTAAGTCTCTGATTTTGGCTAGCTGTTGCTCAATATAATAAATACTTTACATTTCCAGCAGCTTTCACCTAGAATTACTTACCCCTTTACAGTGGTGAGTAGTGTAGTGGCTAGCACCTCTGCTTAACATGCAGAAGGTCTTGGGTTCAATTCCCAGGGGGTTGGACTCAATGATCTTACAAGGTCCCTTCCAGCCTGATTGATTGAATATGTATTATTATTATCAGCTTTACCAATGAGGAAACTGAGGCACAGAGCGGTTATGCTGAAGGTCAGAGACAGAATTAAGACTAGTACATAGACTTCTTTATTATTACCGCCTGCTGTTTTAAATACATTTTTCAGTCAGTTCATAATATCACATAATACCATCTAAATAAACTGTGTTTAAACTAACCACTAAACCCATGCAGGGAGTGCATATAGGTATAGTACACCGAATATCATGGTGACTGTGTACCACATAAATACCTACATTTCCATAGGCCGAACTCAGTGAAAGGAAGCAACAGTATTGCCATTTTTCCCAAAAAAATTCAGGATTGAAGAATCCAGTCCAGGAGATCCTGAATGTATAGCTTGAACACTAACGAAGTAATGAATTACTACTAACAGAACACAATACAAAGATTCTTCAGAGCTCTTTTTGCATGGCTAATTAACCACAAACATTACATGAAGAATATGCTTATAGTTAGAACTGTGCAAGTGATGAGACTGGTTTGTGAAGCTTTTGTGAATTCTAAATTGAATTGCATTTCAGATACCTTAATCCATTTACCCCACTACAATCTTTATTCGCATTTCAATAGACACTGATGGCACAACTTTTATTCACAGGAGTATTTAGCGGGGCTCAGATTCATGCAGACAGCCATGCTCACCAGCATACTCACAAGTATTCAGACTGGGAGACAATGAAGACCTGTCAAGTAAACCAATGTGCTTGGCAGATCATGAAATGTTATCATATATGAGATGGACACAACCCAGCAGAGGACTGCTCTTGGGCCTGCTGATCAAACAAAACAAACTAGGGTCCATGATTTCTCCTTCACAAATCAGGAACAATTAACTTACTGTGAAAGAAAACATGGACTATATCAATGGCAAACAACAGTAACAACCAATCAACCAACTTTCAGGAGATTATGGCTTGCTTTCTCCCTCAGCTAGGTAATTACCAAGTGCTTTTATATCATACACCTCATTATTGAAAGTAAGAAAATAAAAGCTTCATAATATCCTGAATATATGCAACTAATTTTAAGGTTTATTTTAACACCATTCACCACCATAATAGTTAAACACTTCCTGGGTAAGTTAGCAGTACACTGAGGATCTCCAAAGAACTTCCTGGAGTCTTCTCCTCTTCACCTTTCCCTTGTTAAAGGAGGATCCGCTTAAGCTTGTGTGGGTGTGTTTTCCCTCTTCAATATGGTTATCTCTGTTACGTCTCTGTCCTTAAAATCCTTCCACCAACTCTCTGAGAGAAACAAAACCATGAGTACCTTTCCTGTTTGTAAATGTGAGGGAAACCAATCATGGAACAGAAATAATTCCTGTGACTTAAGCACCCAGCTGCATGGCTCTGAGAGCACATTCAGTCTATAAAATAGTGGCACTGACTTATTGCTAAAAGTTAGGCCCCAAACAGAGAGCAAAAGCAGTGCCATGTGATGTAGGTGGCCAACCATATATTGTATTCATATTCAGAATATTGAGTATTTATAGTCAACAGGAACAGCCCACAGACTGGAATATGTTCACACCAACCGTTCATCAGACAGTTTC
This sequence comes from Podocnemis expansa, assembly GCA_007922195.1. NCBI lineage: Eukaryota > Metazoa > Chordata > Testudines > Podocnemididae > Podocnemis > Podocnemis expansa. The sequence continues at coordinate 9,441,814 of ML681973.1, forward strand.
ACAGAACAAATCAATTCCTAAGCATTGTTCTCTGTTTCAAGACAAGCTACAAATAGGAGGGCAAAAAGGCTAAAATTGCAGAATAAATTGTTTACTTCAAATAGCTCAACAAATTCTATAAATGCTGCTGGTTGTTGTTCTGTAATGTCTTTACACCACTGTTCAATTAATGAAGACATTGTAGGAGAAATTAATAACTGTTCCTGCTTATTACAGCAGTCTAAGAAGGGAGGTAGGCTAAGTAGCATGCATCTGATGGGTGGGCCACCATAAATGTACTCTGAGTTTCTTAACTAGCCCATTTTCATGAGTCAGTGCCCTGGCATCTGCTCCCAAACAGTTCCCATCCTGTTCAAAAACTGACCTGCATATAGATTGGTCTTAATGACCAAATGTTTAAACATTCATTGCACAAGAACAGCTGAAAGCAGTTGATTGGTTTGAACTTTATTGTATGCACCTTGATTCCCAGATCTACAGTAAAGAGGAAGGTCAGCTGGTAAACACTTGAGCATTTAAAAATAAAAAGGGATGAATTTCCCTCGACAAATGCCTTTTATGTTCACCCTCAGTACAGAACTGGGTGTATGGAGGTATTTCTTTGTGCATAGGATATAAATTAGTCTTGACACTGTGGGCCAGATCTTCCTCCATGTGATGTAAATCAGCATATCTCCTTTAAAATTAATGGAGCAAGGCAAGGTTTGCAGCACCTGAGGAGCTTGCAGAATACTACAACTTGCTATTTATACAATGCACAGGTAACTATGACCCAACCATGAGAGATGTTGAGTCCCCTTAATTAGCAGTGATGACTTCAGTGGGAAAGGATGATGTGCAAGATCAAGCTCCAAGTAGGACAAAAAGGAGGATTGGGAAAGCAATCTGAAATATTTAGGTTTGTCCTATGTCTTGTGGGCTCCAATGATTCTTGCTTGGTTGTTTTAGTTTTGAAATAATTATGTGAAATTAAAGGTGTTTTGTTCAGTTTCATAAAGTGATGGCAGAGGACAGGCCAGGCAAGAGGTAAGTGATGGAAGGTGTTCAACAGCTAGGGTGATGGAGCCATAGAAAAACCCAGATCAGATTGAAAGCAAACCAACAGAAATGAGGTATTTTCTTCAAAGGAAGCAGAGTTTGAAGAAGGAACTTACATGTCTTACAGGGGCAGTTCCAGTTATGGGGATGTTATGTACAAAGATGCCTTGGCAGGCTTACCATTTCTGAGGCCACATCATTTGACGGTTGGAGTGGAAATGTTGTGCCTGAGGCCAGTTGGCTGGTCCTTTTGGAAATAGCTGTCACTGTCGAAAGCGAGATCTCTCCCACTGAGGGTTTACAGATCAGAGGATGGTGCTGGCTTGGTTGCAGGTTATTCATTCCTGCTATGGATAAGTGAATAAACTCTCCACTGTACCGCGGTGATGTATGTCTTTATCATATTAATTGGAGCTGAAAGTGCTGGTGGGAATGTGCATTGTCCCCTCATCAGCCACAGTGAATCTACCCTGAAAATATGACAACTATAGTACCTGCTTCACAGAAAGCCCTCAACAAACAGAAATATTCCTTTAAAACAGGTGCCTTGGGCAGTTGCAGTCAAGCGTAGTTGCTGGTAGTGATATTCACTGGAGCCATGCTGTCAGAGAGAAAGGGGCCCAGTGGAGGACACACGGCTGAACTATAACTGTGACTCTCCAGAGATTCTTCAGGTTCAGCAAAGGGATCTTATCAAATGAGGCATGATCTGGTCCCATTTATTTTTCCATAAAGAAATGGTATTGATACTTCAGAATAGCTAGAATGAAGGTGTCAAAGTCCATATGTCTATTATATGCATCCAAAAGGTATTAAAGCAGGATGGAATAGGGGTATAGAGATATAAATGCTAGGGACACAGAAATGCTCATTTTCGTGCTACTCCTGACATAGTTCCCTTTGCTTCTTGATCATTTTATATAAGAGCATTTATGGTCTGTCAAGATTTTATGCTTTCCCTGCACCATTTTTAGCTGGGTCATCCTTGTCTTTTGGTTCCTTCTCAGTCTTCTTCCTTTTCCCATTATGGAGCTTATTCTCAAATTGATATATGCCTGGACTGTATCTCCTACCAATCTTAATGGGCACTGCTCACTCTAAGGCTATGTCTCTACTAAAGGGACCAGGTAAGTCGACTTAACAAGGTTAACTTAAAGTCAACTTTATTAAGACGACTTAGAGATTCCCCATTTGTTTAAGTCAACTTTAGAAAGTCGACTAAAGCCAAGGGACCCATTTAAAGCCAACTTAATAAAGTCACTTTAAATGGCTTTCCTGTCTTAAGTCAACTTTATTAAGACTTTATTAATGGCCACATTTTGTTAAGTCAACTTAATAAAGTCAACTTAACCTTTAAAGTCAACTTTAAGGGTGAGAGTTATTAAGCTGACTTAAGCAAGTGCTTAAGTCAACTTAATGGACTTTAAATGTGGCCCTGGAGTTGCTTAAGTCGACTTAAGCCTCCAGTGTAGGCATACCCTAACAAAGGGTCCAGTTATATTGCACTAATACTGTATATCCCCAATATCTCTTATGCACCAACCCAGTCTCACATGTAGACCTTAAGGGGCATTAATTCACTGATGCACCAGGCCTAGCACAAGGCCCCACCCAACCTAAAACCCATTTAAGGTCTTAAAAGAGGATTCTAATACCACACAGTGGTGAATTTCACTTACCTCGCTCCCACTGATGTCAGTGGCAAAAACCCTTTAAGTAAGTCCAGTCCTGCAAACTCTAGGTCAGCTCCTACAAGCCTAAGCTCCAGGATTTATTATTACCGTCTTCCAACAAATACGTGAAATTCACTTCAGCTCAGACCAGCCAAGCATGACAACTCTAATAATGATATTTTAATAGCATTGACTGCGTTAAAGTTTGTTGAAATCTGATATCTGACACTAGCTAATAAAAACAGTATCATCCCCTTTTTTAATAAAAGTGTTACTTTAATGAGGAACTCTGTTGTACTCTCCTGATAAAACCTGATGATTTTTAAAATGACTTTTTACCCCTCTATTTATAATTTTCATTTTAACTATGATTATTCTGTTATTTCCAAATACAAGCAGAAATGGTCCCCCATCTAAATACATTGTGTTCACCTCACAGAGTTTAGGTAACTCATTATCCAGAACTACTGAGGCGGTTACTGTTTGCTTCCTGTTCTGTTGCACAGTAATAGAAGTTTTCTGTAATGGAACAAAAATAATCCAAATTTTTTGCTCTGTATTCCACTGGCTACTTTTTAAAATGCTTGGTGATGTTGCTTGCAAATTTTTGTGTAATGAGGACTCTGAATGGGTTTAACAAGCTTGACATTGTTGGGGTGAGGAGCGGTTTGCAGATGTGGACTTTTACATCGTTTTTAATGAAATCAAGTCCAAAAGAGGCTCAATAAACAAATGACAATGTTTGGAAAAGAGAGGAACTCATTTCCTTTGATAGGATACAGGGAATTTAACCAATCTGTGTTTATAATTACAGTCAGGTTTAGTTAGTGTGAAAGAATCTGCTTGTTACCGATTTATAAATAAACAAACTAGACCTGCATTCCCATTCTGCAGCAGTCTCGTTAGTTTATTTTCTTTTCATTTGACTACGGGAGCACTTACTGTAGGCTTAATGCTTAAATGGTATTTTTCTCTAAAATTAAACATATTCTGCTCCTTATGTGATCTTGGACCATTCTTAAAATTTTGCACCTTGGCATTATATTTTCTATTAAATACAGATACTATATCAAAAACATTGTTGTTAGTTAAAAATAGTTTGTAGCAGGGGGAAAAAAATCTGTTGTCCACATTTCGATATTTGGTAATTTACCAAAAATAGCATTTTTCTTGGCAGGTTTCTGTACGGGCCAAGTTGCTACTGTCTTGTTAATTGTAAACCAAAATCAAATTAACAGTCTTTGGCTGCAACAATTGTGGAATCTTAACCATATTATAAACCCAGCATTTGGGCCACCTAACCTGATTTAGTTTAGCTGTCATGAAATCCAGGTAGTATTTTAAAGCAGTAAAAGCGCCAGACACCTTTGTAATTTAAATATTTTATATGGTATCTCTAAAATTTGTAGACATACCCTATGTGTTAACTATTTTGAAGACTTTATATGGAAATCTTCTGGTTTCTTTTGAAGTCTGTTGCTGTTCATTTGGAGAAAATACATTCTTTTGAGCTTAATGTCAGACACATACCTATTTTTAACTTAGAATTAACTGTTCTTATTTAAAATAGGGCCTAAGAAAACAACATTTATTTTCATTTCCTTAGAAAAATGTAATTTAAATGGCAATTTCTTACTACCTAAAAAGAGACTGAAAGGTGTAGTTTTATTGAGACTGACTGATTTTACTTTTCTAAATAAGGATCATACTCTTATGGTTTCATAAATTCTTTATTGTTATTACCAGAAAATATATTTTTAAATAGGATATGAATTTACCTTTGTTTTGGAAATTGTGTAAATCTACCAGGAAATTTTTTTAAAAATCAATAAATAGATTTTACTGTTAGATGTGTGTAAAGCAGTAAGCCCTTTCCAGATGTGGCTATGGATAGAAGTAAAGAAAACTGCTCTGTTCTAAGAGAGGGAAAACTGTTGACATTTCTTTGAAGTATAATCTCTTTTGTTTATTTGGGTTTTAATAGCTTCCAGAAGTTAGCTGCATATTTTTAAACTGATGTTACTTGCATACTTATTTTCTAAGGTTTATGAGTGGCATTCATTGACTGCCATGCATTTAAAGGCTAACCTGTGTGTTGATGAATGAAAGAAACTGATGAGAAGAAGAGACTTTTAACTAGAATTGTACACAGACTAAAATCTGAGATTGAAGCCCTCCATCCCCCCCGCCCCAGTCTACTAGGGTATGTGAAATTTGAACCTCCAGATTTTGATGTTATAAATTTTTGGTTTATTTCTGATTTTGGTGGTGCCTCTTCAGAATTCTGAGCATAATACCAAATTTAAAACAACACACAATTAGTACAACAGTTTTGAGCATCAATTTCCCAGTTACTGATTCTCCAGTTAGTAGCTGGCCCTTCAAAGAAAGTGAGTAGATTCTGCCTAACAACATTAAGTTATAAGGACCCACTTAACTCATCCTTCAGTCTCTAATTCCCCTGCCTATTAAACCACAGTTCCCCAAAATCTATTTTTGGGATGAATCAAACAAAAACTCTGAATCCAGGCAATCTTCTTCCCAAAATGTTGGTGCATTCGAAATTTTGATGTGGATCTAAATTTGGTGCCAAACTTATTTCTGACATTGACTAAGATATGAGAATATAATCACTTCTCCATTCCAAAGGAACAAAATGGATAAAAAGCAAGAATTGTCCTATTGATATGACCTTGGAGATTTTGGTTCTAAGCCATACTACAGCCTGTGTAACACTAGATAACTTTATTAGCATCTGATCCAGTGCCCGTCAAAGTGAATACGAGCCCTTCTTTTGATTAAGTTCCAAAGGGGACGTCGTGTTAGTCTACTCCAGCAAAACAAACAAGGAGTCTGGTGGCACTTTTAAAGATCAACAAATTTATTTATTGCATGAGCTTTTGGGGGAGAAAATTCCACTTCATCAAAAGAAGCAAGGAGTCCTGCGGCACTTAAAGACTAACAGATTTATTTATTGCAACAGCTGCCCCTTTGGACCTTCTGACTTCATCAAACACTTTTAAGATGGGGGAACTTTTGACTAACTGAGTATTGGATCAGGTCCACTGCATCTCTATATGTCATTTATCCCATCTGTAAAAGGCGGATACTAACTTTTTAACCACATTTGTAGAGTGATTTTTAGATTCCTGCTGTAAATTGCTCACTAAATACTCCGAATAAAGATGAGAAGAAAGATTTCAACTGTATACTTTTGCAGTGTAATTTTTTTAAAGTAGTCATTATTTCATAATATAAGCGTGCATAGTCAAAGAAGGAGGTTTAAAAGACTGAAATAGCTTTGTGAGTAATTTATTATTCTAACAATGGGTTCTCCAGAGCTGGGGTGTTAATGTCCCATCCAAAGCCAACTAAAGTCAATGGAAAGACTTACATTGACATCAGTGCATTTTGAACCAGGGCCTTATGCATTGATTCAGTGTTTAAGTTTTTGCATATGCTAAACTTCATGAACTGTGGCTAGGTCAACATTTTTAACACATGACTATTTGCAAGCCTTGTGGGGAGGGGTGCAAAGAAGTGCTTTGCATTGCACCTTGCATGTACTTTTCCTGCCCAATAATACATGATTATATGCATAATGTTAAATATCAAATGGGTGATTTTTAGAAAAGGCTGATGACAAGGAAGTTTAAAACAAAAATCATTACAGCAAACCTGACTGGCTGGGGAAGGCTGACATTGAAAAATGAAAAGTATTTTGGAAAGTAAGTGAAAACTTTAAAAAAAAAATGTATACAAGCTCTTGGCATTTCATAATGATTTATATAACATACGGTAGGAGAATACAATTTAATTTAATTTCAAATGTAATGCTTGCTAGTACCAACCTCCAGAAAACAAAAAGCATTTAAGGTTGAAATCATTTTCTTCAAAAATAAAGATGGTTGAGAACAAATTTCTCATTCTACCCAATCAATAGTTTGTATTACTTATACAAATGTGAGCATTATACAATGTTTTCAGTGGAAAAAGTGTCTCTATATAAATGCAATGCAGCATTTTTGCTTTAAGAAAGGCTCTAACTGCCCTGAATGCCATAGAAGTACAAACACTAATTATATATTGTTTGATACATTTTAATAATCTGTGTTAGACAAATTGGGGAAAGGGGAACTGAGAAAATTAAGTTACTTTTGGCTTTGGTTTGGAAGCCTTTGCCAAACAGTACTCTTTACATATTAGTAATAAAATTATTTTAAATGATGCTACTCGAACAGTTGCTCTAACTACATATTAAGATTTGCTCTGTTTTTCATGTGTTTTCCATCAAGGAAGTCTGTGGTTACCTTCCTGATTCTGCTGGACTGGAAAAACATAGCTAATATGGTGTGATCTGGAGAGAGCTTTGATGCAGGGGCTTTACAAATAAACCTCCAGATGCCATATGGTTTACATTCATCTCTCAATTTATTTCCTATAAATGTCTATTGAATATTCCATTGAACCAACACATGTGAAACCAGAGCTGGAAAAGAAGGAGAGGTATAGAATGCTTTGTGGCAGCATGTGATTATCATATTTCTTTTCCAATATCACTACCAGTTTTAAATGCATGGTAAATTAGTCAAATGCCAAAGTTCTCAGGGTTAGAGGGGAAAATAAAGAAACAATATATTAAACCTTTTAAAAACAAACACTCTCTTTTCACATGTTGTAATGTATCTCGCACACTGAAGCTGGCCCTTATTTGCAGTAATACTGCCTTACTTGTGTATTCAGCTTTGGCCATTAAAAAATTAAAGTTCTGCAGAACTCATTTGTAGGAAATAGATGCTATTAAAACATTGGAAAGGAGAAACAAATGGTAGAATGAAAAGCATAGATGTATCTTTTTGCTTGATTCATAAGTCCCTTAATCATTACTCCCTGCCCTTCTTAGTTTTCCTTCTTTCTGGAACTCATTCAGTGCCACTGTAAACATTTCTATATGATGAGACTTGGTCAATGGGCCATTGTCCTAAGGATTGTGTTTACACAGAAAGGAACCTCGCCAGTCCAGACATTCTCCCTTCTTAACAGTACAGTTTCTGAAGCATCCTCTCTTTCTGTGGCAAGAGATTACACAATATTATTTTAAATCTGTTGTCTCACTCTGAGCACACCATGCTTCTGTGCCTTCTAGACAGCTAGACCCTAGTACGCCACAATCCCATTTCCACAGAAGCAGAGAGGAACATGCCATGCTCATGCATGGCCAGCTCTCATCCTGGATTCTCCTTACTATAAGGCCCTTACTGTGACAGAAACAACTGAAGCGTCATGGGCTATGTCTACACTAGGGGCTACATTTGAAATTAATTAAGTCAACTTAAGCATTTGATTAAGTCAATTTAATAACTCTCGGTTGTTAAGTCAACTTAATTTTTAAGTTGACGTTATTAAGTTGACTTATACCAGTGTAGCTTGGCATTAGGCTTAAGTCGATTTAATTGGCCTCCTGGCTGTCTGAAACCTTCCTGGCAACCAGGAAGTGCCTGCCCTGGCCAATCTCAGAACAAGCTAAAGCCCTGCCCGTCCTGCTCCACAGCCAGAGCTAGCCAGGCCTGTGCTGGAGACAGGACTGAGGGCAGAGCCAGGCAGGCCAAACGGTGGGAACCATTGGCAACATTGACACCGCAGAGCCCCCTTCCCAGGATGATGACCAGACGGCGGTCTCAATGGATGAAGATGTGATGCTGCATGGAGGGACACCAGAAGCCCAGCACAGGACAGCACAGAGGCCCTGGGCAGTGCCAGCCTGGAGCTCATCCCATGGACCCAGGAGGAGGCCCCCCCGACCCTGGACAAGGGGACGTTGCACCGGGCTCCTGGTGCACATGCTAGTGAGGGCTCTCTCCCTGCAGTCATGGTGGGGCAGGCAGGTGGGACAGGGACTGCAAGGAACAGGGTTCAGGAGCACGTTCGGGGGGGGGGGGAGGAATTCCCATAGGGGCAAGGGGTCATGTGGCAGGGGGAAGCTGGAGCCAAGCAAGGAAGGGGCCTGGCAGGACATGGGGTGGGGCACTGTCACTGGGACAGCGAATGCCAGACAGCATGTGCCCGACGCCATTGGCACATGGCTTCAGGAGAGACCTGTGGGACTAAGCTGCCTGGGGCTCCCCATCCTGGGCTCTACATTAGCCCCATGGAGCACAGCATGATGGTGTATCCTAAGGGGTCCTTATCCCAAAGGATGGGGGGAGTGGGTAGCAGGTGGATGGGCATGGGACAACCACTGCTGTCAGCCTGCACTTTGCACTGCCTACTGGGGGGAACCCCTGGTCTTTGCTTCTGTCCTGCAGACCCTGTGACCTATGTTCCCTCTAAGCTGTGCACGTGTGCACATGCACACAGGTTGTGAAACCAACGCGCACAACAAAATAAAGTGCACAAAAAAAAAAGAATTCAACAGTGCCAATATTTTTATGCTACTTTAAGCATGCTGGTTTTAGTAGCATTTGTCAAATAAGGTGGTGTAATTTATATTATTTCCAGCACCACATCAAAATAAAGTTAATCTATTAGCTGCATCATACACACTTGCTTCATGGTGCTCAGAAATTTGACCACATTCACTAGAGTGCGCACAAAATTTGCACAAAAGAAATTTTTCATGCACACAGCCAACAAAAACTTAGAGGGAACATTGCCTGTGACCCTGACACCCGTCACTCCTGGGGCACCCAACCGCAACCACGCAGAGGTGGGGCATCACTCCAGGGAGGAGATACTGGAGGATCACCACCAGCTGGCCAACTGGGCCAAGGCAAACCAATGAGCCTGGCATGAGCAGCAGAGGAGGAGGAGGAAAACACCTACCGCAGGGTCGAGCAGGCCCAGAAGGACCACCTGCGCAACCTCCCAGAGCAGCAGATGTGTGCCTGGAGCACCAGACCCATGCCCTGGAGGCCCTGGCATGGGGGCTGGGGCACTCATCAGGCTGAGGATCCCCCAGTGCGTGACTCCAGCAGCCGCCCACATTGCTGCAGGGCCTGGAATCAGGGTGGCCGGATGCAGGCCCAGGACCTGCTGGCCTAACACAGCCAGGCACCTGCCCCCCCCACCTCCTCATGCCTTTAACCCCTTCCATTCTGCCCCTTAGAGTACACCTTATTACGCTGACTTAAATGAGCCCTCTAGTGTAGCCACAGTGCTTAAATTAGCTTTTGCCGCTAAAGAAAAAGATCTTGGCGTCACTGTGTATTGTTCGCTGAGAACATCTGCTCAATGTACAGTGGTATCCAGAAGAGCTAATGGTGTTAGGTAGCTTTAGCAAAGGGCTAGATAATAAGGCAGAAAAATTTCATAATGATGCTGTATAAATCCATGGTACACCCACAGACCGTACTCTGAGCATGTCTGGTCACCCCATCTTCTGAAGATACATTATCATTGGCAAAGCTACAGCGAACACCACCACAAATGATTAGGATGATGGATTAGCTTCTGCATGAGGAGAGATTAAAAAGACTGGGCCTGTTCATCTTAGCAAAGTGATGACTAAATGGTGATATGAGAGCGGTCTAGAAATCTGTGAGAGCTCAGGAGAAAAAGAGATTAAGAATGTTTTATTTCCTCATTCACAAAACACAAACATCAGGAGCCACCCAATGAAATTAATAGGCAGCTAGTTTAAAATGAATGGAAGGAACTAGTTCTTCACACAACATAAAATCAGCCTGTGGACCACATTGCCAGGGAAGATGAGAACGCCAACAAGATAGCTTGTTGCAAAAAAAAAAAAAAAAAAAAAAAAAAAAAATTAGATAAGTTCATAGTCTCTTAATGGCATGAGTATTATCTAAGGTGGTCAGGGATATAACCCAATGCTCTGAACATCCCTATACCTCTGACTGCCAGAAGTTAGGACTGGCTGACAAGGGATAGATAAACTACCCTGAGATGAATAAATTACTGAGGGCTGGATAAATTACCCTGACCGGGTCATGCCCTCCAAAGCAGCTAGCACCAGACACTGTCAAATGATGGGACAGTGGGCTAGCTGGCCCATCATCTATCCACGTACAGCTATTCTGAGCTTCCTATGTAAAATTCACCATCAACATTAGGCTTGCAGCTACGAGATTAACCTTACAGATTGCAGGAGAAAGAGCGAATGTGGGGGTTGAGAAGGCTGGGGGGAAAAACTGAGGGAAAATTGAACTTGACATGGGATTAATTTGTTTTACAGAAATAATCTTTTCCATAACCTTCGTCAAATATTTTACCATCTTGGACTTTTGACTTGCAGTAATGAAAAGGGCAATATTTTTGGTTTAGAAGCCACTCATCTGAAGAGTATAGGTGCCCTGCTTATGAAGAGAGGTTGCACGATAAGGCTTCACAATAACTGGATTTACCCATAGGCCTTGGGTCTGCATTTCAAGGGGAAGTTTCTTGCCTATGCAGCGTGCCAAAAATAAGGCCTAAACCCCACCACAAGATATTGACCTTGATGAAGAAATGAGTGGGTGAAATGCTATATAGGCTGTGTTTTGTAGGCAGTCAGGCTATGTGATCACAGTGCTTGGGTCTGGTCTTACACTATTTGAACCTACAAATTAGTTTTTCAAGAACATAAACCTTGTTGGCCCTTTACAGTTCAGGGTGAATTTTGCCCTGAGGTCCTCTGTGTGACTGAGTCAACATTATTTTAGCTGAGATTGTGGCATCAGACTAAAAAGCTCCATGTCAGCAGCCAAAAATTTCATGCACTGTAGCCCAAAACTAAGTTCACCGTAATGCCAGTCACATCAAATAGTTGGGAACGACAACCTAATCCACAGATTGAAAAAAAATATACTGAAGTAAAGGTAGCTGAATTTTTTTGCAGCATGCATCCTCCTTTTAAGTTCTGCTGAGACTGGTTTTGGGACATCCTCTATTTAAAACACTGAACTTAGATGTCTTAAACAGAAATGTTATTCAGATATGTTCTCTTAAATGGATAAACTGAAAAAAGATCCTTTCTTGTTTATTTTCAGTCATGAAGGATGTTTGAGACACTTTGCGTGTATTTTCCATGTTATTTATTTGTTTTTGTTTTGTTTGTTATTGCAAAAATAGAAACTGCCAGATGCTGGTAGGCAGAAAACTATAAGTGTTTCCTTAAAGAACAAGGTAATTCTGAATGGGGGGAGTGCAACATTTTTAAAAGGCATAAAAATAAATGTTGATACTGTCATAACGGTCATGCAAAAGCTTTGACAGAAATATTGATATATTTCTCAGAAATACAAAACAAATTGCATTTAAAAGAAAAACAAACAGCTGGCAAAGGATTTATAATATATTCTATTGTAAAAAATGTCAGCTCTTTCTTATTTAATTCCAAGAGCAATAAAAGAGGTGTGGGTTGTTTCTGTTTTACTGTTCCCATGTACCGTAAATGTAATTATTTTTCATTTTTGCAAAATGCTATCATTTCTACTAAATTTCCTCTGAATGACTCATTTGTTTTTGGGCTTGGTAGTTCATTTGCTATGTGATCCCTCTGAAAGTGACATTGAAGGGAGTAGAGAGCTTCAAAATGATGGGGCAAATGTAACAAGCAATAAAATGGCATATAAAATTGGAGAGGAGCAAAACAGCGCATGTAAATTAAAATAAGAACCCTTCACCACCCAGCAAAAGGAAGTAACCTCTCCCATGAGCAAGGTGTATGGTTTTTTAATAGTTCTTAAAGTACCAAAAAAGCTTGTTCATGCCCCATCCCTTGTAGATTCTGATCCCCAAGTAACAAAATAGTTTAAAAACTACACATCCTGCTCATCCTTTATCCTTTCCTACTTCCAGAAGTGAAGCACAGCTCCCATTCCTGCTGTTGCCGATAAACATATTTCATGGAAACAATCCAAGAGTTAGTTTGCACCAAGGACCCCCCCAGCCCATTTCAATGGCTGGTTCTTCATTCCAGCCCTCGATGCTCTCCTTGGTGGTCACTATTAATTACTGAGGCCAGAGTTAGGTGCACAATGAAGTAGCAAGTGTATAGAGGACAAACCTTGATGTATTCTGTAATGGCTTCACCAATTAACAAGCGTTATACTCACTGGGTACATGGTGTTTACTTACAAGGGGTTGGGAGCAGTAGAGCTTGACTACCCCACCTATGTGTTGCCCAACACAGCTGGCTGGCCACAGAGATGGGTAGAAATATGGTTCATGAATGAATGGATCTAAGTGTACACTCTGCTTATGTCCCAGGAACTCAGGAAGGTGGAGTCCTTCCCAGTGCTCCCAGTACCTCAGTGTGGCTCCGCACCAGTCCCACTGCTGTGCCATACCTGTATGTCCCACTTGAACAGCACTATAAATGCACATGGAGGTCTCCATATCATGCAATAAGATGTGGTCCCTGTGTGACCCCAGGCCTCCTGGGTTAACCTTCCGAATGTCCCAAAATCAGGGCAAGCTGCAAAACTGGCGGCCAACTGCCCAAACTACTGATGGGTGGTACTTAAACCAGTCTCCCAGTTAGTACAAAACATGCTTCTGATGCCCTACTCTGGTCATCACCAATTATAACAAAATAGAACCAGCCCCCTTTGTTGCACATCAGTTTCTCCAGCCCCACCTAGCCACTGGGTCTCTTAAAAAGATAGGTTCTCCTGACCCCAAAGAGCCAGCCACATCTCCCAGAACAATATAGGCTTGGATCTTACCTAAAATACCACACTGCCAGCCAATCCTTTAGTAACCACCACTAAAGGTTTAATATAAAAAGAAAAGAAACAAACTATGATAGATGTTAAAGGGTCAAAGAGAATTACATACAGACAAATAATTTAGAGTCCATAGAAAGCAAGTCCTTGAAGAATCTGTAGTTTGCAGAGTAGTCCAATTCCCCTGGTATGCACCCAGCACCTGGGTGGTCTCAGTCCTTCGTTCAGTCCCAGAGGAATAGTTCCAGAGAAGGGTGTTGGTTGCAGACAGACTGAAGCCTGATGACAAAATGGAGATGGGGCCACTGCCTTTTATCACCTTTGGCTCTCCCCATGCACTCAGAGTCCTTGCCAATCAAAATGGAGTTGAGTCACACAGTCAGGCTGGGTGACTAGTCAAACAGGTTTCTTCCTAGGCCCACTGTAGCCAGGAATTCCCTTAATGGGCAATTAAGATGACAGTGGTTTTGCAGACAGCCAGTCTGGGCTTGCCTTAGAATCAAACAACTTAGAACACACATAAAACAAATATATTCCTAATTTCTAATACAGATATGATACCAGCATATAAACTATTTAATCATTTCTAGCAGATTACAACCTTTCTACTGGTACCAAACAGGGCATGTCACATATGGACTGCAAATAGTGTAGTGGCTAGCCTCTCTGCTTAATATGCAGATGGTCCTGGGTTCAAGCCCCAGAGATTAGACTTGATGATCTCATGAGGCCCTTTCCAGCCCTATGATTTGATTCTATTGCAAATATGATCTAGGAATATGAAAAATAATCATAAACAGTCACCTAGACCCAGACAGCATCACACGCTGCTTCAATGAGTAGGCTGTGTAGCTGAGGTTTATTTACTGTGCCTGGATTCATTACCTAAAGGGCTGTACACATTGCCACATAAGTAGCTATAATTTATTTTGCTCAAGGGTGTGAATAAACTATTCCTTGGGTGAAGTGAGTGACACCAATCTATACACTTATGTGGACAGGGTTGTTTTGGTGGATTTATTCCGCTGACAAGCGTGCTCACAGCATAGAGCATCTTCACCGTTCATCAGCGTTGATGTCACACTCCCAGAATAGCATATCCCTTAGCCAGTATATTTTAGGGTAGTAAGATGGCATTTCAGTTCATGAGGCTGGGATAATTGGCAGGTGGCATGCTGGCATTAACCACAAGGCCTTTATTATAGTCCTGGCCTCTCGCACACCAGGGGCTTGAGCCCTCACACATTGCTGAGCGCTGATAAAAAAAAGCGCTGACTACCTCCCCCCCAAAAATGCTACATTGCCAACCTTGGGTACAGTGCCAGCCCAACCATATAGATGGGCACCAGGCTTTGAGGGGCACCAAATTAGGCAGAACTGAATTTTTTTATCTATTTGAAAAAATAATATATCTTATGAAAAGTGGAGGAAGGGAGGTGCCAAAGTCATAGACTCTAAGGGCAGAAGGGACAAAAATGCTCATCTAGTCTGACCTCCTGCATAATGGCTGCCTCAAAACCTCACCCATCCACTCCAGCAATAAGCCTCTAACCTACGACTGAGTGAATTATTTAAGTCCTCAGATCATGATTTAAGGACTTTAAGGTACAGAGAATTTACTGGCAGGAGCTGCATGTTACAGACTTTGCCTAGGGTTCCAAAACCCATTGGGCTGGCCCTGCTCAAGTATTCCAAAATCAGGCATCACAAGTTTGGGAGCAAACTTACCAACTGACATAATAAAAAAAAAAAAAACACCTAAATGAGTAGTGATTACTATGTCAGCAGAGAACATCTGCCAGCCTAGCTCTGGCCACACTCATGCTTATGCTGGCAAACCTTACTTTGCTTGGGGGAACGGGATGGAGAATGAATGGAGCTGAATTTTATCCAGGCTGAATATCCCTACACACAGTGGATGGAAAAATCCCCAGCCTATATACATATAGTGGTGTCACTGAAAATATGGAGTTTATTAATAACAATTATGTCCCAGACATCCACACATAGGCCAGCATCATTGACATAATTTAGATTTAAGCTTTTATAACATATCAAAAAATCAGATGCTGCGTCTGTGTTTCATGTAGGATGAGTAACTACTACAGCTAACTCACTAGGCTTAACCACAAACACTTGCTAAGTTGTAAAGTAATATCCTCTTTTACCTTTTTTTCTACTTTACGTGCTTTGCATCTACGTGTGTACTAGCGATGATATGAGAAAGCAAACTGCACTGTTTGCTGTCATGCCATAAGGGTAAGATATTTAGAACTAATCTTTAAAAAAGATTTGTGCAGATAGATAGATCTATTGTTTGTATTAAAGACAGTGATCATTCATATGTAGTCTGAGAAGTCAATGTTGTGTAAAACCAACCAACCAAAATGTTAGAAGGCCTGAATGACCATAAGGTCTGATTAATGCTGTGACTAGCAGTTACATAGAGATTTTTGCTTATGAAGCAATCCTACTAACCTAACCACTGAAGTACAGTGAATAACCAAGTACTGGAACATGGGTGCATACAGCTGATTTGTCAATTTTTATATCCTGTTGGTGACCAGCTAACCTAAAGAGTCAAAGTAATTTGTATTGCTGTATAAAGAATTAATAAAAAAGGATTAAAAAACCCACCACAAGGATAAATAGAGTTTATATGAAGATTCTGTTCTATCTTGAGCATTTCTGCAGCCATTGTAAAGCCATCTTAAGTGCAAAATGCATGCAAATTGGGCCAAAAAAAAATCACACCACAAAAGGTGTGATTATAGGAAGTAATTAGTAGAAGTAGCTTGCTGACCAGAACTAACCTATCAGGTTTGCAGCATATGACTCAAAATGCCTTATACAAACTGCCATGGCACAAGAGGTTTTGCTTGAAGATCCTGGACTCTTTCCAGATACCTAGTTCCTAGAAATTAGCCATGTTAATCTGGGTACAGCAAAAACAACGAGCGTCCTATGGCATCGTAAAGACTAACAGATTTCTTGGGGCATAAGCCTATGAAGTGTGTTGGAGCCCATGAAAGCTTATTCCCAACAAAAGTTGTTAATCATTAAGGTGCCACAAGACGCTCGTTCTAGTTGCTAGAAGCCACAGTCGAGATGCCTTGTTTTTCTCACTGAATGCTAAGAAGGGATGCAGCTTGGGTCCTGGTTGGACATTTCAAATCTTTTCCAGAAGCAAGGGTCACTTTCTGACTGACCCATATCAGCTATGCCAACAAGAGGAACCAGGTCATTCCGGCCAGCAGAAGATATCTATAACAGTCTGTGTTGATCAGCACTTTGTTCCTTGAAGCTAAAACAACTGGATGAGAGAGACTTCAAGTGAAATTTAAAAAAAAACAAGGAATCTAGTAGCATTTTTAAAACCTAAAAAATTTATTCATCACATGAGAGAAAAATCTCACTTCCTCAGCCCTTTGAAGAGAGATAGAGTCATTGCCTGGCTGGTGAAAGTGACCCCTGCCAGATAACAGCTAAAGTCTGGTTAACAATCATTCTATTACTTCTGTCTTTTAAAGTCCAAGCTAGGGAAATCTCTGCAAATGTGGCAAGAGAATAAGAATATAGCTGGCATAACACCTTAAATGAATCAACTCGATGAAGTTGCTTATCTTGCTCAAGAAACTGCTCACTGCAAATATGAATCTAAGCTGGAGAATCCAGCCATGTGTCATTCCAACTGATAAGACGATGACCTTTACACGTTTGTTGTTTACTCAGGTGACAAGTTTAAGTCTGGTTAAACTCAATACTTCTCTGGAAGTTACACACCTGAGATAAAACCCCCAGAAATGACTAAAATGGTTGATGTATGCTTCTATTTTGCTACCAAATTTAGTCTTTGATGTCTAGACATTATGCTGAATAAAAACTAAATTGAAAGTCTTGAGGTGGGAAAAACTCATCACATTAACCAAAACCAGTATTATTTGGAAAAGGAAACCGTGGGTCTGGACAGCAAAAGATACTGCAAGAAACTCTGAGTGTTTTGAAGAGTTCAGCCTAAAAATCACCCAGATTTTGTGGTCAAGAGACTTGACAGCTTCTTAGACAAAAAGAGGTTTAAACTGGCTCATGAACTAGATTTTACCACTGTTCAAACTTTGCGTTAAAGTGGCAGAAGAGCATGCAATATAGGGTAAATTCCAGGTAAGTGATTATAGGTTCAGAATTATTACCTGTGTAGTATGTCTTGGATTTAATGTGTGCTGGACATGTGGACATATAGGTGGCAAAATTTATTTACAAGTTGAATCTGGGAAGGTCATTTGTAATTAAAATTGCCGTTCTTAATTATTAAGTATGACCTTGTCTGTGCAAAGTGCCGTAACTGGTTAGCACCATGTTCCAGAGTCTTGTTCCAGAGTAAGAGTGTCTTATGAATTTAATCCACATAAACTAATTCAGAATAAGGAAGTCTTATTCTAGATTAAGAGCACTGAGACATGGTGTTCATCAGGAATAGTTATTCTGATGTAAATCCACACCCTACATTATCCTGGATTAATTTTTTGTGTCCACAAGCCCTATTTTACCTAAATGTCTAGATCCTACAATTCCATAATTCCATTGATGTATAATCTTAATTGGAAGAAAATTAGAATCTGTATTGAAAGATTCATTGTTCCGTGTTGAGCCCAAAATCATCTGCCAGGACCAGTATAAAATTAGGGTTAATATTTGGCTTTGTACCAAGGATGTGATAAGACTTTGAATAATTTATCCCTTGAAAATCATGATATATCATGTGGAGATCAATTTTTGATATTGAGTACTGTTATTTAACCATCTTTATTTTACTTTTTCTTCCCTGAGGACTACTTTAGCACTTTGATTGTCCAGTAGTGACTGATTTTTTTTTGGCAGACTTTCTTCTTCTGGTGTACTTAATGGGTTTTTTTTTTGTTATAATTTTTTTGTTTTTTGCTATCAGTTTTAGATAATAAATTCTTGAGATTATAATGATTAACCAGTCTATGCTTCAGATAAGATACACAGACCCAAAGGACAGTTAGAAACCTAGTAGCTGTAACTACATTGTTGTTTCACTAATGCTCATTTTATAGCTTACCTTTCTCTCACATAGCCAGGCAAATATTGCAATGGTCACAGGAGCCAAAATTGCTTCTAAATCCATTCTCAAATTTAACATTCTGACATGAGCAATTTTTGCAAATAGCAGTGGCAGAGGGTGTTAAGATTTTTCCTCTGTGTCTGTAATTTCTTCTTTGTGAGTCTGGGCTCTGAGCTTCAAGTGCAATTTAGTCCCCTTTGTATTGAGATAAGCAAGTTGTATTATCTTTGCAAGAATGGTTGTCCCAGGCTTCCCTTCCAGTTATCCCAAGGGTGATGACATATTTATATGACATCTCAAACAATGTATGCAAGATTACCTGACCACAATTTACCCAGGAAATGGATGAAAAATGCTTTCATTTAACTGATTAACATTTAATTAACATTGTTAATTAACATTGATTTTAACTTTTTCAGCTGAAGTGTAACACTTCTGATTGACCTTAACTTTTTAAATGAACGCGAGGTGCTAGAAAAGCCTGGAGAAAGCCATGATTGATATTAGGCATTATAATCTAGCTGTATGTGATCTGTGCTGAAGTTACCAAGTAATGTGCATTGTACCATATAAACGTCTAATGATAGTTAATGTTAGTTAATTAAGATGAACACTGAATGGTATTACCCTGTCTCATATGGGTATTAACATCATATTAGACTCTAACAAAATATTATTTTAGTTAAAATCGCATAGACTGAATCACTTTAGATTCTGTCAGAGAGAAATGAACTTTGAATCAAATTAGACTGTAAATTCTAAAACCATATTATATTCATGGATCCCAGCATAGCAAATAGGAAAACAAGCTACCGTCTAATAGGACAAATGGTTCTTCTTTATTAAGTAATAATAAGATGACAACTTTGTGCTTACATTATTCAGAATGTTATTTCTGTTGCGGTAGTGCTCACAAACTACTATCAGCATTGCTCTGGGAGCTATACAAACATAGAGCGCTACATAGGGCATTTTGTTCAACCCTGAAGAAAGATCAGTAAGTTGCTGTATTGCCCCAGGATTACCACAGGAAAGAAAAGGCAAGCGGTGAACCACAATTTCCACCCTGCTATCGCCAGAGGACTGCTCCAGCAACAAAT
Organism: Podocnemis expansa; assembly: GCA_007922195.1. Classification (NCBI taxonomy): domain Eukaryota; kingdom Metazoa; phylum Chordata; order Testudines; family Podocnemididae; genus Podocnemis; species Podocnemis expansa. The sequence goes on from ML681973.1 coordinate 9,461,378, forward strand.
TACTGGTCCGTTAAATGTAGCAGTTACACTGATCAGTGCATGAGAGGTGTAGAGCCCATCAAGACACATATTTCCTGTTCACGCCTGCCCAGAGGTATATGAACAGCAGTATAACAAAGGAGTCTTATGGCACTGAAAGGCTAACAAATTTATTTATCACATGAGCTTTTGTGGGAGAAAAAAAATCCCACTTCATCAGACACTTTGAAGACAGCAGAACTTACAGAATGGGAGGAAAATAAATGCATGGGAGTGCAAGTCATGAGATCAGGTCACACTGTAACCGCAAACAAATGCAGTTGTTACAATCCAAACACTGGGCAACAGCACATAGAGGAGTGTGATGCCAAATCAACTGTTGTAATGGAAAAAGAAGCCATAGTCACAATTTAATCTTGCTTTCACACAGTCAAATTTGCATATCAATTACAATTCTGCCGGTATGCAAATTTAGTCTAGATTTTCTTCCACAAAAGCTCATGCAAAAAAATAAAAAAATAAAAAATGTTAGGCTTTAAGTGCCAGAGGACTTCTTATAGGTTTACATGGTAATTCTTTGACAACAGTGCTGTAGACCAGACTGCCTCTCAACGTCTCCCCTAACCCTCTATGTCTATGATATTTTGGTGGGGGGGGGGGCTGTCAATCTGTCCTGCTGAAATTGTTCAACTGTGTATGAAATACTTACATGAGTAAGTATGTGTTAGGCCAAAGCAGAGGAGAACAGTTCATTAGTCCAATGCATAGAGCACTCATCTGTGAAAGGGGAGCTTTATGTTCACATTCTCCCTAAACGGGCAGAAGGGGTTTTGAACTTTGGCTCTTTGACATCACAGCTGAGCATCCTGGCCCTTGGACTAAAAGTTACAAGGGAATCCGACTCTTCTAACCCTTTGATATGCATTTGCACATTTGGCGCTGCCTTTCTTGCATGACTGTCCATAGGCACCTGACTCCAGGAGCATCGCTCCTGTAAAGCCTAAGTGGAACTTGGCACCAAACTCCATGAGAGAGGTGGGCTTAGGCCTCCCTCTCCTTGCCATCTACTTACTATTGGCACCCTACTCAGGAGGCTGGCTTTATTATATCCTAGTCTTTAGTACTTTTCTTTTCCTATGCATTGTACATTGTCCTATGTTGTGGAAGGATACCACTGCGTGATTGGTGCCTAAATAGCACTACAGCACGGAAGGTTGCAAGGTCCAAATCCCTTATGACGCTAGTCCCAACGTTGTTATTTGTTTATAGAACCTAAGAAAACAATAAGCATTATACAAACACACAAGGCCCCTGCACTGAGCTCAGCTAACAATTACACAGACAACAAGCAGGAGAAAGATGGCAGAGTATAGAAAAGTCCTTCTCACATACCTTCTTAAACTAATCCCAGCTGTGATGTGAACTAGGATTGGATCACAGTGTGGGGCTGCTTGGCTGTCCAGTGACTAAACTTATTTAGTCTGCAGAAGAGAAGACTGAGGAAGGATTTGATAGCAACCTTCAGCTACTTGAAAGGATGCTCCAGCGAGGAGGGAGCTAGGCTATGATCAATGGTGACAGAGGCCGGAACAAGGAGCAATGGTTTCAAGGGATGTGGTGGAATCTCCATCTCTGGAAATTTTTAAGGCCCATATTTCCATAGGAGTAGCTGTATTAGTCTGTGTACAGCAAAAACAACGAGAGTCCTGTGGCACCTTATAAACTCACAGATTTCTTTGGGCATAAGCTTTCATGGGCATGCTTCTGACAAAGTTGGTTGGCGCCCAATAAAAAGCTTATGCCCAAAGAAATCGGTTAGTCTATAAGGTGCAACAGGACTCTCGTTGTTTTCAAGGCCCAGTTAGACAAAACCCTGGCTGGGACGATTTAGTGGGAGTGATCCTGGTTTTAGCAGTGGGTTGGTGTAGATGACCTCATGAGGTCCCTTCCAGCCCTAATGTTCTATCAATCTATGTCAATTGAAACTGGAGCCTCTGACTGCAAAACCAGATCTCTATTTCTTGAGCTAAAAGAGCTAGATTTGTCAGTTGTGCACAGTAGCGGTTGGCTATAGTTTGAGGACTAGCCCCAAAGCAGGAGACACAGACACATTGGGACAATGTGTCACAAATGATGTCCATTTTTATTAAACGTTTCCTACCTCAGCCCGGGGCCTTTCACAATTACTGTCTAGTGTGATAAGCACCTGCAGCCATGGGGCGCTCTTACAACTCAGTAAGCAGAGGAGAGGTACGGCGAAACAGTCATATCCGTTGTGGGACTGTGTTTGTGTCAAGACAAAGCGTCACAATGAGAAAAAACAGAATCATCTCCAAACCACCAACATTTAAAAAAAAATTGTCTATGATGAGTTTCAGTGAGCTCTCCCCACCACAGACTATCCCTCGTTATGGTTTTTAAATGGCACCCTTAAGAACAGGACCCAGGTGCTATGGTACAAAAGATAATATTCTGAGGGAGCAGCTGACCTCTCTATGAGTTCCAAAGGTAATTGTGTTGGTAACTTTGCATTTGCCTGTGGGGCTCACACATAATTAGGCCATTCATGAGCTGTGGGGGTTGCTTTCTACTTCTGAATGCCTTTTTTCCCCTCTTTGACATATCTTTGATTCTTAGGAATTTATGCACTTTTTATTCACTTCAGACTCTGGTAATGTACAAATCTCTTTTTAAGATCTACAATATATGCATTCACCCCACGGGAAGCTTCCCCATGCAGCCCATATTTGTTTTTTGTGTGTCAATATGAACAGTGGCCTCGCTGCTGCTCACACATGAGAAGGGCTCACAGCAAGGTGACTGGCAATGAATCAAAATTAAAACCATCAATTGGCATGAAAGGTCACAGCTTTATTAGAATTCTTTAGCCAAATATAATTAACTGCACTTCACTTCGTGGGGTGGAGGGAAGGAGGAACCCTATCAGTGTGAGCTAACTTAAAACTACAACATGTCATTGACGTTAATGGAATAACGTCCATCTTTTAGTCGAGATGAGCCTCAGCTCTCATCTTCCAGCTCTGTGTAGAAAGATGTTAAGAGCCCTTTGATCCTGAGGGAAATAGACCTCATTTTCTTCCTGGGGAGCTTCACTCACCCCATGTTCATATGGGCTCTTTCTGTATATTTCATGATGATGTTCTACTGACGTTCCTATTACACATGGGGTCTGTTTCTGTTGCAGCTACTCGGCATGTAAACAGCAAAGAGGGCATGCATAGGCCTAAATAAAAGAGTGAAAGCAGAAAGGCAAGAATAAAACTGTATGGGCTGAGAATAGATTCAAGAGGTACTGGCACTGTCAAGTCATCTTTCGGAAAATGAACATCTAGCCCCACTGAAGAATGTATAAATGATGGCATGTAGAAGAAAAGCTGAAAGACTAAGAAGAAATTTGGAAAGCAAATGAGTAGAACCATTTAAACTTATGAGGTGAGATTTCATATTAGACTGCTTTAATCGACCATTAAATGACAAGAGTTGGGAAGAACTTTTGTCTTTTGGGCCCATTATTCCAAAATTGTCCACTGCATGGAATGTTGCACCTTCCACGAAAGCATTTGGAGTTGGTCACGGACAGAAATAGGGTACCAGATTGGATAGGCAAACACTGGTTCATTACAGCAGTTTCTGTGCCTGTGGATTTTGAAACTCTTTAATAGCATTAGGTTGGTTACCCTCACACCATCTTTGGCTGAGGTAATTATCATCATCCACTTTAATATATGAGGAAACAGAAGTTTCATGAGTTGTACAAAATCAAAGAGGAATTCTATGCCAGAGCTGGAAATAAAATCCATATTTCCTGATTTTCAGACCTCTACCTTAATCACAAAACTATTATATAATATCATGGACAAGCTCTGTATTTGGAAAGTTTTTCTTCAACCCTATAAGGTTGAGAAGTCCTCATAAAGCAAAAGAAAATGTGTATTCAGAATGAAGTTTCTGTTGTACAATTATTTTCCAGAACATTACACATACATTCTTAACAAAAGAATTTTTCACTACTGTGTTTAATAATCCCAGTTCCTCAGGCCCAGATTCTTAAAGTAATTTATGCACCCAACCTAATGTGCTTCCACATTCTTGATGTTTGAAAATAAAAATGTACCAAAAAGTGACCAGAGAAATGACTCAAGCATCTGATGAAGTGGGATTCTCTCCCATGAAAGCTCATGCAATAAATAAATGTACTAGTCTTTGAGGTTATGTCTACACCTAAAATCTTAGGTTGGACTTGCTTAGTCCAAACTAAGAAGTTCGAAAGTTAGTTCGAACTAAGCACATATTTTAGTTTGAACTAAAAAAGCATGGTTAGATCGAACTACAAGTTAGTTTGAACTTATTTAGTCTGCATTGTGCTAGTTCAAACTAAATATGCAAATAAGTTCAAACTAAGCAGTAAGTTCAGACTAAGCAGCTGAACTAACTAGTTCAAACTAAGCAAAGCCTACTGTAGACAAACTAGAATTTTTTTAGTTAAAACTATTCAAAGCTTAGTGAAGACAGGGTTCAGATTAAGGCTTCTTAATTCAAACTAACTTGCTAGTGTAGACATAGCCTAAAAGTGCCACCAGACTCCTTGTTTGTTTTGCTGGACTAAACTAACACAGCTACCACTTTGGTACAAAGTGAAATGATGCTGTTTTGGCACACTTAACCATTTAGCTCCGGAAGAAACAACAGCTTCAAAAGTTCTCTGTCAACACAAACACTTTGGCAAAATCTTTCACGTCATTGCATGAGAAGAGCATTCACAAACCCATCATTTGTTAACAGGATCTGTGTACATGTCGTATATAAATGGCTTTCACGCTGTTATTCCCTATTGTCTGTCTGACTTCATCTTTCTAACCATAGGTTCTTAAGCGATGCAGTTCCCAAAGCTAAAAGCACGTACTGTGTGTCTGCAACTCCTCATAATGAGAGTTACTATTGTGTAATACCAAGTAACCACTTTTCTTCTTTTAGTTTCTGTAAAAAAATTAAAAATAAAATAAAGTTCCCATTGTAACATTTTGAACGCAAGGAATATGTCAAAAGTCTCTCAAGAAACCAGGTTTCTTTTATGCCACAGCAGTTAATAAGCGAAATATGTTTTCTTTCTTTCACTTCGTCAGAATGCAGTGCTAAAGTCTGAGGGTCAGAACCAGTGTCAAATAAACAACTTTACTGTTTTGAATTTTTTAAAGGTTGAAGCTCCAGATAAAACAACTGCCGTTTGCACACAATATGCCCTGGGATCACATGACATGATTGATGATAAGTCAAAACAAATTTTGTTTATTCAGCTTTAAAGTGAATGTGTTACTCAGATTTTTCTGTGGTTTTGAATGTTATTAGACAAACAAGGTACGCATATGGGATGTGGGAAAGGTAAAGTTCTATTTCACAAACAACATGATGTTTCCTTTCCGTACTGTTGAGTCATTTGCAAGGAAATTCATAGCTATAAGAAGGCAAAGTTATTATAGTCCACTGTTTTGGGATTTCAAGATAAAAAATATTCATAAAGCAGTAGCCTGTGACCCACCCCAGTGAGTATGAACATCTCCTTGTGGCCCTACACAGAGTAACCAGACCCTGGTCTGAGCGTACAGTATTAAGAGACTGCCCTTAGCCTAGTTACTCAATCCAAGGGCAGAACAAAAGCATCTCATTCCAAGGCACCTGTCAATGCAGCTGCATCGAAGCAGAGGGTGTTCTAATTTTTAATCTGATACAGCTCAGCAGCAAATTTTACCTTTCTCCCTTTACAGCAGGTGAAGTCATGAGGGTTGTGCACCACCCAAGTTTGTTGGAACCATCTCCGGTTGGTGCAATTTTTAGGCCACCTTGGATGCAGCTGGGCCTAAAGTTGCAATTTTGTACTAAATTTATGCATTAAAGGTTCACTAGCATCTATTTCTGCTTTAGCCACGGACCCATCTCTTCTAACAGGGACTATTTTGTATTTCCTCATCTTTATCTGTAAATGCTTCATGCCGACTAGCAGAGTGTGTTTTAATGTAAGTGTGGATTCTTCCAGACTAACTTGTGCTGTGTAAGCTATAAAATAGACATCTGCATAATATAAAATGAATGTAAGCCTGCCATTGCTGCTTATATCAGAGGAGATTCTGAAATCAATGGAAATTTTGACACTGACATCGATGAGGCCTGGATTTCACACCTAGAATTCCCATTGGCATCAGTGAGACATTTTGGGTGTGCAAGACATGTAGGCCTGGAACCTAAGAGAGAGAGTTCTAGTGTTATTGCAAATGTGTGAAAGAAGTGTGGTGAGAATAGCAGATGGTAGCCCACCATATTTGCAATGTGATGATTTTATGGCTTGACTTCTGAAATAACATAGCAATCCTAAAATGTAAAGGGTGTAACGTTGGAATAGCACTATTATTTCTTAAACAACATAAAGAGACTGCGAGTAGTTTGTTTTCTTTAAAAATCCAACTATCTTACCAATACATTTGATGGAAAGTAAGACACTCATATTTTTGAAAGAGGAAATCCAAGAATTTTTTTATACAGTAATAGAGCTCAACTGAAAGCAACTATTGTTTTCAATTTTTCTTACAGGAAATATCATACCAAGTCATTGGGAAAATACAAATGAAGTCATTTTTTTTTTCTACAGACTCAAAGATTCCCTTGAGAAATCTCAGTAATTTCCTAACACCACTATCGTTTATCCTTGCCCTTCCTTTAGCATATTTTTAAAGAATTCTTACCATAGTCTCTTCCATTAAGACTCTTTGTGTTATAATGAGACATTTGTTATAAACATTAGTGCATATAATTAGATTTTAGGTTGAAACCTTATATCAGCAAACTTATATAGCAGAGCATCAAAAATAGCAAACTACTGAAGAAATGATTAATATACTTTTTAAATTAAATGTTTTTATAAAAAGTAGTTAATGCAATTTAAATAATAATAAAAAAGGTTGATGGCTAATTTCATCCCACTTAGTGTATTGTAATTATATGATTACCTATAGAAACTCCATAGTATGATGTTTGAAAGATCAAAGTTAGTGAAAAGTCAGCATGTAATTAGTTTCTTGCTTTGGAGCATTAGGTAGAATTACTGCAAGTAGGCAAAACTATCATTTTATAGAGACCCTTAGGAGATTTATAATGATGGTAGACAAATATATGCATACAATATCAGCTGGTATGCTAAAATTTAATTTTACTGAGGAAATGTGGTTGAAGGTGATCACAATACATGGGGATGTTCTTATTTTAATATTGGTGGATGTTATTATTAGAGAATCATATCAAAAGATATGTCACCAGGGAGAAAATATCATTTATAAATCACTAATGAGTAGCAAACATGTTTAGCTTGGAGGTATAAGACATCTTTTCACAATGTGCATTTATGATCAAACACAAAAGATCAAGTGTGGGGGGGGAGAACAGTAGATCTATATTTTATCTTTTAGTTCTCAACAACATTTTCTATGGTTAAATGGGGTTACACACTGGATAAATTGAATTTCACCCTCATTATACAGGCAAAAAAGAGACGGTCTCTCATTTTCTGGCATTAGGTATGGTCACAAATTAAAAAAAAAAAAAAAACCTACACCTTCTAAAACATCAAGTTGTCATCGACCTCCAAATTTTAATTGCACTACTTACCTTCCTTATATCAGTATATTTGGGAACAAAGCATCCTAAAAAAGGCTTTGCTATAATGAGATTTATCCTAATAGGACACAACATCGTTGGAGTCAAGGTATGCAAGCCCTATATTAGAGATACAGTATTGCTTTTCTGAACACAATCTAGTTTGCTACAAACGTGTTCTGCTATCTACTGTATCGATTAAAGAACAAAGCTAAGGTGCCATAACTGTTGTAACTGAAATGTCATGCTTCTGTCACTACTGTAACTTTTTTGCAGAAATTCCTTTACGCAGCTGCATGTCATGTATATGTTCTGTGTCAAAGACTTTGGGTGAAATTCAGATTCAAACTGCAAATCTTGTCACTAGACAGTGAAATGGGCACTTATTTAATTATGGGTCCAAAACTGTACCTGCAATATTGAAGATGAGGTTGAGATCTGCCTAAACACTTGCAACTGTGTAAGTAGGGAAAGGGAATGAGAGACAGAGAGAGAGCCATCTGTAAACTATAATATTCAAATATGTTGTCAAGATCCAAAAGGGCAGCCATATTAGTCTAGTTCAGTAAAACAAACAAACGAGAAGTCCTGTGGTACTTAAAGACTAACAAATATATTTATTGCATGAGCTTTCATGGGAGAAAAATCCCACTTACATATGTTTCATGGACTATAGAAGCAGGGCAATTTGAGGCAAATAAAAATGGGATGCTCTAATAGACTGCATCAGATGCTGTCATCCTACATGATCAAGGGAATGAAGATGAGATGAGTGCAAAGTCTCTTCATTTAATAAGCTCTTTTGAGGACTGCCTGGCCGGTTTAACATGTTTGTGCAGCATCTGCTATTCTTTTGATGCTAATCGAATACACATGACAACAATAGACATGATATGGGTTTGTGCTATGAATTCCTTTTTGGAAGAACTGCCTTAGAAAGAATGCAACTAAAATTAAGAATGTCAATAGAGACAGATCCACCTACCTTTTTTCTAGGTAACAGTCTTTGTATAGCATGAATCAAAGAGAAAAGAGGACAACTTTTATTGTTTGCAGGGACCACCAAAAACATAATGCTGATGAACTCGAAATAACAGCTGACCTATTGTATGGAAAAGCAGCTCAGTTCTTATTAAGCAACTCTAGACCATGCCAGGACAGCATGGACAGTTTTGACAGGGTGAGGGGTTCATATTAAAATCTATACTGTCATTGAATGGTGTAGCTGCAGTTCATGCTACTCGATCCTGGTCTATCACACATACATCAGGGATGGTGGTGAATTCTACAGCAAAGGAAGCTAGAGTTTGTGGTGAGCCAGTGAGTCATTTTGTATGATTTCATTTGTGCTAATTTGATCTAAACATCTTACTCTTCACTCTTTTCCTGCCTTCATAACTTCTCTTTTTCTTCAGAATGAATAAACTATCCCTGTCTATTGTTGTATAACAAAACAAGTGTGTTGTGATCAGGGCTTCCAGAATTAAATGCCAGTCCATGCAGCAGACCAGGGGGCAATGCCATGCAATTATTTTTCCTCATATTGCAAAAATAAAATATGAACAATTCTACACCTTTGAATGTTGGTTTTTTAACTTTGTGTGCAGCTCTCATGCCTGTCTCTAAAAATCACTTTGGTAAACACTCACAAAGGTTCCTGTTTCTACTAGCTATCAAGCTGACTCCTATACAGAATATGCACCCAGCTACTAGCATTCAGGCGCAGCATGAAACACACATGCCCCAGAGTGGAGCACAATGAGTTTGCTGTCACAGTAAGCAAGATTCTTAAACTAAGATTAACCTTGAAGCTCAAAAGGAGATAAAAATAAATAGAAATTTCTCCACAGGAATAAGAGCTTCATATAAAGGAAAGTATTTCATAACTCGCATAGCTTTAATTAAGGAAAAAGGCTGGCAGGATCTATTCTATCTTAGCAATCATATATTTAAATGTGTGTTCAATGAAAGTACTCAGAAGGTACATTATTAGCTAAGTAGCTCTGTATGTACAACTCCCTTGAACCTTTGAAAATATCACCCACACTTTCCTATGATGTTCACCCCTCTGCCCATTATAACATCCCCTACACAGTATATGAGACAAGTTTCAGAGGGGCAGCTGGGTTAGTCTAGTAAAGCAAAACAAAAGTAAGGAGTCTTGTGGCACTTAAAGACTACCAGATTTATTTGAGCTTTCATGGTGAGAAAATCCCACTTCGCCTGATGCTTTGAGTGGATCGTCTCCCACAAAAATATCTGTTAGTCTTTCAGTGCCACAAGACTCCCTACTTTTTTTTAGCAGGTTTCAGATGGTAACAGAGCCATACGTGCTCAGGACACCATGGTATAGGACTCAGTGTCCCACATGTTATGAGCACAGGTCACTGCAGTTAGAAGTGGTGATAAAACTCTGGACTTTTCACCAAAGGCAGCTTTTGGGGTAAGCGAAGCAGGTGCTCGCCTAGGGCCCTGAGCAGTCAGGGGGTCCCATAGTGGTCACCTGCTTTACTTACCCTTGTGCTCGCAGGGTGGTGGAGGAGCAGGGGGGCCGCAGACTGCCAGGGCCAGAATTTGCACCACCTGGCTGGCTCCTGTGCAGCCAGAGCAGAGCAGCGCTCCCCGCGTACACCCAGCCGGCCGCACCTCCCCAGAGGGAGGGAGGAAAGCTTTGGGCCACGGAGCTGAGGCTTGCTGGGACTGGGGGTGGGACCTTGGAGCAGCCCCTTCCGAAGAGTTCGGGCCACTTCACCCCCGGCCACCCCGGCCCTGAATGGGCCCGATCCTGGGCCTGGGGACAAGGCAGCCTCTGTTCAGGCCTGGGTGGCTGGGGGGTGAAGCGGCCCAAATGCTTCAGATCAGGCCGCTCGAGGCCCCTACTCCTGGCAAGCCCCAGCTCCAGGCCCACCGCTCTCCTCCTTCCCCCTGGGGAGACGCGGACGGTTGTGGGTAGGTGGGGAGCACTGCTCCAACCCCCGCTGCAGAGAGGCCAGGCGGGCGATGCAGCCCCCTGCTCCCCCACCCCATGGGAGATGGGACTGTGGGGGGGCGCTTAGGGCGGCAATGGGGACCCAGTGCCCCGATGAGGGTGGCATTGGGGGCCTATAGGGGGGCCATGAAAGGCTTTTGCCTAGACCCCCCAACTGCCTACGGCTGCCTCTGCTTTCCACTCTAAAAGCAGTCCACGATCCCCAGTGAAGATAAAAAGGGTTTTAGCTGCAACACGAAGACTCATGGCACACTTGAGCATGCCTGATATTCCAGCCAGCAGAGGGCAGTGGTAACGTATGCACTAGAAGGTCTATTACCTGGTGTAGGGTGAAAACCAGAGTAACATTAGCGTTATTGGTTCTTTCCCTGCATAGAAAGCTAGTGAAACTATAAAGCAAACCAAGCGGGCCAATACTAAAATGTAAAAGGCCACACACACACTGTACCAATAGAATTACGGAATAAAGAAACAGAACAGGACGAGAACTACCAAAAAGGGCAGCCATTGTGCAAGCACACATTTAGGACAATGGAACTCTACTTTCAACAGCAGAAGAGCCCATGGTTAACTGAAATTTTTCAAACTTTGAAATTTTGCTTAAAAAAAAGAAACCATGAAAGGCTTTAACCTCTAGATCAGACATGTCTACATCAAATAATTTACTGAAGGATCAACAAAGTAGGAAAAAATGTTTGAGTATGTAACACATTTGTACGATAAGAGAAAATGCTCAGTTCAAAACAAATACATAAAATTTTTCACTACGAGCAGCATCAGTTAGAGCTTATTGAGAGATCTGGTATTCAATGTCTGTCACCAGTTTAGAGACGTCTGGTTCAATCAGTGTCACTTCTGCCCACGTTCGTCTATGTGGGTCTCTCTCCGTCTGCTTCTGTCTCTGTGTTAAACTGCCATTTCTTTTCTCCTAGGCTAACAACCACTTCAATAGACCTGATGTTATGTCTTGGTTATACTCCAGAGGGAGAGACAGCGATTCATTCAGAGTTATGAGGAGAAACAGGTTGAGCATCAGTAGTCTAGGTAATTTCCTTAGCTGAAAGCACTGCTTTTTTTCTTAGCACCATTTTTCAAAGCTTTTGCTTGCCATGCCTACTTGAGATCCTTCTCGTGCCAAGATATCCCTGCTGTGAGTCGAAGTGCTTCAGCTGATTGCTTGTACAGGAGTCAACCTGTAACCTCTTTTTGCTACAGCAGACTTTGCCCACAGATGAATGCATTCATTTCACTTTCTTTTGAGGTTCAGTACAAGACTTTTACACTGAAAAGATGGGGAATGGCAACAACTAGAAATAGCTCCCTTTAATGGAAACTTTCAGAACAGGGCCATATACCCCAGCAGCTCTCCTTGGTGCTCCTTACCAGGAAAGTTTGCCTAGCACATGGGAAATCCTTGGGTGGCATGGACCCAGTGTGGTGTGCCTGTGTGCCAGAAACAGCCTTCACAATCTCCAGGATGGGGTGTGCCTTCAGAAAATAGAGTGTGGCCCAAACCCAGTTGAGGGCCACTGTTGTGCACCATATACTAGAATGACCCATTGGAGCCATGGGCAGAGTAACTGAGACTATCATTGAATGTAACAGATCAGATGTTGCTCCACTTTGGACCCTTTGCACTGTTTCAGCAACATAAAATGAGGAGAAACAATCTTCTTGCAGGGATTTCCCCACCTTAACACAGGAGCAGAGAATCTTGACAAATTTTTTTTTTCTTTAAAATGCAGTGATTCCAAACAAACCTCATGTTGGGGCTAAATATGAAAGAGACTTTTTCATGTAGTGGCTCACAAGAAACTCTTCTTATTATTCATACAAAATTAGAACTAGCTTCCATCTGAAACATGAACTGACATTAGTTTCAGTTGTAAACCATAGTTTCCACTAGTTAGCAAGTCATAACACAAGTACACTGGACCATCTTCGGAGAAGAGCCATGAGAATGGCTCTCTATTGAGCTTACCAAACGGAAAGTTAAAGAGTGCCCTGATTATAGATTACAAGTATCTGCATGGCCAGCCAATATTTAATACTGAAATCTTCAATATAGGTGAGAAAGGTATAACACACTCTAAGGACTGGAAATTGAAGCTAGACAAACTCAGACTGGAAATAACACATACATTTTTAATGGTGAGCGTAATGAAGCCGTGGAACAATTTATCGAATGTCATGGTGAATTCTCCATCATGGGCAACTTTTCTAAATGATCTGCTCTAGGAATTATTGCTGGGAATTTTTCTGGCCTCTGTTATACAGGCAGTCAGCTTAGTGATCACAATGGTCCCCTATGGCCTTGGAATCTGTAAATTTATGAAGCTGGATGAGGTGTATCACACTGTGCTCACTATAATCTCGTCTTACACTATTATTTACATATTTAAGATTATGGATATAGACAGGGGAACCAGTTCAGACAAAATAAGAACTAACCCAGATCATTGCCTGTTGCTCAGACCTAACCCAAAGCAAATCTTCTCCAAGTTATGAAAAAAAATTTTATTTCTATGCTCCTCAGCCCTTCATGGTTCCAGTTGAGAATGGAAATACACGGACCCTAGCATTGTGAGAAAAATTATTCTTGACCTGGGCCTGACCAGAAACAGGAAGTAATAGAAAACTAACTCACCCAAAAAAAAGCTTTTTCTCTTGAGATTTGAAGCGAGAGAGGCATTTTCTGAACTTTCTCATCCCTCAGTGTAACACTACTGATTCCATTTACACTTGTGTAACAAAGAGCAGAATGCAGCCCTAATTATGTATGGTCCTCTGCAGCTTTGCACAGAATCCAAACTTTGGTGTGTTTATCCAACCCAAATTTCCAAAGCATTTGTGCTTCCCCCAGCACAAATTATTTGTGCCTTTTTTGGAAGTGTACCAAGAACTTTGTTTATATGTATCTACAATTAACCTATTGTTTAACCACCTTGGGAATGAGAGTTTTGAAAGGAAAAGGTATAGAATGATGTAGTATATATTTCACATAAGGTGAATCCTACTGGAAACAAGACTTTAATGGTTTTTTTAAACTGTAGGATATATTAATAGCTATGACATGCTGTACAACCCGGTGCATGGTTTCTGGAAATACCAGTGAGGTTTCTCTTCAAGGAAAAAGTAATGAAATGGAGCAGACCTCAATCCAACCACAGCAGCACCAGCGTTAGCATCCACTAGGGACACAATCAGAAATCACATACTCATTGCTGAGAAGCTATAATTAAACCAGATTTAATTTTAATGGAAATTCGATCTCTGAAAAAAAACTACTTCTAATGTCGTTCTAGCCCTCAAATCTTTTATGGAAACACAGAATTCATGTATTTTGCAGCCTTAAATACTTTCAAAACAAGTAGAATAGCTTCAAAATAAAATTAATACATTCATGCTGAAAACTTGCTCATGCCGAGGTTGTGTGGATTCAACAGCATCAAATGCTTCCTGCAGACTGGTCCCTCCACCCAACACATGTTTTAAATAATAATCAAGTTAAGTTCAGCATTTGCAATTATATTTTGGTCTTAATACTGTTGCACGGTAATGGTTCTTTTAGCCTACGTTTATCTCCCAACTTTATGTCAGACGATACTGTTCCTATCTAGGGATGTGAAACCCTGATAACTTTAAGAGGATTAATACAAAGGAAATGTGCTTTATTGTTTTGGATTTGTTTTATTAGTACCCTGCAGTTTGGTCAGGACTGGAAAGTAGACAATACTGTTTGCTGGGTAGAGAGCAAATAATACTGAGCAGTAAGTTAAATATATTGTCACTAATTGTGAAATATTTAAGATGGGTACTTCCCTAAGCACCTCTTTCTAGATTCACAGTGTTCTTTGTAAATAAAGGGTATAGTTTGGTATGATCATTTCTAACAGAAAAACAAGGCAGATGTCCCAGTGCAAATGCATGAAGCCAAGTTTTCTTCTGTTACATTGAATTTAGTAGAGGTACTCCAGCTTTACGCCAATGTAAATTCAAGTGGTTTGCCCTCTTGAACGTATCCCTGTCTCAAGTATGTGAACTTAGACGTAGCTTAGGACTCAGTGCTACCTACAATAATAGTTTCTGAACCTGCCTTCTGCAACCTGGGCTCCCAAACTTATTTCACATAAGCCACTAAGGCCTGATCCTAAGAAATACTAGATAAACAATTAACAGTAACAATGTGTTGGCCCCATGTCATCAAAGCACTTAAGCACGTCCGTTCAGCGGGACCTATCACTATTGGTTCTATTTAATATTTATATTATAGTACAAATATTTGTACTGCAGTAGTGTCTAGGATCCTGGTCATCAGCCATGACCCTCTTTTGGCAGGCATCATACAAAACACATGGTTTGTTAAAGAGGGATTAGTTTTAAACATGCCACTGTCTCTAGGGACCTGGGCTGGATTTGAATCCTATTGTTATATATTAATACATGAAAAAGCAGTTTGAAAATATCTAACATAAATTAAAATGTAATACAACTAGCCAAGCCACAGCCCCCTGTTTCCTTTCCAAATTTTCTTTATTAATGGGAGGATAGTTACAATAAATAGTGATGAATAATAACTGCAGAGAGTCCAGCTGGGAACAAGTGATTCGTTCTTAAACAGGAAGAAAGAGATTTTTGTGTTTGTGTGCTCCACCCACATTGTCTCCTGAATGTAACTTGACAATGTTTGCTTTTGAGACAAGTTCTCATTAGAGACCCAAGTTGGTTCAACCACTGCACAAAACTGTGCTTGGATGATAAAATACAGGTGCTGAATTGCAAGAAGATTCATAATAAACTATTTTCCCACACACTAAATCAGTACTCCCTTTCACCAGGTTTACATTGATGTAAGATGTCAACGACTGGATTTATTCCTGATTTACACCAGTGTAAAGGAGAACTAGCCTCAGTAATGTGTGATCAGTGTGCCCAGTGTACAGAACATTGGTTGTAGACCCATCTATCTGTATCCCCTCACACTAACCGCTTTATAACATTCATCACTGTGCAGTCTTAGGCGGAGAAGCAGCACGCATAATGGATAAAATTTGTCATGACTGAAGGAGACATGTCCTTGAACAGGGGGTTACCATGAGCCACAATAAAGAGAGTTTACTAAAGATATTTTGTGGCTATTCTCTGCCTGATTACTAGTCTATTATTAATGACACAATGGTTAAGAATTGGTCAACATCTCCATTATGAACACTATAATTCAGAGATCTGTTGCCAGAGTACACAAATCACTCCAGGCTGAAACTTGATATAAAACGTAAAAGTTTCAAGGGCAATATTTTGATTAACAAATTTATTTGTTACATGAGCTTTTGTGGGAGAAAATCCCACTTCATCAGATGATTTGAAGATGGGGAAACCTCCATCTACAAAGCGTCTGATGAAGTGGAATTTTCTCCCACAGAAGCTCATGCAATAAATAAATTTGTTAGTCTTTAAGTGCCACAGGACTCCTTGTTTGTTTTGCTGAACTAGACTAACCTGGCTGCCCCTTTGGAACTTGGCAATATTATGATTGTTACATTTGGTGAATTTTGGTGACTTTTTTAGAATTAGATTTGAGGAATTTTAAAGGCGGGCTGGCTGCGTTTGCTTTGTAGAGGATCACAATGAAATGCTCTGAGGTTTCAGGATGGGGCTGATGCCATGGGGGTCTTCTCAAAACAAGACTGCTTTGATTTAAGGTTAAGAATTTGCACACTGTTGTGTTTCAGAATGGACTGCTTGCCTGGAACAATAGCTTTTTCAAATGGTTTCATGTGCATACTCACAGCACAGTCTTTCATCAATATATGAAGGTGTTTAAGAACAAGTTAGACAACCATCTATCTATCAGGGATGATCTTGGTCACCTCTCAGAGCAAGGAGATGCACTAGCTCAGGGGTTTCAAACTCATAGTCCACAGGCCTCATGTGTCCCCTGAAGTTATTTCCTGTGGCCCACAATGACACTACCGTTATCAATATTCACAATATCATTGTGTGGAAAGGTTTCAGTGGTGCAGCCCTCGGGCTAACGAACTAATCCTCATGCAGCCCTTGTGGTGATTTGAGTTTGAGACCCCTGAACCAGATGAACTCTGGAGGTTCCTTCCAGCCCCATATTCCTACAGCTCTACAACTCTATATCCAACCTCACCTCCATGGCCACAGTGGTCTGCCACCAGCTGAACTGCTGAGGGGACTCATTGTTGTGGGAGACCACAGAGGAAGTGTGATTTCCCTTGCCTGGTATGGAGCCTAGCTCTGCAGCATATAAGGAAATGGTTGAGGGTTGTTTTGCTAGACCAGCAGGCCTAGAGGGTCTACCCCTGTTTAGATCCTCCACTCCCCTTCCTAATTTAGGAATTCATTGTGCATGTTCATGACAGTCCATGGGCTGAAGCAGACTCCAGGGTGTAGCTGCCAAGCCTTCCCATGCAAGCATGGGCAAAATCTCTCTCTCTTTCTTCTCACACAATTCCTCTGTGCTCATGCTGGGTTGTGTTGTGAGTTTTTCTTTTTTGCATAGTGCAGCCCATAGAACTTACTATATACTAGTGGTCTCCAACCTTTTGCCAGCAGATGGTGGAGCACTCATAGGTTTCAATGGAAACTGCCCTTCAGAAGTAGATCATAATCTACTGGTTGTGGACCACTGCTGTATACCATGTTTTTCTCCTGCTTTACTTGGAGCTGGCTGTAGAGCAATTTAGCACAACAAAGGCTCTGCCAGACATGATCAGTGCTTATGCAATCAATGAAGGCAATAACTTCCAGTGGTCATTGTACCCGTTCTACAATTTATGAGTATGTACAATGTGCATAGAGCATGTTCCCTGAGATATTTTGTGCTGCCTCCAGGTATGCTGATTCTTTAGAGCTGAACTCTTTCCTGTGGAATAATCTGTGCCTATGTGTTTGGACAGAGGTTCAGCTTCCATCAACGTATTCAAGGCTGCATTAGTTCTATGGGAATTCTCTATAGGCTGCAGAGGAACAATGAGTGGTCCTGCCACCACCACCTAAACTCCTTCCTCCCCATGGCTTGTCAGGTCTCTGCTCTGCCACCCCACACATGTGGGCAAAGTCTGGATGAGATGTGGAGATGGAGCCATGGCGGTTGCTGACATCTACCCATATTGGTGGATGGTGATTGGTACACAGAAGGGCCTCATGGTGAGATCCTTGTTGCTCTGAAGTCCATGGAAGAATTTCCATTGACTTTCATGGAACTTGGATTTCCCCCATGATTTGCAAATTGTGGGGTGGGAGGACAACTCAGGACACTCTTTATGCCTCATTCTCTCCAGACTGGTTGAACTCCACTTGGAGTAGGAATTAGGTGAGGCGGCAAAAATGGCACCATATCATTTTTGGGTAATGTGCAAATCCGGGTTCCGTTGATGGCATCAAACTGAGCTGTCTCAGGGCTTCTCCATCTTTCTCCAGGCACTGGTACTTGCTATTCCATTGGCCAGAGATCAACATGATGCAGAGGAGCTCAGGGTGTGACCCTTTGCCCTCCTGGCTTCATGACATTTTACACCCACTTCACTGGCAAAGGATTAGTCATGGTGCAATGTAGTGCGAATACATCAATAAATAATAACAAATGAACTAAACTGAATGATTAATAAAGAACTTTTTTACATGACAATCTATGTTCCTAGTGAAAATACACAAATTCAAGGACAGAAATAGTTCACTGAATTTCAGCAAAGCTCAGATTTGCCCATTCTGCTGGATAGCCATTTACTGGCTCCCACCTTCTTCCTCCCATAGCAATCTAATGCATAATGAAAATAGAGATTCTTCTGAAAACCTTTTGGTTTCCAAATTCTGGGGAATTTCCAGGGATAGGATCCAAGATTCATTGGTTATCTGATTCCAAACAGGACTACGCAAAATCACTGGTTTTTCATGCTGCCAGATATTTGTGGAGACACGCAGGATCAGCCCAAAAGTCAACAGGAATATCTACAAAATATTTTTCAGCATGTTTCACAGATTTTCCAGCATCTCCCAGGCCTTTTGGTGAAATTCTGCAGGCATTTTTTGGTTGTTTCATACAATCTTCCAATTTTGTAAGGTTAAAATACACCAATCCGTGAATGCCCATCACTTTTCTTATCTCTTTATGAATTTGGAAAAATGTATAAATCAGGTTAGATTCCTTTAAACAGAGAACAATTAGCCCAGCTTTTATGTTAAACAAAGAAATCCTAAATTCTCCATTTCAGTCCAAATCCCATTGTGGTAATATTGTTTGCAGGGTGAGGAGTTAAGGGTGTGTTTTCATATATAAAAGAACAGAGACCAGCCAACCCAATCAAAGGTCATTTTCAACACTTCCCCAACATATGCTATTGAGGTGGAGTCTACGCAACCTTTGAACAATGGAGTTCAAAAACCAAATGTGCACATCTAGTCTTTCCAAAATTACTAATCCACTAAGATTTTTCTAACAAATACTCAGTCTATAAGAGAAAGTATTAAAAATACCCTAGTCACCATTAAGAAACAACAAAATGCTGCCAACATCCATTACAAGGCTGAAGGCCGGTACTGGGTATTTGTTCATACAAATAGCCAGTTAGTTGCATAACTGGATATGCAAGAAAGAATATGCCTGCTTTGCATGCCCAGCCATGGTCATTCAAATGTAAATCAGGTATACCATTGCAATTATATTTTTCATGCACAATCCCCATTTATAAAGTGAGGTGATTTTTTCCCCCCAGGACAAGGCCCGTGCAGCCCTTAAATTCCACTCAAGTCCTTTAAAGAAAGAAGAAGAAGAAGAAGGTTGAGTTGGCCTTAAGTGGCACAAAGGTCTTTTACTGGTCCTCTGCCCAGGGCTAAATGTCACTGTTAAAAATATACATGTGATGTGTTTTATACAAATTGGAGCCAACTGTATTTTATTTATAGCACTCATCCATAGAGGCCCTCATTCTGAACTGAACTCAAAGTGAGTTTTTCTGATGACGTCAGCTGTCTTTGCATCAGGCCCACATTGTGCAAAGTTTTTCTTAATTATTTTTAATGGACTAAGAGCCTTTCACAAATATATGAGCAGACTAGCAACTCTGAGAGAAGATCTAAACCCTTTATGTTTATATTGTTGCATGGTTTTGGTTTTTGAAGTTATCTTTTACCAATATTTAAGAAAGTCTTATAATGACACTGCAAGTAACAAAACAGTGTTGCATCCAATTTTGCATGTTTAAATATCAGAAATAAAGCAATGCATAAACTGTTATGGCATTTTCCAAAGTTTGTAATGATGTTTCTTGCTGATAGTACTGGTATATGCAAATAAGTTTTTTTTTCCTTTTTGATACAATTTCATTATTTGTATTGCTACTAGTGGTTCACCAATAAAGGCGAACATCATATTAGGATTCATGACAGTTTTCACATTGCATTATCAATATGTGGAAATAATTGTCTGCTCTGAGATTAAATTACATTATTGTGTATCTTTTTCATGCCTAATAAATAATGATGGATGGCTTTTATTTTCATCACCACCTGCAACCATTTAGTCACCCCTTGATTGTTGAAGATAAAATAATAAACGGCAAGTGTTATGTTGCAAGCAAAAGAATGCAGTCAAAACAGTTGCATGTTTTGTGTTTCTGTCTGCCTTATTCTAGTCCCTAAAGAGTGATAGATGGAGGTCTGTGAAAGAGAGCAACCTGCAAACTGTTCACATAAATTGGAGGGGGGAAAGTGGAAATTTTTTTTTCTGTAGAACAATAATTATTTCTTAGTGCATGATTCATAATCTGAAAATTAGGTTTTTGTTCTGATGTGCAAATCAGTTACATGGAATGAGAATGCAAAGCAGAGATGTATCTTGGTGAGCTTTTTTAAATAGAAATGAAAATACACTGTAAATTGTAGCAAAGTTTAAAATGCATGCTAGGTAATTCTGAAATCCACAGAAATAAAACCATGCATAATAAAAAGCCCACTCTAACTCACCCCCCCCGCCCCTTGGCCTGTTGTAAGGCTGATAAATAAAAATACACATTATATATTTAAAAAATGCTGAATGGTCAAGTTCTTTGCACGTATTTACATACTTATATACGGTATATGGTTTAATTTACTTTTATACACTATTACCTTTCGTCCTAGACATTGCTTTACCTTGAAATTGTTATAACTCCTACTATTAATACTGATTTCCAAACTCTTTTTTAAGCTCACAATAAATGGCTTTGGCATATTTGAATTAAAGCTTGCTTGTCACACGTCTTTAATCAAATTCACGCTCCTCAGCTCTTTATACCATTACCATATTTTGCAATGTTTGTGCACTTCTATATGGAATGCCATAATAACCGTGTTTAAAAAGTAGCAAGGAAAGATTTAGAATGGGCTGTTAGCGCTGGTTAATTTCATTAAGAGAGAGTGTATCAGAACAAGCTGATGACAAATTCCTCCTCTTTCTTTAAAAAAAAAAAATCATTTATGAGTCAAAGGTTTATTCTTTGTGTGCAGTTTCACATGCTTGGCTCTATTATCTTTAAATCACAAGATGACAATCTTCTCAGGCATACCAGAGAGTCAACCAAAATCCAACAGTAATAGATAATCCTATCAAATGTCAAGTTACTGAGGAGAAATGGTTTGAAAACTAGGCCAACAGTCCATTATTTGATTTACCTCAAGAGGATGTTAACATTTCCATAGTTTATCTTCAACGGGGTACACTTTTTATGTATTGCCAAATTGTTTAAAAGCATTTATTTAAAAAATATAGAACTACTTCTCTTGCATATGGGGTATTTTTTTAAAAAATTACTGCAAATTTCCCTAGGTAAGTAACATGTGATGCTTAAAATAAATGTATTTTTCCATATTGTGAAAATTGTGAGCATCAGTGTAACCCAAACTAAAAATGTGTTTATGGATCTGAATTTATAGTGGAAATTTTAAACAATGTATTACACTAAAAGCTGCATATCAAGATTTCTTCAGGTCTCCCCCAGGCGCTTAAGAGCTGTATGTTTCAGCCGCCTTTTAACCTAGTAGAATGTTTAATAAATCCACTATATTGCATAAGCAGACTATCACTTGAACTGTGGAAACACCTCTACCTCTGGAAGCTACCCCAACAAATTATAATCATGGACCTATAGGCTATCACTGAAAGCTGATGTGCGGGAATCATCCTTCTGGCACCATGCCCTGCATTTCAAAGAAACCAGGGCTTAGCCTGTGCTACACGACTCCCTAAATTAGAATCGACTCAACAATGCTCCACTAAAAGTCCCAGAAATTGTGCCGGTGCCTGGATGCAGAAAGAAAGTAAGCCTGAGAAAGCTACTGGCCTGCCTCAGCAGTAAACAGGAAGCGCTATCCTGACATCCTCTTGAGATTTCTTGCACTTTCTCCAGTCTGTTCCCACTTGGTGCAGTCAAAGCATCTTTGACACCACCTACATAAAACAAAGAAAGGGGAGAAGTGATGTGCAGAAACTGCACCGTTCAGGAAAACATTCCCCTTAATTACAGCAAATCATAGCAAAGCAGTGGACATTTTTGCTCTGACATTTCCAATCCTCATATGTTATTTTGTTTCAATAACAGCTAATTTATCCTGGCTGTTACTGCTCATATGAAAGGGTTTTTACTTAAGGGTCATAATGTGAGTTTGCTCTCTCCATCATACACACACTAAATCTCTCTCTCTATATATATGAACAGAGTAGGAGAACATACTATGCAGCACTGTAGTTGTAAAGTTCAAACATTTGGCATGCTTGATAGCAAGATAGCAAAGAAAATCCTCTGATTATTGGTTTTAATGTCCCCACCAAAAAAAAAAGAAAAAAAAGTTAACCTGAAAAAATAAACCATATCTCCAATTTCAGAGGACATCCAGAACTAGGCTCCGTCTTTCAAATATGTCAGCTACATTCAAGCCATTATCAATAGATGGGTAATTTTAGGACTCAGTTCATCATCACCAACCTGTTGATAGAGCTGTAAATACTCCAGTCCATTGTAGTTTCTAGCCTGTTGCCAGTCATTCGTCTCTCTTAATTGACCTGTCCAGCATTTGTAACTGAAAAGATTTGTTTTAGATTCACAGCGGTTGCTTCAGTTCACATAAGAGTTTAAAGACTAGTTCTGTGCTCCAGAACACATGATAGTCATGGAAACAGACGCAAAAACTTTTGGTTTGAATTCCACAGAGAGGGTGGGGCTTGAAGCACTGGACAACATGAAATGCAGCCAATGTCTTTTTGGCTTCAGAATTAGGCCTGTGCAATACTGTTTGCAATACACAGAATATATAGAAACACACAATAAACAAAGAGAGAGAGAGAGTGCGTCATCCAAAAGGGGAGCCACAGAGATCTGATATCCCACAGGTGAAATCACCCCAAACCTTGGGAAGTTCGAAAGCTTGTCTCTGACTCACAAAAGTTGGTCAATAAAAGCTCTTTCCTCACCCACTTCTCTAACATGCCTTGTAGAGTCATTTATATGCATGCCAGTATATATAAAATAGTGGCACATTCTGATTTGATAATGTTTTATCACTCTTTTTTACACATTCACTGTGCAAGGAGTATGGAGAATCAGGCTCTGTGTATTTAATAATCCAAATGATGGCCCAAAACTGAGCTTTCATGATTAACAATTCAGAAAGCAGACTACAAAGGTGGGTTTAAGCCACCTTTGCTCTCCCCTAATCCTGAGGCTCTTCTGCATGAGGCCTGAATACTGCGCTAACTTATGCCAGATGAAAAAGTCCCATGCTAATAATAACCCCTGCACCACAGGGAAGAGGTTAATAGGAGCCACTCCTACAGCTCTGTGTCACAAGAGGCTCCCTACTCCAGGGGTTGAATTGGGCCACACACTTTAGTTAACATTTGTGCACAACACGAAGCTGCTTCTAACAATCTGACACAGTGGCCAAAAACTACACAGAACAGTCAGTGGTTTTGCAGGCTGGCAGTGCACTGGTGAAAGCTGCGTGGGAAGGCTTAGACAGCGCCCACTCCTGCAGAGGCAAAGTACTCCCTTGGGTAACATTATTTAAATAAACAGATTCATCAGGCTTAATATGAAATTATGTCTCAACTCTAGCCAGTATCGTCAGCTCCTTAATTACCAACAAATGTGTCTAAATTTTGGAAGGCCTTCTTTTCTTTTAGCAAAGAATTATTATTATTTGAATCTTTGTTCCCCGGCTTTATACGCCACACTCAGTGATGAAATATGATGCCTAAACTTGAGATTTTCATACTTCATTTTCAAAAAGGTACAATATTTCAGAAGTTAATTAAGTGGCAGTAGCTGCAGAATTGTCATTAAAAAAGTATTTTCATTATTTTAATACAGCACATACAGTGCCAATCAAACAGGAGAAGACGGCTATTCACCAATACTACAATTTTGGAACACCAATCCCCTTCGCGAACAAGAGCGGAGAATTTTATTTGATGCTGCATGAGCAAAGAGTGAACGAGTCAGTGGTTTTAATATTTTTGATTCTGGCTGTATTCTCCAGTAACATAGCTGAGTTGTAGTTTCGAAGTTTTAAAATCAGATTTAGGTAGCAGGGCCCCACGATACTAACATTCACCTTTGGATAAAGATCAAGCAGCTGGCAATGACTGTATCAGCCACATCACTTACCAAGCCAGTCAACCAAGTGAGTCATTCATAAGATTTACAGTTCCCCACTACCGTTGTGCAAAGCAGATGGCTCCAAAGAAGATAGAATATGGTTCAGCAATCATGTGACTGGGGGTAAACGGACTTTGCAAATTTTAATTAAAATGGCCATCATCCACATTTTGTTTTCTTTATAAACATTTACAGTGTGTCATTAGCCAATCTAAATGTTCCACCAGACAAGTACATACTGTACTTCATTTCTTTATTCTAGAGTGCTGCGGAAAACATGCTAGTTAGATCCAACTGACTTGCTGTTCATTGGTCTCAAGGGTAAATGTGTTTAGATTATACATGATCTTAATTTCACTTTAAATTTGGGGGTGGGGAGTTACTTGTTTTAAAGGTCCATGGACAATTTCTGCTCTCCAGCATACACATGCACCTTTTCTGCCTCATGAACAGGCATAGCCGAGAGCAGAATTTGGCCTACTCCTTATGAGATTAACATCTAGGACTTCTGCAGAACAAGAATTCTGTTTCAAAAGCAAATGATGGTTTGGGGATTTGCTTTCTTTGCTCATTGGAACAAAAATGAGACATTTTACATTTGTGGTGGAAAAAACAGACACAGGAAAAGCTATCTGCAACAGTCTTGTGTTAGTTCATTCACCTTGGATGTGGGAGACTAGTCCCTACTCTGCTTGAAATGGAGCAGAGACTCTCAGTTGTTGCACTTTGCATAAATGACTAAATGTTTATTAGGCCAGAATTTGACAATTCTGACTATTGTCAATTGTTGTAAAAAAATGACAATTATTCCATAGCTGTGTTGTTATCGTGTACTGTGGGAAAAAGTGAATCAGGAAGGACAGACTTGACCCTGATTTTCCTACAATAAATGCCCTATCCATTAGGCTATTGATTATTCTGGGACAGTTTGCTCGCTATGTCTCTGGTAACAAATTCAAGCCTGGAGCTGAAAAGCACTCCCAAAGATTTTGTCAAAACTCAAAAAATCCTGCAAAATATTTCTGTTTCAATTTTCTAAAGAAAAAAGTTTTGTCAATTTCTAACTTATTTGATTCCAATATGAGGAATGCAGATGCACCTTAGATACATTATTGCACAAAAGTATGTTCTTTGAGTAACTACTTTCTTAGCAAGGATCTAGTCCATTTAACTTTTTATTCCACATTTTTCTCTTTACATGTTTTTGAGTAAGATCATCTTGGTAGGATGGATGGAAGTCATTATGGCATTTTTAAATACTGGTCCACAGGTTAAACAACACACAAGCCCCTCTGGGAGAGCCAAAAAAAGCTATCTTGGCAGCCTGTTAGTAATGAGGTGGGAGCAGAGGAAGATCCTATTTTCCAGTGATACATTAGCATGATATAAGGCAATGGTCTTCAAACCACGGCTTGGGCCCCAGTACTGGGTCACAGCACTGCCACCAAAAAATTGGAATGCATTGGTGAAAGATGTAATTGTTGGGTCATGGTCATAAATGATTTTTTTTTTAACTGGAACCTGAGGAAAAAACTTTGAAAACCAATGGTATAGAGTCTACAAGCTCCCTTCTTTGTTTGCTGTTTGGAAAAGTGTAGTTGGATCATATGTACTGTGCTCCTCCCACATCAATGAAGAAATAAATGCATCAAGGCTCTTATACCATAATTAGAATGTTTGGTGGCCTACTTTTTGGAAGCTCTCATCCGACCAGCACATCAGTTAGGTCACCACTTGAGCCACCACAAGGCCAAGAAGGCAGCTTTCGCAGCAGTCTTTAGCCATGTGCTAGCCAAGGGCTCCTACAGTTTGGACTGCAGTTGTAACATCAACCCTGGGAGACCTGTTTGTGAAGGCCCTTGGCTGACATGAAGCTAATGCAAGAAAACCAGTCCTCTTGCCTTTGGCTGCTTTGTCAAACTGCCATACAGACTCTTCAGCAATCTCAGCATATGCCAGCCACGGCCCACTCCATTTGTTTCTCAAGGCTAAAGCAGCAACAATAGACCAATTCGGCTTGACAGAGTGGTTAAATAAGTGGCACAGATTTTACATGTCACCCCCAAGTTCTTAATCTCAGATATCCTCTAGCAAATGACTAGAGAGGAAGTTCAACCTCATGTAATGACAGTATCTTTAGTATCCTTTGTAGCACATAATAACTAACCTCATTTTTTTGTGTGTTTACATTGGCTAGAATTGAAAGACTGAAACCACACACCAGCCTATTGCAACATATCAGCCATACTTTACATGAAGGGTGGGCTTCCTCCATACTTTCAATGCAATCCAGTATCTGAACTCTGGGACAATGGCAAATATTGATCTTATTACTCTTCAGTTCTCTCATGAAATATTCTTTTATATGGAGGGAAATCTAGCAAACTCTTTTTCCCATACTAATAACCTAGCTACCAGACCATCCTTCCCCCAGAAATATATGTCCTAGAGAGTCAAGGTGAGAAAGTGGTCATATTCCAGAAAACTGTGAGAAAAGGGCTTTAACCTTTGCATCCAGTTTTGACTCAATGCATCAGTCTGAGCTACAGACAGTACTCCAACATTATGAGGTACCCAAGGACTTAGTGTGCTGGGTAGAGAAACCACCTCAGTACATTTAGCTGTGAAGGAATGGTTGTATTATTGACTGGCTTTTAAGCAGAATCTGGGATGTGCCTGGAACTCATTCATTCACTTCTCACATAACAAAGCTGACTATGGCCAAAGCAGGAGGGGGGTGAAACTTGAAAGTTCATCTTTGGAATATGCAGATGACATTGCTTTACTTGGAGACACTAATCACCAATTACAGCTAATGCTAGAAGAGTGAAGAACTACAGAATCTATGGGACTTCAGCTCAATGGTGATAAAATCCAAGCTATGCATGCCGCCTATAAAACAGAAAAACAACCTGCCACTATTGCATACTGGTGGAAACATCACTGAATGGGTGAATAGTTTCATCTATCTGGATAGTCAGTTGACAGTAGGCGATTCCATAATGGAAGACGTCACATGTCAGATCAGTCTTGCATCAATGGCATTTCAGCTTCTTCTAAGGCATCTGTTTGGGAGGCAGGATGTTTGTGTGACAACTAAGATATAAATGTTCAATGTGGTAGTGATGACTATCCTGTTATGTGGAGCAGAAAACATAGCTGAGAAGCAGCAACTACAGAGTTTTTCGTGTTGAAAGTCAGAGCTTATTGTTAACATTCATTGGTTTTATTTTGTCATAAACGGTGAGCTAGTTAGATGTTCTCAGCTAGCTGGGGTCTTATACCCATTGAGAACAAGACAACTCCAGCGGTCAGGGTCATGGGCAACAGGTACACTTTTACAAGATGTTTCCCATGCTGAGTATGAAGGAAGTAGAGCACAAGGCTGACCATGAAAAAAGTTGGACGATGCAATGCTGAAGAATTTAAGAAACCTAAATCCTCTCAGGGAAGAAGACTTGCAATAGACTGCTCAAAAGGGAAGTCCATTTTATGCACCACCATGGCCACAGTACATGTGAATTTTCTGCTGCCATATAGAAAACAGGTATTCTGATGAAAAAGAGTAGTTTAGGCATTTAGAAGACATGAGTTAATGAGAATGGTTAGGAGAAATGATTCATTGCATTCTATTAATACAGGTGGTATTGGTACCACCATCTCTGATGGCTAAATGAAGATGACTCCAACATTCAGTGCTACATATACATGATTGCTTTTGAGGAAAATGAGACAGTAAAAGATGAGGTGCAGAACTGTGAAACATACTTGTCCAAAAAGGTATTTGCTATATATGTAAACGAGACAATGACAGGAGGGAATCAACTAATTTTGAACAATAAGTGTCTCTGCAATAGCTAAAATAGGTAAGTCATAATGTGTATAACTGATAGTGCAAGATTGGTTGTTAGTGGTAGTGGTTTTTAAAATGTTTGCATTCTGACAAAGTGGGATTTTTATCCCACAAAAGCTCATGCAATAAATAAATTTGTTAGTCTTTATAGGTGCCACCAGACTCATTGTTTGTTTTGCTGATCCAGAATAAACATGGTTCCCCTTTTGGAATGGATGAAGGATAGTTCATCTGAGTCAAAACCAAGTCATCATCAAAGCATGTTGCCACAGCCAGTATAATTCAAGGGAGGACCTCAGGTAAGAAGTTATGAATAACTCCCTTTTTCTCCCCCAGAATTCCTTCCTGAGGCATTTCCTGAATTATACAGCACATTTTAAATGTCATTCAAATGAGAAAACAACATTCGGCTGCCTGGACGCCATACATAAAATCAGGATCTCTCACTGGTGCCTATTCCCATGATATATAAACACTGAATTGCTTCTTAAATGGACTTTGTTAAAGGTATTTCTTTCTATTGTTCTGACTTTATCACCCCTTAGAGCCTGTCGATAAGGCATCCTCTTCTCTTTGATTATCATTCACATTTCTTCCACTTCAAGATAATTCTCTTCCAATCAAAGTCTCATTGTATCTATGTCTCTGCTGCTTCTGACATAAAAGTAAATAGCGCATTTCAGTTGATCAAATATTTTTAGTGTCAATACAAAAGCACTACCAACCTGCTGATATCAA
This sequence comes from Podocnemis expansa, assembly GCA_007922195.1. NCBI lineage: Eukaryota > Metazoa > Chordata > Testudines > Podocnemididae > Podocnemis > Podocnemis expansa. The sequence continues at coordinate 9,490,257 of ML681973.1, forward strand.
ATTGCTCCATTGTGCAAGGTGTTGATGCGTGTAGACTGTCTATAATGTGCACATTCTACTTGCTTATACCCAGGTTATTTGACATATTTCTTTTGCCTTATTTGGATTGGAACCTTTGCCTGGCTTAGGTTCTTTTCTTCTTTTGAGAAAAGCTGTATTTCTCTTCCAGGAGGATTTCACACTCAAGGTCCTTCTAGACCTGGGTGAAATGCTGGCATCCTGAAGTCACTGGCAAAACTCCAGTTGACTTCGGTGAGGCCAGGATTCCAGATTTCCCTTAGCATTTTCTCCTTTTTCCTATCTGCTAATGGATTTGAGCAGCATTCTACCATCAGCAAAGCTACGGCCTATTACTTACTATGGGCCTGATGTCACAGGACATCAAGCTCCTGTCAGGAGGTCTTTGGCACCTTGCAAAATCAGACATTGAATTACCACTCCAGTGCCCAAGTCAACAGGAGTTTTTTTCCTAAATATAAGAACTTCTGTCTTAAATGCTTAGTTTGATAGTATCACTTGAAGCTACTTGGGCTTCAGTTTCTTCTAGATGCACCACTGTCTAGTTCAGCTGAGGTTAGGGTACATTAGGAGCAGCAAGAGAGAGCAAGTGTACCATTTTTAAAGAGCTACAAAGCAGGAGGGGGGAAAAGAGTGTTTCTATTTAGAAGCTACTAATTCTTCAGGGACACATCTTTGACAAGGAAGGCTCCACCTTATTAATAACAACCCAACTTCAAAGTAAAGACTCTCAAAACTTTTCACTAAACAAATTAATAAAAATCTCTTGCTTTCATTATTTTTTCCTGTTTGAAAAATGTAGGGTTTTTGAATACACTTTCCATGATGGTGTCTATGTGAGAGTTGGAGACAAAATGAGACAGATGTACTGACCATGGTTACCAAGGGAGCAGTTTCCTTAGTGATGGCAAAGCAGTTGTCAAAGCAATCAGTGTTCCTTCTCTTTCTCATCTGACTTGTTTTCACTAGTTTGGATAGCAAAGGAAGCTATTCATAAACACCCTCCCCAAATTACCTAACGTAGGCAAACGAGAGACAGGCCAGGGATTGTTTATGCAGATGGCCATTGAATTTTGGGCTATGTGTGATTTTGCCACTATTCAGCTTCTAAGCAAAGTGAAAATGAGCAAAAAGTAATTAACACCTACAAGTGGTAAGAGACTACAACCAGTCCAAAAGGCATTCCTTTCCACATTGCTTTGGACGTCAGAAGAAATCATGAATAAACCCTACAGGCAACTGCCAGAAATGCCTAAAAGAAACAAGTACATTCAAACAAGGTCAGATTCTGAGTAGTAACTTATGCAACAAGGAGTTCCATTTCTAACTACAAATGACCATCTAGGAGATGGGAGAAGAAGAGTTTGGAGTACAAAAGGGAAGCTTACAAGAAGTGGAAGCTTGGACAGATGACTAGGGAGGCATATAAAGATAGTGCTCGGGACTGCAGGAATAAAATCAGAAAGGCCAAAGGGCAACTGGAGTTGCAGCTAGCAAGGGATATGAAAGATAATAGGAGGGGGGTTCTACACGCATGTCAGTAACAAGACGAGGATCAGAGATGGTGTAGGTCCCTTACTGAATGGGGCAGGCATCCTCATGATGGATGATGCAGAAAAGGCTGAAGTACTCAATGGTTTTTTTTACCTCAGTCTTCACAGGCAGGGTCAGCTCCCAGGCTGCTATGCTGGGCAACACAGAATGGAGAGAAGGACAGCAGCTCTCAGTGATGGAAGGTCAGGTTAGGGACTACTTAGAAAAGTTGGATGTGCACAAGGCTATGGAGCTGGGTAAACTGCATCCGAGGGAGTTGGCTGATGTGATTGCAGAGCCACTTGCCATTATCTTTGAAAACTCATGGCACACAGGGGAGGTTTCAGATGGTTGAAAAAGGCAAATATAGTGCCTATCCTCAAGAAAGGGAAAAAGGAGGATCCAGGGAACTACAGCCCAATCAGCCTCACCTCAATCCCTAGAAAAATCATGGAGCAGGTACTCAGAGAATCAATTCTGAAACACTGGGGAAAAACTAGAGTGATCAGGAACAGTCAGCATGGATTCACCAAGGGCAAATCATACCTGACCAAACTGATTGCCTTCTACGATGAGGTGATGGGATATGTGGATGTGGGAATAGCTGTGATGTAATATACCTCAAGTTTAGAAAAGCTTTTGATAGGGTTTCCCACAGCATCCTTGTCAACAAGTTAAGGAAATACAGTTTGGATGAATGGACCATAAGGTGGATTGGAAGCCAGCTAGGTTATTGGGCTCAGTGGGTAGAAATCAACGGCTCAGTGTCTAGTTGGCAACCAGTAACTAGTGGATTGCCCCAGAAGTCGGTCCTGGGGCCAGTTCTGCTCAACATCTTCATTAATGGTCTGGATGATGGGATAGTTTGCACGCTCAGTAAATTCACTGATGACACTAAGCTGTGGGGAATGGTGAACACACTGGAGGGCAGGAATAGGATTCAGGGAGATACAGACAAATTGGAGATTTGGGCCAAATGAAATCTCATGAAGTTCAAGAAGGACAAGTGAAAGGTCTGCACTTAGGATGGAAAAATCCCATGTACTGCTACAGGGCTGAGGACTGACTGGCTAAGTACCAGCACTTTAGAAAAGGACCTGGGGGTTATGGTGGACAGGAAGCTGAATATGAGTCAACAATGCACTCTTGTTGACAAAAAGCCCAATAGCCATTGAGCCACATCAGTAGGAGTGTTGCCAGCAGATCGAGGGATGTGATTATTCCCCTCTATTCGGCACTGGTGAGGCCACACCTGGAATACTTTGTCCAGTTTTAGGCTCCCCACTACAGAAAGGATGTTGATAAATTAGAAGGAGTTCACTGGAGGGCAACAAAAATGATTAGGGGGTTGAGGCACATGACTTACAAGGAAAGACTGAAGGAACTAGGCTTGTTTAGCCTGCAGAAGAGAAGACTGAGGGGATTTGATAGCAACCATCAAGTACTTGAAGGGGTGCTCCAAAGAGAGGGAGCTAGGCTGTTCTCAGTAGTAACAGAGGACAGAACAAAGAGCAATGGTTTTAAGCTGCAGCTGAGATTGTTGCAGTTGGGTGTTAGGAAAAGCTTTCTCACTAGGAAGGTAGTGAAGCATTGGAATGAGTTACCAAGGGAGTGGTGGAATCTCAGTCTTTGGAAACATTTAAGGCCTGGTTAAACAAAACCCTGGCTGGGATGATTTAGTGGGAGTGGTCCTTCTTTTACCAGGGGGTTGGACTAGATGACCTCATGAGGTCCCTTCCAATCCTATGATTCTATGAGGCACCATGATTCATGAAGGATCCCTGAGCAAACCTGCTAATAAAGAGTATAATGGCTCAAGGCAGCTAAGGAGGTTTTCAGTTGCTGATCCATCCTCTTTTCACCCTGGCTTACGTTGCATTTATTGCCAGCTAATACACTCCAGTTTAAGGTGAGTGCCTGGTTATATCCCCTATCTGGTAAACCATAATTCAGGATGTGGACTGATGGCAAGCAGGACAAATAGGCCCACACTTTATACTCACGACGCCAATTCTGCAAAGGAGATGGTGTTCAAGAAAGCATTTGGGAACAAGGGCGCTCACTGGCAACCTCTCTGTACCCAATATACCCATGTAAAACAGGGAAGGCCTTAACCCATTACAGCCCAGGAGACAGTGTGCTCTATTGGCTGGGACATTGGTTTCAGTCTCAGGAGGTCTATTGTTGGCTTAACCAGAGTGACTTGGAGCAAAGCACTTTGCTGCTCGGTGCCTCAGTTCCCCCAGCTATAAAATGGGCAGAATGTGACATTTCGCCCTCATAAAGCACTTTACAATCCATTGTTGAAAAGCACTGTGTTTACCACCACACAAACAGAAGCTGTCATCCCTGAGGAGAACTATACCAAGAATTGTGGTGTGATAATGAACAGTTAGTTTCCTGTTCTATTTTCATTTTTAAAAATTAAATGCGAATAAAAGGATCAAGCCACAGTTAAAAAACCTGCTCTATATTTTATAAGCCAAAATCACCATGGAATTCCATTGTAGTCAATGGAATCATGCAATCCTACATCAATCCCTTGAGGATCAGGGTTTAAAAGTTAAATATTGCTCTTCTATGCCTGTGTTACCGATCACTAATTAAGCTATTCTATATTTAAAGAATATCAAAGTTTCCAGCTACAGGTGTTTTCAGTTAGCCCATCCGACGATGCAGGATAGAAAACGGACTTTTTAAAAAAAAAATCATCCTTGAGAGCCACATGCTTTTTGAAAAGTGACCTTGCAGTAAGCTGGCACCATCCGTTACAGTGTCAAATAGCAACATAATATTTTGAGAACCATCCCTTATTATAGAAACCAGAAATTTGCTGGCTATCTTTTGGGTTAATCCTCTGGCTTGGTACACACCATATAGCTGATGTCACCAGTGTAATCTTTTGTTATTTTAAGTGTGACTATTAAAATAGAAATGCTTGCCAGCAAATGCCATGTACGAATTACTTAATAATCCAGCTATCTAAAAGGAAGTAAGCGTTCTTCTTCTGCAACCTGCAGCTAGACATTGCACATATTAATTTTCCAGCACATCCCCTATTTACTCCCTACAACAAACATGGATGTGTTTTGCTCAGATTGACTGAAATTTAATTAGACAATGATAAAGAAAAAGAAAAGTGCAACGTGTTTGTACAGGAGATTGTGGATTACTGAAAGTCTCTACTGCTTTTTGTAATACAAAGATCAGTGCCATAGGGCAGGTTATTGAGTAAATCTGTTTTCTTCCTCGGAGCATTCATTTCATGACTATAATAGCTATGATGCAGTACTTGAGGCACAGTTAGAAGAGTTTCTTCCTTTTTGTTTACAAACACTTCTAGCTGGAATTTGACAATCTGGACAGGCAGACAGCATAAACTGAAAGCCCAGCGTAAGGTATAAGTAAAGCTATCGCTGGCTTTTGATATGTGACTTATGTGCCCTTGCTTAGAGCACTAGTGCAGGGCAAAGGGGGGAGAAGAAGAGGAAATTTTAGTTCTACTCATGAATGCTGAAGGCAATCTGTCTCTTATCTGCATTACTAGTCAAACTGTATGAAAGTAAATGTGCTTTCGTGGCAAATTTCTCTGTTCCTTTTTGAGGCAATTTCCCATTCCCAGAATTTCATTGTTCTGCAGAATTTTAGGGGAATGGATACTTTCTTCGAAAACTAATGGGGGGGAAACAAAAGGCAATTTTATGCAAACACTGTGCAATGCGGAGAAACAGTGGTCATTTATGAGATGCTGATTTTGTGGGGGAGAAAGCAAAAAAATATATTTCTGCTTACTGTCTACCTACATACTGACCATAGTCCTCCTCGCTGAGCTTTTTCAGGGATGTAGATATAGAGGAGGAAGCAAGGAGCGAAGACGGCAGCAAGGAGGCTGTGGATCTAGCTAATAATGGATAAGGATGAGTTTTTAGAAGTTTTTAACCAAGTTTTTAGAAGACTCTACAAATGAGAAAAGACTTTACAATTTTAAGTTAAGGGCATGCACGCAATATGGAAAAGAGATTCGCTGTAGTCCTGGGCAATATATAGAAACCACAGCAACATGAATACCTGCTAATAACACACAGAGAAGTGTACACAAGTCAACTCCATGAGCCACCAACAGAAAAGAACAAGTGCTAAGTGACATGGCAGAGGTACCATATGGTACCAGGACAACAGAAGCAAGCGTTGCTCTTACAGCTGCAGAGAAAAACAGACCACCCAGCCTGGTCTCCAGTCAGGACCCCTTTGCACTCCTTTTAGGCCCTGATTCTGCAAATTACTTATGCAATGTTTTAAGTTCCTCCCCGTTCAACTAACCATTAGTGCTAGTATTTCAGTCACATTTAAATCAATGGCACATAAGCATGCACTTAACTGTTTTGTGGAACTGGGGAGCCTAACCTCCTAACCAAAGTATACAAAACATAATTGTTCAGCTCACAAAGCCAGCCACTGGATTAAAAATTAGCCACAGATGGCATCAGGCAGAAGTGGAAGTAAGGCTGGGCTTCTCCCCACCTGTATGGTTTGGAGAAAAAGCAAACGTCAATGACAGGCTACAAGGGAATAAAACAAGGCTCAGGTAACGAGACTCAAAAGACAAAAGTAGGTCATTCGTTTGTGTCCTCATAGTGATGATTGTTAGGTATGAAGTTTAAGCAGAGTGATGCTGCTTAAAACTAGGGATGAAATCTTGCCTCCACTACACTGTGTGGAAATTTTGCCACTGACCTCAGTGGAGCCTGGATTTCACCTTAGAGATATAGAAGGAAGCCTAAAGCCTTTGATTTTGGGTTTCCTGGCCTGTCAGAATATAGAGCAGTTTAAACTTACTCTTAAGTAGCATTAACATAGTAACATTTCCAGTAAATGGTCCTCCCCATTCCAAAACTACATACTGTATACATGCATTCAGCAAATCAGCCTCAACACTGGAAAACTGTATAGGAAAAAACAAAATTAATAGCTTTAGCTGGGAAGATCTGTGGCTTAGGCCAGTGGTTCTCAACCTTACATGGATCATGACATACTTGGCGGCATATCATGACCCCCACGCCAAATTCAGCCATCTCCCCAGCTCTCTGCTGTGTGGTGTTACAGTTGCGTGTCCCAACACAGTGATTGAGAACCCCTGACTTAGACCATGTCTACAATGAAAATTCTGCTTCAATCCCCACAGATTGACACCATAGGATTAATACAGCAGCCACTGTAGACCCACTCAATCAATCCCAGAAGTGCTCTTCTTTCGATGCAGTAATTCCACCCCTCCAACTAGAGTAATGCTATGTCAAAGGGAGGGCATGGCCAATCAACACAGCCAAAGTGTTGCCAGCAGATCGAGGGATGTGATCATTCCCCTCTATTCTGCACTGGTGAGCCCACATCTGGAATACTGTGTCCAGTTTTGGGCTCCCCTCTACAAAAAGGACATGGACAAATTAGAAAGTCCAGTGGAGGGCAATAAAAATGATCAAAGGGCTGGAGCACAAGCCCTATGAAGGAAGACTGAAAGAACTAGGCTTATTTAGCCTGCAGAAGAGAAGGTTGAGGGGGGATTTGATAGCAACCTTCAACTACTTGAAGGGCTGCTCCAAGAAGGATGGAGCTCGGCTGTTCTCAGTAGTAACAGAGGACAGAACGAGGAGCAATGGTTTCAAGTGACAGCTGGGGAGGTCCAGGCTGAATATTAGGAAAAACTTTCTTACTAGGCGAGTGGTGAAGCACTGGAATGGGCTACCCAGGGAGGTGGTGGAAGCTCCATCTTTGGAGGTGTTCAAGGCCCAGCTGGAGAAAACCCTGGCTGATATAATCTAGTGGGAGTGGTCCTGCTTTTTCAGCAGGGGGTTGGACTAGATGACCTCGTGAGGTCCCTTCCAACCCTATGATTCTATGGAATGAAGACAGTGCGGTAAGTCAATGTAACTAAGTCAATGGGAGATGCACATTCTGCGGTATGCCTATTGCGTATCTTCTATCAACTTAGCTATGTAGCATAAACCAGGCTTTAGTCCCCTTAACCTGTCTTTTTTCAGATGGCATATCTATTCCCTTCCTCAAAATTTCATTTTTCTTCATATTCATTCTGAGAAAATAAGTTCAGATGGCTCCTCTTTATGGCCAGCCAATCAGAAAATTGGCTGATACATGCTATGACTCAAAGAGGGGGAGGAGTCAGAGTCAGAGTCATGGACATGAACAAGAACGCTGCTGTTGGCAGGGGACCAGGATGGTATCAAAGACCCTAACAGAGAACATCAGAGAAGCAGAGGTGGAAAACGAGTCGGGGGTTAGGAGATTTGGCTGTTAGGAGCAGATTACTGAAATAGTGTAGGAGAATATCAGGATTTGGCCAGAATCTGGATGTTGAAAGGAGAATGAGAGCGAGGTATTGAAGATGACCACCCCGGATTCAGTGGCACACCAAGGAGGGGGGCAGAGGAGGAGTCGTGACCTCGGATGTGAGCCTGGTGGACACCAGGCATGTCCTCAGAGGAGGAGCCACTCCTCTGTTGCAGGCAGCCAAGGCCTAGAAGCTGAACAGACCCAAGCTCGGACCTGCTGTTGGCTGAGGACTCTCACTACAGGGGGACCAAGCACTGTCCCAGCTTCTCTGCCAGGCACAGCAAGAGAGCAGAGTGGACCAGAGCCCATCACACCCTCCCCTCCTTGCTGCCAGGCAGCCCACGGGCATCTGCCCCCTTTCTCCCATTCCCAGCCACATCCATTGCCCCCACAATGCAGGAGAAGTGGGAAGAACAGGAATCCGCCCCACAACCCCCCCTC
>ML681973.1:9503596-9613596 GCA_007922195.1 Podocnemis expansa
CTCTGTCAGCTAGCCTAGAGAAGATTGCTATTTCTGCTAAAATAGAGTGTGGCACAATAGTTAATTATTTTGATAGTCAAACTTGTATCATTTGGCATCAGCCAAATCTGTGATGAATAGGGCTGTTCATAGACTTCTTAGTGCTATTGTGCCCGTATGTCTTTGGGAAATCAGGGAGACAGCATTTCAGTGCCTAGGATCTAGACGTTTGTCTCTACAATCAGCCAGACTAGAAATAAGTTTTAAGTAACAGTTGTAATGCTCCTTCCAGAGGGGTTGCCCTACTAGCCCATTTCAGCAAAACAAATAAGAAATCTTGTAGCACTTATAAAGCCTAACAAACATATTAAAACATAAGCTTTCATGGCTTACAACCCATTTCTGAACAATTTGTTAGTCTTTTTTAAGCCCTACAAAATTCCTTATTTGTCTTGTAATTCTCCTGTAACTGGTGGGTCAGCAGAGACGTGTTGGTAGGGAGAAGTTGTAAGTCCAGGCTCTAGATCCTATGAGATGGGAGGATCCCCAAAGAATGTCTACACCATGACCAGCCCCTTAGCCAGAACCCCGTGAGCCCAAGTCAGCGGGCATGGACTAGCCGTAGACATCTCATTGAAATGTAGTTATACTCCAGAAGGTCCAAATGATTATGGCCCCTTGCCCAAGTGCCAAAGACCTTGGTATGCCACATGCCCAGAGGTGGATTAGGGGTCTTGGGGCCCCTGGACCTCCCCCACTGGTGAGCCCCCCCCCCCCGCCAGTCTCGGGCCCTGCCTCCAGTAGGTGGGCTGGCAATGGGGAGGGGCCAGGGGCTCTGGGGCCCTAGGCCAGCCCCAGCCCAGCTGGACAACTCCTGGGAGCAGTGGGGCTGACTGGCGTGTGTGGCGCGGCTTTCAGCACAACCCAACAGCCAAGCCAGCGGCCATACTGCATTGCCAGCCGGCCACATCTCTGAAGAGGCATGACCAGTCACACCAGCCCACCCCTCCTGGGGACAAACCAGCCAGCCCATGGGATGGGTGGGAAAGCAGGTGGCCCTGCTCCTCCCTCCTGCACCAGCAAGGCAGAGAGCCCCACGTTGTGGGGGCCACTGGGCATGGGCTTCTGTTGCAATCCACCCCTGCACACGCCTCCCTTGTGCTTTGCTTTCTAAGTAAAACATCTTATATAGCTCCAAAACAGCAGACAACTGACTACAAAACACATCAGGGTTATTCCTCTTGTTTCTGCAACAAACCCTGCAGGATTTCATACTGATCCGGTATTAAGGTTCAACCATAGAGGTTGATTCTGAACTTACAGTTTTAAATCACTCCATTTAGTTCAGTGGGTTTATGTCTGATACATTCTGGAGTAAGAGAGAGACCAGAATCAGGTGCAAAATGATTTTAGCCATTCCAGCACTGCATAAACGATCAAATAATAAATAAAAGACCTTGAGAAGGAAGCGAAACTGAATTATTATAATTCTGTATGGCAAATGAGTTCAAAATAATGTCATATACAGAGTAAGCTATTGATTGTCTCAAAATCTGAAGTGTTAGGTTTCAGAGTATTTCATGTCAAACGTGCACTGCCTAAAAATTCCTGATAAAAATATGAAAACGGGCCAAACACAGAGCGGTGAACAACTACTTAGAAAGTGAGGCAAAGGGTTACTAATGTCTGCCAAATGGTATTATTCACAAGTACCATCAATCACACATGAGCAACTGTCATCGTTGTGGATCAAGACGACTGAAACCCACCTCTCCCATAACTTCTTAACTTGCCGTGTAAATTGCCGTATTTGTGGACAGGCGCCCATGCTACAGTGCCAGGATTTCATTTAGTTCTATTTGTCTGCAGTTAACCCTAACAAGGCACGTTTAAAACTGACTATAAGGAGGGAGAAGGGAAACGACCCAGACAATTAAAATGTCTTTATCATTATTTATAATGCATATGAAGCCATCAGCAATGCAAAAATTAGTATTTTATTCTGAAGCATTTATAGTTTATTCTATATTTGAACCATAATAAATTACATCTATTGTTTTACAAGAATTATAACTGACATGCTGTCAGAGCTATACATGTACAGCCCCAGAAATATACATAATACTTTGAAAGCTGTCACATTCACTAGAGTGGTAAACATCACCCTGGGTTACTATACTGTTATCTTTAGGTTTACTTGTTCAGATAAACCAGGGAGTCTTAACACATTCTAACCAATGAGAAAATAAATTCTCCCTCAAAAAGTTACATGGTTATGTTCCCACACATGGGTAAACGCACTGTGGGCCATGTACCACCCTCAGCTCACATTTGGATTCCTGCTAGAAAATCTAAACACTGGTCTAGTCCCACTTCTTTCACAGACTTTGTGTGCAGCCTTGGACAAGTCACTTAACCTCACTGTGCCTCAGTTTCCTAATTTATTATAGGAACTTGCCATTCAAAAAGGGCACAGTCAAGCTATACTGACTCTTTTAAAGCACAGTAAGCTCCTGAGAAGTAAAGTTGGAAGTAATGCAATGCAGTGGTATTGCTTCTGCAAGAAAATATTCCAGTATGAAAAAGTTATAAAGAATAGGAAAATATATCCTTTTTTGTGGGTCTGTTGAACCTATCCTATAGAATTTAATAGAGAATTGTGTCCATGCTGTAGAACTCTTCAGAGTGATTCAAATGCTTATAGAAAAATTATTACTGTCTATTAAGTTCTAGAGGATGTTTGGGTAAGCATACCTCAACTGTTGTGCCTAATAACTGAATTTGGTTTTATGAAATTTGTACACATTCATATTCTATTTTAATAATAGAAACCAAATTTTGAGAAGACTAACAGTGACTCAGGCAAATACCTGAATAGAGATGTAACTGGTTTATTAATGAGCATGCATTCCTTTATGGCTTCATCTGCATAAGATTTCAAAGCACAGTAGGGTGGAACTTTTATTAAACTATAGCAAGAATTGGGAAAATAGTTTCAGCTTTGTCTACTGAGCAGTTTTGTCCATGATCCTACAATAAGCTCTCTGCAGGTGGAGCACTGGGGTTTTGAGTGGGCACAAGTGGTATTGTCAGTGCCTTGCTAGAAAGACATGGGTTTAAACACAATTTTAGTTAACAGGGTTTGGCCCTCATTCGTGGAAATCTTTCATACCAAGAGATTTCAAAAGCACTGTTACACACTCCAAATATTTTTGCACATACTCAGCTTTGCTCGGATAATTTGTAAGGGTAAGTCTGCAGTATCTATATCATTTTTCCAAACATGTTGGGAAGAAGGGAGCAATGGTTCTGCCCATGCATCTCAACATAGAATTTTAGAAATGCTTTAAAGGAAACCAAAGTGAATCCTAATTCTCCAAGTGAAGACTGCAACTCTGGAAGGAGGCGATGGAGCAACTTTTAATGGCATCTAGTCCATTTCCCTGAAATGAAAGTATGCAAATACCACATTTTAGAAGGTGGTATGTACTTATTCAAACTGGAATGTTGTCAGGACATTGAGAGTAACACAGCTATTCTTGCAAAATTGCCACAGTTTTATATTTCAGCTGAAAAAGATGTCACCAATTTTATTCTATTCTATACAGTTTTTCATACCACAATTATCACCAAGGTATCTGAGCAACTTCCATTCATGCATTGAGCAGTGAAGCTACGGATCTGTAATGTGGTTGTTCTCTTACGTTTCCCCAGAGGGAGGGGCATGTGGAGCGGAGGATCTGTTTCAGCAGGAAGGTAATTTAGCTGTTGATATTTGTTTTTATTAAAGAAAAGGGAAAGGCAAAGAAATGCACCTTACATTTCATGCAGAAAGTGGTAAGGTTTGTGGTGGTCTTTAGCTCTTGGGGGAATTCATTCCACTGTCTGGGACCATCTCAGGGACTATCCTGTCTCCTGCACAGACAAATTTTACTCTTAATGTTATGAGTTCCACCATGCTGGAGGAATGAAGTTGTCAACCATGCTCTTCATCATGAAGCTTTAAAAGTCTTGTACACAGGCATTGGCATGCCTTGAGGCTAAGGACCAAGATCTTAAACTTGATTTGAAATTCTTTGGGTTGCTAGGGGAGGGCAGTGGCTTGGTGCCCTCCATAGCCTGTGTTGCTGAGAAGATGCACTACAACATTTTATACTAGTTTTAGCTTCCTATATGATGAATGTTTCACACCCAGGTATATCACATTGCTGTATTCCAGCCATGAGCTGATAAACATGTAAATAATTGAGGCCAGGTCTTCATCTACCAGGATGGGACAGAGTGTCCTCTCCAACCAGATCGTGCTAAGTTGTACTAAGAGATGGTAGTAAGGCATTACCTGCTGGTGAAACAATGTGAGAGTCAAGTGTTGGTGAGGACTCCAAGAGTACACCTAGACTATGGACTGAATTGACCAACTGTGGAGGAAAACCATCAGCCAGCGATGACTGTACGGTAGCAACAAGATGTTCCAAGTGCTTTCCTCTGCTCACCCACCTCACCTCTGTTTTGCTTGAGTTCAGCTTTAGCCAGCTGTTCTTTGTCCATGAACTGGTGTCCCCCAAACTCTGGGCCATCTTGGTGGTCACAGAGTGGTCAGATGTGGGGAAGGATAACTAGAGTTGTATGTCACCTGCGTATTGATGATGCTTGAGTCCCTGTCATCTGACTAATTCACCTAGTCGTTCCATGTGAATGTTGAAAGTCACCAAAGAGAGAATAGATGCTTAGGGTACCCCAAAAGAGAGGGGGGGGTCTAGTGATGGAGGTGCAGTTTCCTATCACTCTTCTTCAGGAGCCTTTGTTCAGGAAGGACTCAGACATTTTACCACATTATGACTCCAGCGGTAGCAGTGCCCTAGAGCAGTGGTTTTCAACCTTAGGGTCCGGACCCAGGTCACACACCCTCAGGCACTGGGTCCTGGCACCTCCTGCTGCTACCACCAAAAGAGTGGAATGCATTGCTCAAAGATGTAATTGTTGAGTAGTGGGCATAAAAGCTTTTTTTCTGCAGGGGCCCAAGAAAAAGAATTTGAAAACCACTGAGTTAGAGCATCATACCAGGCTGCTGCTGTAGTTCTGACTCAGAAGCGAGAGAGCCACTTCCTCCACTCTCTCTCACTTTCAATTATGGACCAGGCCCAACTTTGTCTCATTGAGATCACAGCCAAACATACCAGGCAGTCAGTGTGACAAACTAGAACGAATATCACAATAATGAAGAGAAAGCTGTATTTTTGTTACCATGAATCCTGAGGACTTACTAGAAACAAAAAACAAACCAACCAAAAAGTTTAATTCAAACTGTTGAAAAAAGAATGAACACTGTGTAGATCAAAGAATACCTTTGCAATATGCTTTCAGTGTCTGTCACGTCCTTCTAGTAGTTAGTCTACGCAGAAGGTAAGAGCCTACTATTCCTAATAGCTAATGGAGTTACTCTTTTAGTGCAAGTGTAAAGGTCTACATAGTAGAAATCACTTCATATAGCAAAGGTCAAATTTTGACTTCACTTACGTCATTGCAAACTAAAACATCATCCATATTACACCACTGTTAATTGTGTGTATCCTGCTAATGGCCCCAAACAAGGGCAGGACCCTGTCATGCTAGTTCGCTCTGTTCTTATAGGCTAGAAGACGCTATGTTACAGGCACTTACTATACCATACAATGCTGGTACTTTCTTGCTGTTATTATGGTTAATTTTCTAGTCTCTTTGATCAGTCTGTGTACAGCATGCATTATCCTTCTGTTATTTATGTAAATGTTTAGATTAGGTAACATTTTATTCCACACTGAATGATACCATAATCCCCCTTATTCTTTTTCTTCATCATAAATATTTAGTTTGTTTTTAGCTTGTGGGACTAAACATGACATCGTTTTCATTACTGAGAAATTCCCTCCCCCCCCTTTCTTCTCCTGGAAGATCCCTGGTCCCCTGGCAGTACTCTGCCTCCCAGAACATGCTAATATTACTTGCATTACTGCAGGATTACTATCGTGAAGTATACACTTGGTATTATAATTCATAATGTTGCTTTAAAAGATTAACCACTCCCACGGCTGTGTCTGGTAATTACAGAGCAGAATTTTATATAACAAAGAGTAGTGTGTGCAAAATGACTGGCAGAGAGTGTGGAATTTTTTTTTTTAACTTTGCTTGAGGAAAACAAGATGCAAAATTGATCTAGCAGGAGGAGAATTGTTTGAATGTTGATATACTATTTCTTCTTCATAATACACTAGTGTGAAGGAAAGGAGCCCTTTAAAAAAAAAACACTAAGGAGATGGCACACAAGCCTCTTGAATTCATACACAGACTGATGCAAATGGTGATGACCAGCTCAGATGGCTACCATAAGTAAATGTGAAATCATTAATGTAACTTCCAAAGGTTCCCCAGGAGGCAACTGTGCTGGTGAAAGAAAAATAGTTAGCTCAGCCTGTCAAGGTTCATTCCTTTTTATAACTCCAGTCCTCCCCTGATGTCATCTAATGGGTTCTTGAAAGTCCAAAATGTTTTTGCATTAACAACATTACCCATTGTGCTTCAGTTAAATGCATTTCGATGTCAGACATATGCCTGGTTCAAAAATACTGGCTACCCACTTCTCAGCATCCCTCAAGGGAAGGTAGCCAGCTCTAGTTTAATCTGCCAAAGACACAGGATGAGTTCTTAGAAGATAGAAAATGTTAAGTCACATTAATGTATGGAACCCTTGCTTCACTTTTACTGAGAGGCCTGGAAATGGTCTAATTGTTAAATTAAAAGCGCATTTGTTTGGTTGCATTTATTTCAAGGCCATGAGGAGCATGATAATTCAACACATTTATTGCCTGAAATGTGCAAACCGAACCATTAACAACACCAATATTGTGCCAAATGTTGTTTCATCACAGTTCCACGCTGAGAAGACTACAGCCCCTGAAGAAATAAAGGTGGATCCCTTCAGTCTTTCACTCCTTAGGGTGTCAGAAGCTATGTGAAGACTACAGATTGGGCAGTAAGGGGAGGAGTTACTCAAGATTACTTAGCGACTACCAAATGAAAGCAACATTTAATGGCTGCGAGATAACAGAGCAACTTCCATGCATTATCTAATCTTCCACAGTTGTAAGGTTAAATCTCAGAGTCTGAGCAAAAGCCCATTGAAATCAGTGGTATCTTTTCATACATTTGATTGGACTTTGAATCAAGTCTCAGCAGAGAATGACGACACTCTTAGAGCTTTCTTTTAACCATACTCTAGAATTGGATACAGAATTATATCCCTACTATAGAATTCTTCGTCACAGGGAAAGGATTTGTTTTATTGATGGAGTTAACCAAACACATGGGTAACACACGATGCGTGGCACTGTGTGCTCTAGGAGGGGATTAGGCCTGCTGAGATCCATAGAGAGTTTCATTATTGTCTATCATATTAAAGATAAAGGTCTTTGAAAGCAACCTTGCTAGGCACCTACTTTTCTTCCTCTGATACCCATCTATTTTGGAAGCTAACCTTTCACAGGTAGCACCTACTGTAAGGCTATGTCTACACTTAAGAATGCTAGTTCGAACTAAGTTAGTTTGAATTAATTGATTCAAACTAATTATGATTAATTCAAACTCACTTAGTTTGAATGAGTATGTCCATACTAGAACCTAAATTGAACTAGCATGTCCATGCACAAGATTTGCTAGTTTGGCTTGTGGGGGGGCACCATGTGAAGTGTAGTAACATGGCACTCAAGAAGGGCTCCCACCCAATCTATAAACAGAAGAAGGCACAATGGAAGGAAGAATGTCAAACTGCCTTTAGTTTGAACTAACAGTTAGTTTGAATTAATGGCAGGTTTTACAAGTTTGAACTAAGTTTTTCAGTGTGGCCATGGTGTAATTTAGTTCAAATTAAGCCTCCTTAATTCAAACTAAATTCTCAGCGTAGACATAGTCTATGTTTTCAATCCTGCTTTCTCTAAATTTGCCTCTTTAAAAACTTTTTCAATGGAGAAAGATAGTGGGTACTTGATGTTCAAGAAGATCACTGGGTTTCTCAGTTTGGCATCCAGCAACCTAGACTGTGTCTACTGCTGTAACTGGTGCCTAAGTGTAGGTGTATCAATGGAGACTGCAGGGTAGTCATAACTCACTCATTTCCTTTCTCAAATCAGAGAAAATGCACTTGAACATAGATGTTGTATCTGTCAAGACTTCTCATTTGTCAAACTATTAGTGGTCCCACTGTCAACATAAATAAATCTGTCCATAAATCTTGACAGGTGTAATCATTTGTTGCATTTGAAAGGCAAATCTCTAACATTAGACCTCTTTTGATTCCTAAGATGATTATCTTTCAAGAAAGACATTTCAGATGGCTCCTGAATTTGGCCTCTGTCAAATGATTTCATAACTCTTGCTGAGTTATCTTCTCTTATGAAGTTAGCCTTAGCGTGGCCCTGCTGTCACGTCTTGAATTCTATATGGACTATTGACAGATTTGAGTCCTGATTCTGAAAACTCGTGTGTGTGTGTGTGTGTGTGTGTGTGAGCCACATTGTGCTCTTTATTTTATACTGGTGGGCTTTTAATCTCTGTACAGAACCATTTTATTGGCATCAGTTTTCTTTTCTTTGCTGTTGGGAGACTGACGTCAAGAATTTTCTTTGAAGATGTTCCATCTGGAGCCACTAGTCCTTTTCTCACTGCTGTCACTGGCAAACAATACTCACCCGTACCAGAAAATTAAGCCTCTAACGTGACTGTTTAAATATGGCTTGGCATAAATTGATAGAATTCCAAAATACCAATACACATGCTACGTAATCTCACCTGCTGTTCCCAGGCAGCCTGATTCAGAAATACACTTTGTGCAGCTCCTGTATTCCAAAGCACAGTCAAAAAGCACAAACTGGAAATATTTCTTTGGCTTTGTGGATTCAAGGCTAGATCTTATCACTTTACTGTAGATATTTAACATTATAATTATGTATTTTTGATAAACAGTGACCTATCCTGGTAATTAGATCATATGGCAGCAATAATGATCAGTTACAGGGTAGCAAAAATTAAACATACTGTGGAAAGTTTTTGATGCAGTCTAGATTCACTGTAGAAAATGTAATGAATATTCACCACCATGATCCCATGTTCTCTCTCTTTTTTTTTTCTTTTTTTTGTTTTTAAGATAAATATTTAGCATTTTCAGCTGGGAAAAGAAGTAGAAAACGATAGAGCAACACAAAATATTTAATTAATAACATAAACAATGGTCCTGATTCTGTTTGACGCTGAAACAAGTCAATGATGTTACACCAGTGCAAAACTAGAATGGCTCTGGATTACATCCACTTGCCTAGGGACCCATCTTGCAGCTGGGAATAATCAGAGTTCAATAGAACTGATATTTCCTAGCCATGGCCCCCAATGCTAGGACCTTCAAAGGATTCTATAAAACTACTATCCTGGTTGCTCTGACTCCCAAGGATTCCCCACATATTGGGGATGTGTGGTGGTTACCATGTAGCTCATTAAGATAATTCAAAGAGTTTGCACTGAAGCTGAGTTGAGCCCCTTAATCTCACATTGGCCTTTGGTTTTTTTAACCACCACTTATGGTCATAGAAGATCATAAACACTTAACTCCAGCTAGTTCTACTGCCACTGAAGGTGTCCCGTACTTCAGATGTCATTGTGGGTATCCAGCTGTAGGGTACGGATGACTATGCAAGTGACCACATTTGAAGATTAGCTAATCAAAGATTCATAGAAGATGAAGGTTGGAAGGGACCTCAGGAGGTCATCTAGCCCAAACCCTGCTCAAAGCAGGACCAGCCCCAAGTAAATCATCCCAGTCAGGGCTTTATCAAGCCATACCTTAAACGTCTCTAAGGATGGAGATTCCGCCACCTCCCTAAGTAAACCATTCCAGTACTTCACCATCCTCCTAGAGATAAAGTTTTTCCTAACATCCAATCTAGACCTCCCCCATTGCAACTTGAGACCATTGCTCCTAGTTCCTTCATCTACTACCACTAAGAACAGTCTAGCTTCATCCTCCCTGGAGCTCCCTTTCAGGGAGTTAAAGGCTGCTGTCACAATTCTCCCTCATTCTTCTCTTCTAAAAACTAAACAAGCCTAGTTCCATCAGCCTCTCTTCATAAGTCATGTGGTACAGCCCCCCCCAAGCATTTTTGTTGCCCTCTGCTGGATTCTCTCCAAATGTCTACAAAGAGTGCACTTTTCAAATGCGTACTTTCTCTCATGAATCACAACTTCAAACCAGTATTGCACTGCTGTGGCGCAGAACTTTTACTTGACAAATCCTCTAGGCACACTTTAGACTTATACATTCGTAAAGGACTCTAATTTCTAAGCGAGTATTACAGCTTTATAAACTCTTGGCCCTTTTAATGATATTTCCCACTTTCTTCAGTGAATCGTCACCCCCTGAAATTAAATTTTTTATGAGCAGGTGGAAAAGCCTGTGTAACTTGAATGATTATTTCAGTGACAACCCCCATTGTACATGACCCTTTGATACTTTGTACAGAAATATCAAGTGCTAAGGAGTGTCAGCAGTGTATTTAGGAAGCAGGCTTTAACTAAGGTTCCTATTTGAATCACAAATCCTTAATGCAGTCTATTATTAAACAGCAATTCTTTCTGTGTTAAGCTACAGTTTAGAATAAAACCTCACTGGACAGAACAATATGCCAAGGCCACAGAAGTGTGTATGTCTTCCATATGCCCATGCGATGGGAGAAGGACTTTGATCTCCAAGGAAAAAATACCTATGGAAAAAGTTAATGACAATTCTGTACTAAGATCTTTATTTATCTGGAAAATATAGTCTTTTCTTTCTTTGTTTATCAGTGCTTGCTGTGGAATCAACCTTCTTTGGGTCTTCAGAGTTGCTGTTTCTCTGGGTATGTCTATGCACCCTTGCAGGTTCAATTGAGTGGTCCATCATGACGTGCTCACTTGCTCTGGAGTTCACATCAATTAACTCCAGCCCTGGAAGTAACGTAGTACTAAGGCAGCTTTTCTGCTCACCTTAGAACAGTGTGCAAGGGGAGGTAAGAGGCAGTTAATAAGTCGGAGGTAGGTAGGCAAGGCATTTTAAATACCTTGTATATCTTCTGTCGACTGCCACTGAAAACTGCAGCAAGTGTACACGAGGGCTCAGCCTCCGATTCAAGGGTTCTAGTACCACAGCTTCTCTTCGTGCTGATTGGTCCTGCTTTGTCAGGTGACAGACTGTTGTTACCTCCCACTGCAAAGCTCACTGCTTTTAGAGTATGGCTACATAGTCAGAGGCTTCCTTTATGAAGCAAATAGAGAGTTTCAGACAAAAAATCACTTCCAAATCCCCCCTGAAGTTTGTAGCAACTGGAATCTATACCCAGATCTGACTCAATGTTATGGCTTGACCTGCCTTCTCCAAGAATGGGCTGAAGCTAATAATTCAGATTCAAATGGCCCCTAACTTAAGTGAGTTCAAAATACAAGCCCAAAGCTTGCTTCAAGTTTCGCAGTTTGCTCCCAACTCCACTTAGAACCTAAACTGTATGTTTTTAGATGGGGAAAAAATACAAATTCTTTTCCATGTTTAAACTGAGGAAGTCTTTTTTTCCCCCCTGTAGGCTGTCAACAAAACTTCAAACGCATGCAACTTGTCCAATCTGACAGCCAATTTGCATATTTGTGGAATGCTCATTCCAAGGCACTGTACATAAGATGTACATAAAAGCATTAGAAAGTTTGAAGGGTTAAAGGTGGAAACGTATCCCACTCAGCCATGTTTAAAGATTAAGGGCCAGATCCACTAAAGAAGTTACGAACTACTAGTTAGGCTGTTTGGCTATGTCTACACAGAAGGCTTAAGTTGACTTAAGCAACTCCAGGGCCACATTTGGAGTTCATTAAGTCGACTTAATCATTTGCTTAAGTCAACTTAATAACTCTTGCCCTTAGAGTCTGCTTTAAAGGTTAAGTCAACTTAACAAAACGGGGCCATAAAGTCAACTTAAACAAATGGGATCTCTCTAAGTCACCTTATTTAATAAAATCGACTTTAACCTTATTCAACCTTATTAAGTCAACTTACCTGAGCCCTTTAGTGAAGATATAGCCTTTAAGTCCAAACTTTAGATCCACAAAAAACTTGTCTCACCCAGTGGCCCCCTAAAGCTATAAGGTCCCTGCCCATAAATGCCTCTAGGCTGCCTAAGCCCTGGCATTACCAAACTGCTTGGAACATAAGTCCCACCTAAGTCAGGTAAGCCCTGAAGTGATTCTTATGCATTCATCCACCTATCTTGCCTGCAGGGCCTGCTTCAGGAGATGTGCTCAGCAGTGACCTATTGGATTTGGCCTCAGGCCAAATGGATGAAGAGGAAGAGGTGGTGAGGCAGCTGCTCCTGGTTTGTACTCAGCCAGGATGTGGAAGACCTGATTCCAGTCCCCTTGAATCTGCCTGATCAGAACAAAGATTTGAACCCAGGGACAACAGCACCATCTGATTCACTTTTTTTTTTTGCACAAGAAATGATGCACTGGTTTAGAGACCTAATTCCAGAAAGGGCTTGTGCCTGTGAATTCTTTTGACAGGGGTGCTTCCTTCCATCACAGGCTCAGAAGTCTAACTCCCTTTGGCAGGAAGGTGGACTAAAGGCATCAAAGAATCAAAGATGCTCCCACTAGCCCGAAGCAGCCCAATATTAAACAGGGGTAAGCACCATTCAGTATTTGGTATGGAGAGACCTCAGCTTTCTCCGCACCATGGCAAACACGCCATTACAAATCCTTTTACCCTTTTATTAAAGCTACGTGTGGGGAGGGGAGGAAAACCAGCTAAAGCATTTGAGATGTGAAGCATTAAGTAAGGTCTGCCTTTTAACAGCACCTCTTGTTCCCTTTCCCATTAGCTGTAGGGAGTTTTAACATGGATGGGGAATTATTGACAATCTCTTAGAAGGTATTAGATATAGTAATGATTGTCCTTTTGGGGAAAAGAGAAGTTAGTTGAGCCAGCGTGGTGCTGTCACTGTTGCTGTCCAAGAATTATCCTATTCCCTAGAAGCCAAAACAAGACAAACACACAAAGGCAAAAGAAAATAAAAACAAAGAGAAAAAATTTAGCTTTTGCCTCTGGGCATTGACTCTCACTTGTAAGGTCACAGCTAGGGGGAAAAAAAAAAAAAGGCATGGCACATGGTCTTATCAGCCACTCCAAGACCTGGCAAATCTGTACCATCATTGAGGCTGTTTTGGGCATTGCTTTTAGTCACCTTTTTCTGGTCACAGGCTTACAAGCAATGTTGCAGTCTTGCCTGGCTGAGCCAGACTCTTATTAGACAGATGATAAAAAGTGAAGGATAAAAGAGAGAAGAAATAAGGTGGGGAAGGAAAGGAACAAACAAGGGATAAGTCTACGCTGGAGGCTAAGGTCAATTTAAGGAAGGTTAAGTCGACATATAGACTGCTGCAGCCACAATGGGCTTCTATTAAGTCAACTTAAGCACTCCCATATGTCAGCTTAATGCTTAAGTCAGCCTTATTAAGTTGACTTAAACCAATGTAGATGGGGGAAGCCCTTAAGGTGACCTAATCGGCCTCCAGGGGGCACCTCTCCAGTGCAATGTGGGACAGCTATCCACAATGCACCATTCCTCCGTCAACCTAGCACCTGCCAGCATGGACGCAGGCAGTCAACAGGGGTTCTCAGCATGGACTCTCAAAGTCAACTTAAAAAGGCAGACTTCAAGTTGACTTAAAGTTTACCTTGTTAGGGCAACTTAACAGAGCCTCCAGTGTACACCACGGAGAAGAAGAGAAAGGGCCAAGAAGTCTCCCATCCCAGGTGGGATTTAGGATTTAACTGGAGCCAGTCAAGGTGGTGATGTCAGCTGACTCCCTTTCTCTGGAATATCTTTCAAGATTAATGTAAAGAAGGCCCAGCGTCCTAGGAAATAGTGGGGATAGCCACCATGATAGTTAAATGCACTCTTTCACCTTCCTGTACCAGTAGGTCGTTTTCTCCAATTAGCTCTTTTTGAAACTTTTTTTCCAGAGGGGCCAAGCAGCCTCAGAGTCCACTGAAATCTATGCTGCCATCTCTGAAAATTAGACCCCATTGGCCTAACTTTAGGGACCCAAGTTTGAAAACACTGGCCTTAATGCTGTCAGAAAAAGCAGGTTGTTGTTTTATAGCACATTGCTCCCGTACACTAAAACTCTTTCTACTGGGAACACTTTTACAAAGCATGTCTATGCTTGGATGCCTAGTGCAACACAGATCTGACAATTCACATGTAGGAAAAGGCCTCCCATGTATTCAGTTTTAGATGACCTCCATATATTTGTTTAAAAAATAATTAGCCTTGCTTAGTTCTCGTACTGTTGCATTCCACCCCCAACCCTTTTTTAAGTAGCTTTTCCTGTAGCACTCCCAAGTCAGTACAATGCTAGCTTTTAAAAGTCATTTGTCTGTTACTAGGCAGTTTTAAACTTTTACTTCCTAAGTCTTTGCAAAAGAGCAACACAACATGACTAAAAAAAATCTCCTGGGGTTTCATTTTGTAGTAACAGTGAAAGCTTAAAATGTTGCAGTGGCAGCTAAACTATTTTTTTCCTACGTAGAAACAATATCAACAACCAGAATCTACATACAAAACATTTAAAATATATCCATAAATGACTAAAAAGTAAGTGGTTTGCTTTTTTTTTTAATCATTTAGTCTTTATGAAACAAGACAGTTGAAAGGATATTAATATAGCAGAATATTTCCCATCTATATTCTTGGTTATACAGTAATTGGCATATTTATAAAATATATTGATCCAGTAGCTATCACTATGGCTAAACTGCTTTGTGTGCTGAAGAAGATTTGGTTCTGGGTGGTTCCTTAGCTATACTGGAAAATTAGATCTGTGTGTGCAAAATTGGTGTTGCAGAGCACAGTGAAAATATGTAGAGTGGGTTCAAATGAACATTTAATGGCACTCATAATTTATTAGTTACATTATGATAGCACTTAGCCTCCTCCACACACCCCCCCCCAAGGACCTGAACCCCCTGGTGCTGGGTGCTATACATAAAACAAGAAGATGGTCCCTGCCCAAAGAGCTTACGGTAAAATTTTCAAAAGCAGGTATGTGATTTAGAACCCCAAGTCCCGTGTACTTTCACTAACACTTGACGTTTGTCTACACAGCAATCAGAAGTGACTTCAGTACATATAGACATACCACTAATTGTAGTACAGACCCCTTTAGTCTCCTAAGTCATGTAGGGTCAAATTTTCAACGTATTCAGGTGTTTAGGTACCTAAAGAAGCAGGCAAGTTAGTGGAATTTTCTAAAGTGCATACGCAGGGTAGCTATTTAACTCCAGTTCAAAAAAACAAGAGAGTTAGGGGCTTAACTTGCTTAGGCCCTTTAGAGAAACCCCCTTGGTGCCTATCTGAACTTTCAGGTGCCTAAATACCTTTGAAGAGCTGCTGCCTTGGTGTTGAAAATTGTACCCTTAAGATCCTAAGTGCCTCAATCAGTTTTGAAAATGGGACTTGTGCTTAAAAGTAGACAGCTCAAAAGAACACAGGAATCCAGTCAAGCAACAGGAAGAAGCAATAGAAGACCACTAACATAAGGAGTTCAGATTCGGAGATTCAAACTTCTAGCTGGGGAGTAGACGACTATATTCAGGATATGCCTACACCTCTGGGGCTGCATAGATTGATGCAGCATGATTTAATGAGTGGGCTGTGAAGATCTGCTCAATCAATCCCAGAACTGCCCTCTGGATGAAGCAACAAATCCACGCTTCCCAGAAAAAGTAAGGCTGTATCAACCAGAAGGCATCACCCATCAATGCAGCGCAGTGAAGACACTACAGTATGGCAACATAAATAAGTTGATGAGGGATAGGGAACATATATTTACACAGCCTGCCCATCTCCCACTCATAGCCAGAATCAGTGTTGACTAGGCCTCAGTGAGCAAACTTCAAACGGCAAGATAGAAGCACATTCTGGAAAAGAAACAAGGAGTTCTGTGGCAATTTTAAGACTAACGAAGTTATTGTCTGAATCTGTAGAGTTATCGCATGAAGTTGATGGATTTCCACTTCAGCAGGCTGTATTCTGTGCCTTACATGTTGACAAGTACCAAAGGGGCAGCCGTGTTAGTCTAGTTCACCAAACAAACAAGGAGTCCTATGGCACTTCTAAAGACTAACAAATGTATGTTCTGGAGCGCATGCTGGAATCGGTGCTCAGACTGTTACCAGAGATCCTCCATGCCAAGGTCTCCAGCAAAATCCAGTCTGAAACAGTTGAGCTCAGGAAGTCTGTTAGTGCAATTGCCATAGCCAAAATTAATGTCTACATGCACAAATGAGACAATGTAGGAAAGGGTGTTTTCTGAAGGAGGAAAAACTGGATATGATTTCCTTGCTGGGTCATTTCTAGACAAAGTGGGATTTTCTCCCATGAAAGCTCATGCAATAAATACATTTGCTGGTCTTTAAAAGTGCCACCGGACTCCTTGTTTGTTTAACATACAAGAAGTCATCTATTAAGTCCTGAAATTATAAAAGTAGATTTTGCCTTTTGTAGGCTGTACACAAAATAGGAAGATAACTCCTTGCTTCTCCTTTTCTTAGGCCTGTTTGACACTCCCAAGGCACTGTGTATATTGATATTTGCCCCATCTCTGTCACTGGTGGCAGCCACCAGTGTAGCTCTTCCAGTAGAGAAGCCCAAAGGTAGATAGGAAAAGCCATGATTTTCATCAGTGGAAGCTATGCTGGCAAATTCCAAATGTAAGCAAGGTTGTCAAAGAAGCCGAACACTTCAAAATGGCCAGTTTCCCTCTCTGAGATGCTCAGCTCCCGTGTATATAAAATAAAGTAGAATAATACCATCTAGTTTTCTTATACAAAGTAGTTTTTTCTTTGTGTTTTTGTTCTCAAAATATCCAGAATACAGTACAGTAAAACTCTTCACTTGAGAAATTAAGTACTGTATGCAATAAGACAGTCTTGAAATTTTTAAGCTGTCATTAAAAATGATTATAATTGGGACAAACTATATGAAAATGCTTAAAAACGGAGACCCTAGTAAATTAAAAATTAAAACAGTATATTATGTATTATCATGTTGAAGGGCAGGGATATGTATGTGTTTATAACTCCCATTAACACTCATGTGAGTTGCACCCTGGGCACTGAAATAAGAATAAACCCCTCGTTTGTTTTTGCTGAAAAACATGCCAACTTTGCCTGTGCAAAAAGCACACACAGCAAATTACAAGTTTAAACCATTTTCTCTTTCTAACTGGGGGCCCAATCCTGCAAAATCTTGTAGTGGCCCTGCACTTGTAGTGGCCCTGCACCCCAGAAGCAAGGATTGTTTATGCAAAATAATTGTTACAGGATCGGGCCCCCACTACCACTTTTTAAAAAGCTTCTTCACAGTAATTAATTGCTTTGGTGTAGGCAGTTATTCTTCTGGTTTCTGAGTATTAAGTACTGAGTACTCACTTTAAATGTAAGAAGGGGCTTGCTAGGCTGCGACTTTATAAGGGACTTTAGTGGGGGAAGACATTTGTGGAAAATGTCATATTTATAGCTATGCATGAAATCTTTCATATGGGCACACTATTTTTGATGGAGGTATACACAGACTAGGCACACCAGTGTATGCAGATGTCTGAGAATACTGGGACATTACGACCTCAGTGTCCTAAAGTCAGTGGGATTCTTTTCATTGATTTCAATGGACTTTGGGTCATAAATCAAGTAAGAAAAATTGTCTGGATTTATGCTCCCACAGCTTTGCCAACTCTTGTGACTCATACAATATTTGGGGTTTTTCTTAAAGCCCAGTTCCTGGATTCATGTGATTTTAGAAGCATTTCTGCTTACATAAAAAAAATATATATATATATATCTAGCCTTCATGCCTGTGGGGAAAAAATGTGAGGAAATGAATCCCGAAGAGTCAAAAAACAGACAGCAAACACAAAGGCCCCCACCACCACTCACTTTTTAAAATCTGAGTTTAAGCCACTCATGTTTTTGTGGGGGGCAACTCACTCCCTAGGAATGTTGGCAGTTAGACAAACTATCCCCTGTAATGTAAGGAAGCGACTTGGTTATGGTTTTCTGATTGCTGGCAGCTACAAAATGACACGCTGTTAGCATGGTTTCTTCCGCCTGCTTTTCTAAGTGAATCAGTAATGCTTGTTTAAAAACAAAACAAAAAAATCGGGGAGGGAGGGAGGAAAGATTGTCCTATCACTGCACTATACTTTACAGCCAAAAGTACAGTTCATGACTTTCCACGGTGTTACAAAACTGTAATTATAACCGCACACTGCATTTTTCTTATAACACATTTTCCCAAACACAAAGTAAAGAAATCCAATAAAACAGATAGATGTAGAGTCAGTAGATTTCTTATTGTATTAGCTAGCACCTAAGCAAAATGTTTTTCTCCCCATGTCCAAGCAAGAAAAGGAATTTATGAATTTTTGAAGCCAAGGAATGACTGCCAGGTTTATTTCTTCACAGGCACCCATGGATTCAGTTATACTTCTTGTTAACAAATGCAAGTGGGCAATGTAACTATTACATCAGGCAATAATATAGAACTTCCATCAGTTTCTAAGCAACAGCTCTGCACTGATTCTTGCCTGTTACACTCTAGGATTCCCTTCCACACAGCAAGTGAAGAGGAGTTGGACAATATATTCTAATTTTCAGAAAGGAAGAAAACATGAAACTGGTGATTTTCAAAATCATATTTTTGCAGGTTTCTTACAAAATCAAAAGAGCTAAAATTGAAAACTGTCAAAAACATTTCAGCTCAAGTGCGGCATAAAACTTTTCATTGTTCAGGCAGCTAAACAGAGACAGCTATTTTACTTAATACTTTGCCCATTAAATATATAGATCATAACAACAGTCTTTTTTCCTTGTTGAGGTGGGGCTGCTTCCTTACTGAGTCATCAGTTTTTTGCATGCAATTAAAATATTTTTATCTGGTTTATATTAATTCTATAGACAAACTTGAGACACTAAAGAAAAATATTTAACATTAAAATGCTCTGTATCTAAGCTAAAATATATTAGCTAAAGGTGTGTAAGTGAGTGAACAATCATGGTTGGGCACACAGAAAAAACTATAGTTTTGATGGTGATGCCACTTTCAAATGACTTTAGTTCTTATAGTTTAACATACATATCACTTTTGGAAGATAGGACATGTGCTTTAAATAAAAAAAGACCCGTAGATTCAACAAAGTGGGGAACGGGGAGGATTGGAATCCGTAGCTTTTTCTGTAACAAACCAAATCAAAGCTTGAAAACTTCTTTGGAATTCATTGTTTCCAAGCTTTGCTTCAGTCCATTATTGGATTAGGCTCTAGCCATAAAAGTTCAGATGTTGAGCCAAACTCTTCTAAAATACAGAGTATTTTCACCTATGACTATATTAGATGGGAGTAGATAAGACACACACACACACGTATAAACAAAAACAAAAGTAGTGAGACAAGAGTTGGTACGAATTAGCATAATTTCATTTCCCCTAATGCACCAATTAATGATGTAGCCCACCATTGTGCACAATAAGATTCCACAGAATAAACTCAGAACTTAAAATTTAACCTTATTTGGTAGAAATGGCTAGGAAATGGGGTTGTCCCTTCCTTAAAGACCTTGAGTGTTCAGTGCAAAATTTACAGCTGAAATGTCTTTGGCAAAAATCCAAAACTTTTTGACTGAAAACTTTAATCTTAAAACAGCAAGATTTTGATTTGGAAATGCATTCACAGTACCTCATCTCTTTGAGTGTCTCATGTCTCCATTGCTTTCAGTGGGGGCTCTAGCGCCTCTCGCCAAATCACTGCAGTGAGAGCCTCTGGCCATGGTGTATCATGGGAAATGTAGAAAAGTTCCAATGGGGCAGCCATGTTAGCCTAGTTCAGGAAAACAAGCAGAGTCCTGTGGCTCTTAAAGATTAACAAATTTATCTATCGCATGAGCTTTTGTGGGAGAAAATCCCACTTCATCAGACAATTTAGTGGGATTCTTTCCCATAAAAGCTCATGTTATAAATAAATTTGTTAGTCTGTAAGTGCCAAAGGACTCCTAACAGAAACCAAGGTTACTATGCATAGCATGGAAAGTTTAATGAAAGCACTTTGTGAGTGAATTCTTTTTAAATGATTCAAGATTGATCAGAAACATTTGTCAAAATTTTATTTTCCTTCTATATAACTTTCTACCTTCAGATGAGTCATCTGCACAGCTAGTTAAACATACAAAGGAGAGTTTACATATTTAAAATGTATTCTAGTTTTATATATAAACGCACGTCTAATAACAGTATTGGTAAATGTACATCATATACATATACAGTGGGGACCCACTGCCGAGTGACCAGTTTGCCCGTGAACCAGTTAACGTGCAGTAACGGGATGTCCCCCAGAGGCTCCACAGTCACGCACAGGTCATAGAATCATAGAATCATAGGGTTGGAAGGGACCCCACAAGGTCATCTAGTCCAACCCCCTGCCAAAAAAAGCAGGACCACTCCCATTAGATCATCCCAGTCAGTGTTTTGTCCAGCTGGGACTTGAACACCTCCAGAGATGGAGATTCCACCACCTCCCTAGGCAACTTATTCCAATGCTTCACCACTCGCCTAGTAAGGAAGTTTTTCCTAATATCCAGCCTGGACCGCCCCAGCTGTAACTTGAAACCATTGCTTCTCATTCTGCCCTCTGTTACTACCGAGAACAGTCGAGCTCCCTCCTCCTTGGAGCAACCCTTCAAGTAGTTGAAGGTTGCTATCAAATCCCCCCTCAGTCTTCTCTTCTGCAGGCTAAATAAGCCTAGTTCCTTCAGTCTTTCTTCATAGGGCTTGTGCTCCAGCCCTTTGATCATTTTGGTTGCCCTCCTCTGGACTCTCTCTAATTTGTCCATGTCCTTTTTGTAGTGGGGAGCCCAAAACTGGACACAGTATTCCAGATGTGGCCTCACTAGTGCAGAATAGAGGGGAATGATCACATCCCTCGATCTGCTGGTAACACTTCTTCTGATGCAGCCCAGTATGCCATTGGCCTTTTTGGCAGCAAGAGCACACTGCTGACTCATATCCAGCTTCCCATCCACCATGACTCCCAGGTCCTTTTCTCCAGTGCTGCTATTTAGCTGATCACTCCCCAGCCTGTAGCAGTACATGGGGTTTTTTCGTCCCAAGTGCAGGATTTTACACTTATCCTTGTTGAACCTCATGAGATTCCTCTTGGCCCACTGCTCCAGTTTGTCTAGGTCTCCCTGAATCCTGTCTCTGCCCTCTAGGGTGTTTACCGTTCCCCCCAGTTTGGTATCATCTGCAAACTTACTAAGTGTGCAATCTATCCCATCATCCAGATCATTAATGAAAACATTGAACAGAACTGGCCCCAGGACCGACCCCTGGGGCACACCACTTGTTACTGCCTGCCAACTTGACATGGAGCCATTGATTCCTACACGCTGAAACCGTTGTTCTAGCCAGTTTTCTATCCACCTTACAGTCCATGCATCTAACCCATACTTTCTTAATTTGCCAATGAGAATGCTGTGGGAAACCGTATCAAAAGCCTTGCTAAAGTCAAGGTATATGACATCAACGGCTCTTCCCGCATCCACAAATCCAGTCATCTCATCATAGAAGGCGATGAGGTTGGTCAGGCATGATTTACCCTTGGTAAATCCATGCTGACTGTTCCTGATTACTCTACGTTCCTCCAAGTGTTTCAGGATGGATTCTTTGAGAAGCTGCTCCATGATTTTTCCAGGGATTGAGGTGAGGCTGACAGGTCTGTAATTCCCTGGATCGTCCTTTTTGCCTTTCTTGAAGATAGATACTATATTTGCTTTTTTCCAGTCCTCTGGCACCTCCCCCGTTCGCCACGAGTTTTCAAAGATAATGGCCAACGGTACTGCTATCTCATCAGCCAGCTCCCTCAGCACCCTCGGATGCAGTTCATCCGGCCCCATTGACTTGTGCACATCTAGTTTCTTTAAGCAGTCCCTAACCTGACCTACTGTCACCAAGGGCCTCTCTTCTTCTCCCCAGTCCCCCGTACCTAGTGTAGTGGGCTGGGAGCTGACCTTGCTTGTGAAAACTGAAGTAAAAAAAGCATTGAGCACTTCAGCTTTTTCCTCATCCTCTGTCACGAGGATGCCTGCCCCATTCAGTAAGGGACCTACACCATCCCTGATCCTCTTCTTGTTATTGATATACTTGTAGAACCCCTTCCTGTTATCCTTCACATCCCTTGCTAGTCGCAACTCCATTTGTCCTTTGGCCTTTCTGATTTTATCCTTGCAGTCCCGAGCAATGTCTTTATATGCCTCCTTAGTCATCTGTCCTAGCTTCCACTTCCTGTAAGCGTCCTTTTTATGCTTCAGCTCAGTGCAGAGCTCTCTGTTAAGCCACAGTGGGCGCCTTCCACATTTGCTGTGCTTTCTCCTTATCGGAATTGTATCTTCCTGTGCCCTTAGCAGGGTTTCTTTAAAATGCACCCAACTCTCTTGGACACCTTTCCCCTTCAGATCAGCCTCCCAAGGGATCCTGCCCATCAGTTCCCTGAGGGAGACAAAATCTGCTTTTCTGAAGTCCAGGGTCTGTGTTTTGCTTCTTTCCTTCTTTCCTTTAATCATCAACTTGAACTCAATCATTTCATGGTCACTGCTACCCAGGCTGCCATTGACCTCTACTTCCCTGATAAATTCTTCTCTATTTGTGAGCAGCAGATCGAGAGACGCAAGGCCCCTCGTCGGTTGCTCCAGCATTTGTACCAGGAAGTTGTCCTCAACACTCTCCAGAAACTTCCTGGATTGCCTGTGCACTGCTGTATTGGCCTTCCAGCAGATGTCAGGGTAATTGAAGTCCCCCATGAGAACCAGGGCCTGTGCTCTAGAAACTTCTGTCAGTTGTACACAGAATGCCTCATCCACTTCCTCCTTCTGATCTGGTGGTCTGTAGCAGACACCTACCACAACATCCCCCTTGTTGCTCTCCCCTCTAAACTTAACCCACAGACTTTCAACTGGCTTGTTTCCACTTTCATAATGGAGCTCTGAGCAGTCATAGAGCTCCTTTACATATAGTGCTACTCCTCCCCCTTTCCTTCCCTGCCTGTCCTTCCTGAACAGTCTATACCCATCTATTGCAGAGCTCCAGTCATGCAAACTATTCCACCACGTCTCTGTTATCCCAATCATGTCATAGTTCTTTGTCTGCGCTAGTGCTACCAATTCCTCCTGCTTGTTTCCCAGGCTCCTTGCATTTGTGTATAGGCACCTAAGATACCCAGCTGATTGCCCTACTTTCCCATTTTGACATTCAATTCTATTGTATCTACCTCCCTGGATTTTCTTTTGGTGTTGACCTCCCCCACCTGCCTCAGGCATTAGGGCTTCATTAGAGCATCTAAGAAAGTTATTTGATTCCCCCCGCATGTTCCAATTATCCTCTCTTCTATCCCTGTAGTTACAGTCCCGGCACCCCCCAAGTTCCATCCCATCCCCCTGGTCTCCCACATAGTCACTTACCTGTGGGCTTTGGTCTCCTTCCCCCTTCAGACCTAGTTTAAAGCCCTCCTCACTAGGTCAGCCAGTCTGCGTCCAAATACGCTCTTCCCCTTCCTCGAAAGATGGAGTCCATCTCTGCCTAGCAGTCCTTCTTCCTGAAACAGCAACCCATGGTCGAGGAAGCCAAAGCCCTCCTGACGACACCATCTTCGCAGCCAAACGTTCATCTCCAGGATGCATCTGTCTCTGCTCAGGCCTCTACCCTTGACCGGAAGAATCGAGGAGAACACCACCTGTGCTCCAAACTCCTTCACCCGCGCTCCCAGAGCCGTGAAGTCACCTTTGATCTGCCGAGGATCACCTCTCGCAGTATCATTGGTTCCTACATGGATGAGAAGCATGGGGTAGTAGTCAGAGGGGCGGATGATTCTCGACAATCCCTCCGTAACGTCTCGGATGCGGGCACCTGGCAGGCAGCATACCTCTCGAGAGATCTTGTCAGGGCGACAGACGGGTGCCTCCGTCCCCCTCAGAAGTGAGTCCCCAACCACCACAACTCTACGGTTCCTCCTAGCTGTGGTGGCTGTGATCCTTCCAGCCTCAGGGGTGCATGGCCTCTCCTCTTCCACCTCCTTCACCGTCTCTAGCACCGCATAACGATTCTTCACCACAACAGAGGGTGGGTTTTGGGCAGGGGTGGAGCACTGCCTACCGCCAGAGGTAACCAGCTGCCAGTGTCCTCCCCCTGCCACAGGCTCCCCATCTAGCTCCAGGTCCCGTTAACGTGTGTTACATAAACAGGACCAGGAGCGTTGCTGCCCCAGAGACAGGCCCCAGGCACCAGCCCAGGCCCCTCTCCTCTGCAGGGGTCCAAGCTGGCCTCAGGCAGCTGCTGCTGCCAGCCTGGCCCTGGATCCCGGGCCGGGGACACGGCAGGGGGTGGCAGTTGCAGCCGCAGGCAGCCAGACCTAGAACGGGTCTGCAAGCGGCCACCGCCACCGCTCCCTGCCATGTCCTCGGCTGGGGATCCAGGGCCAGGCTGGCAGCAGCAGGTGCTTGAGGCCAGCTTGGACCCCAGCAGAGAAGGGGGGCCAGGGGCATGTCTCACGGCCAGGGAGCGGGACCTGGGCTGACGCCCCAAGGAAGGCCTTCCGGTCCCGTTTACGTGCGGACTGGTTTACATGCGGTCACCAGGGGCTTGTCCCCCGACACCCACGCGTAAACGGGTCCCCGCTGTATTGACAAAAATGTACAGTGCTTTACTTCTTTAAGCCTAACATTTTCAAAAATGGGTGCCTAAAATCAGGCATCTATGTCATGTAAGGCACCTAAATTTCCTGATTTTCAAATGTACTAGGACCCAACTGCTCCTGAAGTTACTTATAGGCTCCTGAAAAATCATGGTTATAACTGCATGCACACACTTTAAAAAATTAGTAGCATTAAGACAGGAAAAACTATAGAATTTTAGACACACGGGAACCTGTAACTTGATTATGAGTTTTCAATTGCTAGGGTTCTGTTTTCATAAACTGCACATACACGCCTATCATAAACACAGGTCTGTTTTAAATTTAAACACTGCCAAGTCTGGGTCCTTTTTCCTTACCAATTCCTCTTGAAGCAGTTGGACCACACAAACTGATACCATTGTAAAACCCAAATGAATAATTTAAAACAAAAAAAGCCCTACCCAAATAAACAAAAACAAAACACAGAATTAGAAAATTAAAACCATAAGAAAAATTACCAGTTGAAGTTGAAAGTTATGATTTTTAAAAACAATCCCTAAAATGTAAGTGAATGTAAGACTTTTAAGAGGGACCAAAGAGACATCCCTAAAGACTCAGGGTCCATATTTCTCCACAGAACCAAAGCAACACAGCATTGCCAAGGACAGTGCTATTTCCTTATAGCAACGCACCTCCATTATTGTGTAAAAAAGATCAGCCTGTAGGTCTTAGGAATGTCTAGGTTGATTTACACTGACATTTGTGATGTCACGGCACATCAGAGATGCTGTTTTTGTGATACTGACACTATCCACAATATGAACTGAACTAAGACCACACCAACTCCTTTTATGTTGGTATGATGTAACTCTATTGACATTTACTCATTCTGACCATTACTACACTCTCCACAGCCTGCAGCAAACATCCCAGCCAGGGAAAAGGTAAACAGCATTACCTTGACAATAAGACATCATATACATGAATTTACATTGAAATTATTTTTCCCTCTAGTTGAAATCATAACTAGAGCTGTTGCAAGCCAAGTAGCATGAGCCACCATCTTGGTAAGGGAATAAAAAAAAGCTCAATAAGAATCAGGGTTACCGGTCTGTGGGTCTGAGTTAGACTAGCAACGAGCAGGTTCTGTTTTGCAGATTTGCAGAACTTCCAGATGAGCTTATACCTGCTAATATTTCTGTCATGGCAAGCTTGGGCAAGAGAATCAAACACTACATTTTCCCAAGGGTAGGAAAAACATAAAAGCTGATGGAAAAGAATACAAATTTGCTGTGAAATAGGTGCACATTTGTTGGGGGTGAGGAGTACGTTCCGTGATGTGCTGGTTGTAAATGCATGACGTCTGTATTAGATACATAGTTTTAGATGAGCTGCTGCAGTCTTTTCAATGAACATCTTTTGTTGACTTCAGATAAAAGTTCCTCAGCATCAACAAAGCTAATATCTCTTCTTGCCCCACTTGAAAGGGTCAAATGAAATTTCCCACCAGAGAACAGAAACCGAGCCGCACAGTGTGTTATGATGGCAGTACGCCAAGAGAATGGCGGGGAACAGGAGCACATTATCAGGGCTACAATATCAAAAAGAACTACCCGAACTGGTCCAAAAATCTCAAAGAAAAAGAGATGGTGCTAATGCAAGCCGTAATCCTTGCAGCCATGGGATTGATTTGTTTCCTAAATTTGTGGTTCCCCAGAGACTCCCTTGGCAAGCCATTGGCTGTATCTTGCTGCCATGGATTGTAATCCTACTAGATCGAACAAAGAAAGTCAAGCAAAGTCAGGGTCAAATCAAAAACCTATCGAAGACAGTGAAAAGTGTTCAATGGGCTTTGGACCAGCCCCATGGATATAATACCATCAAGGAATATCTAAGTGCTGCAGGAAGTGATGGTTCAGTACACTGGGCAATTCAGTAGGTATAATCTTTTCACTCAAGCCATTCAATAAATGTCCAGCCTGCTAGTAGATTGCTCTATGCCGTCTTCAGCCAAGTACTAAACACTGAAGTCAAACGAAGATTAAAATAAGCCAACTGTAAGTAAAAAGCCAAATTCTTCAATGGAGTTACACAAGAGTTGAATTTACCACACACATTCTAATCCTTTATGCTGAATGCATGGAGTCTGCCATCTTTATTACCTTTTGAAGGGAAGGATGGGTGTATATTTGGCCCAATCTGAGAAGCACTTAAGCACCCATAGGTGTTTTGTGCCTCAGGGGTTATGTGCACTAACAATCCATGCAAAGCAAAGTGCCTGATTCCCCACATGTGGTGTATTCATTTGCCCCTGTGCAAGGTGAAGTTTAAACATTCATGGTTTCATGCTGTTAAACAACAGCCTCATTAAACCTCAGAGGTGGCTGTATTTCATTGGTGAGAAAGAAGCTATCCTGATGTTTAGGACAAAATTCTTCTGTGCAACTTGCAGCACAGATCACACTATTGCATATTTTTGCATAGCGCTCTTTTTGTTGATGTCTGCATGAGCACAAGACATGTAACAGATCCACGTTATGTACAGGAAAGGGAAGAGATTAATCAGAATTATGTAAATATAAAGTCTTATGTAAATATAAACTATTATTTGTATTCATCTCACAGGACACAGAATATTAATATCTCGTGCGCTGATCAAATGTAAACTGTGAAAGCATATGTGATGCATTCGGAACGGGGGACTGTGAAGTTAAGGAGTAAAGAAAGAGGTGCACAATCAAGAAATGTAGAACACCTCTGACTTGACCATCACTAACACCCTCACGGCATGTCAGCAATTGGACCATGTTGAAAGACTAAAAGGGACAGTTGCTGTGAAAGACTTAGGGCAGCATAAATATGTATTACAAATTTTAGGTTCAGACATAATTAAATGCCATTTGTCAGATCCGTGCTTGTTTTTTCATCTCATTTGAGTTTTACAGAATGAATTAACTAACAAATATGCCTCCTCTTCTACCATAACAAATCATTTCTCAGAATGGTTGCCTCTAAGCAGCAGGGAGAAAGTGACTGGAGGAAGTGACCTTCTACTGTGAAGCTGTCACATTCCAACAGATTCTTGAGTGACAATGACAAGCTCTGTAATGGGGAAGCCTGTAGTGGTGTTCAAGTTGTGTTGCTAACTTGTTAATTTATTTAGTGCAGTGGTGCTGAGAAGATCTGGAGCAAGAGTATGGGGGTAAGAGGAATGGAATATCACAAATTTAAAATGCAAAAATACTATTTTCAAAAAAAACTTGCTTGCTTTTTGTCATCAGATGTTGGCAGTGACAAATGAATAGGGAACTGTTTATATGGAGTTCATAAATGAGGCAAATGGTAGAAGTTAACATTGTACTGAAATCATGAATGGCTTGGCTACGAGAGGAATAAATCTTTGTTCTGTCCATGAAAATACATATTTTGTGCACGCAGAGGGCAAATTTGCTGATATCAGTTTGAACTTCCTGGTTCGCTCAGGTGGTTGGGAAATCGTTGGTTGCACTCCACCCCCTCACACGGAGTAGCACTGAGTGGAAGGAGAATGTTTTCCTATAACTCAGTGGAGTGGAACCAGAGATGCAAGTGGACATTAGGAAGTTGAAGGGACGTATACATTTTATTTTAAGTAACCTGCATGTCTCCCTTTGCCTGCTGCCGAAAATAGTGCTTGGTGGATGTGGGTGACTGACAGTTCAAGACCATGCATGAAATTTTGGCCTCACTGAAGTGACAGAGAGTTAAAAGTGCCAGAGGACTCTTTGTTTCCACTCCGTAATGTTGACAATGGGAAAGCTGTGAAGAATTTTACACCTGCCCTTGCTTTCAGATTAGCTTTGTAAGTGGAGGAATGCATTGGCCAAGATTTTCAAAAGTATAGTGGGTGTCTCCTGGAAAGGAATTGACTTCCAAGGAATGGGCATACAGCATCTTCTGCAGATCAGACTCATTGCCAGTGATGCATGCTGACCCCAATCGTTGAAACATCCAATATCCCTTTGGAAAATCTTGCCCATGATCCCTAGAATGGTGGACCACCCACAGTCATATTCCTCATACAGGCTATTTCATAGCTTTCCTTATTGGCTGAATGTACTTTGCCATCCAAAACTGAATGAAATGGAACAAAGACACTGAATAGTCACTGCTTCCAGCTCAATGCTCCAGTGACAGCATTGTAGTTCTCCTTCTTACGGGGGAGAACTATGGGGAGAAAGATCAGTGGATTTATGCCATCAGGTGTCCTCCAGCCCTGCTTCAGTCCTTTCCTAGGGCAAATTTGCCGCCATCAATTTAAACTTCCTATTGATTGATCAGGTCTGTGAAGACCCATTCAGCCAGTCAGGAAGTCTACCTCTAAACACCACCCCAGCAACTGACTTAGTGCTGA
Organism: Podocnemis expansa; assembly: GCA_007922195.1. NCBI lineage: Eukaryota > Metazoa > Chordata > Testudines > Podocnemididae > Podocnemis > Podocnemis expansa. The sequence goes on from ML681973.1 coordinate 9,532,785, forward strand.
GCAAAAGGGAGCCCTTTCCCTTTGATTCAGCATGGTGGACCTGACAGGTGTAGGGAGGTTGGGATATAAACACTCAAGTTATTTTAAGTAACTTGCATATTTCCATTTGACTGCCACTGAAAAGGGCTGGCAGTGTAGACCTACTCCTACTCTCACATCAAATTCCCCATCACAGAGCCAAGTACAGCTCACATTCATGACTTAGACAGGATGCAGGAAACACACGGGAAAGATAGGCTCCACCAATCCAGATGGCAGCACTCAGATGTAGATGTAGAAGAGGCAGGATTTTCCTCAAACATTTATAATTCCTATACACTATTAGCTGTGTGATCACACACGTGTAATTTTTAACCATTCATAGTGTAGTGGCTAACACCTCTGCTTAACATGCAGAAGGTCCTGGGTTCAATTCCCAGGGGGTTGGACTCAATGATCTCACAAGGTCCCTTCCAGCCCTATGATTTGATTTGATTTCCTCATTCCTGCTTTTCCAAGAAAGGCAATAAATGGATACTATTGGGTAAAGTGTCAGGCCAGATCCTCAGCTCATGTGAATCACTATAGCATTACTTAAATCAAATCAAATCATAGGGCTGAAAGGGACCTCGTGAGATCATCAAGTCCAACCCCCTGGGAATTGAACCCAGGACCTTCTGCATGTTAAGCAGAGGTGTTAGCCACTACACTAAGACTTAATGAATACTAATTAGTAATGAGGACTAATGACTTAAGCAGTACAGCGCTGATTAACATCACTTATGTATCTGTGCCTGAGTCTCCTTGGAATATCTTTAGTAGATGTCATAGATCTTTACTGAGAGTCAAAGGACAAGTAAAATTACCTATCTGTCCTTACCTATTCTGTAATTAGTTTGAGGAACTGACTGCCTTTTCATTCTCCATTTACAGCTCCTAACACAGTGGGGCTAGTTCCTTGATTGGGACATGGAAGTACTACCGTTATACAAATAACAGATATAATACTCGCAACTGTTTTTGACCTATGCTTCCACAAAAGAGCAGACAACAAAGAAAATCAGAGGGCCCAGGCTGGCTTGCAAATTGGGGGGCAAGAAAAAAACACTGGTAACATGTGTCAAGTGAAATATGCATCTGGATTTTTTCCTTCCTCCATTTAACAGACTAAAAACAACAAACACATTGAAGAGAAAGGTAAAAAATGTTAGACGGCTAGAGTGTTTAGGACAGCAGCAACCCTTGTCCCAAGGAAAATGAAAGTGAGGGCATAACATCTTAAGTCCAGCCCACGAATACAGTAAAAACTGCAATATAAGTCTGGAACTGATGAAACCTAAAGACGCTAGGTGATGTGTTGGCTCAAAGCAGTCTACCGTTAATACATTAAAATTCCCTTATGGAGAACAAGTTCTCTCCAGGGAAGTGTTGGAAACAATCTGGAGAGAAGAGCGATATGTTGTTGATTACTTTAAAGGTGTCGCTTATGGTTCTTCTTAATTTAGCTAGCGTAAGTTCTAATCAAACCATGCCCTTTCTTTTCTCTCCATTAGACAATAAGGAAAGGAGCTGGTAAACTGTGTCCCTTGTAGGAGAGAATCTTTCTTGTCTGAACCTAATCAACATTAGAAGCCCCCTTGGCTCTTACGGCTAGAATGTCCACAGAGCTTTCTTCAAAAGTTGGTGAGATAAATGTAGTGGATACAAAATGTCACGTGTTCACCACCATTCATGCCTGTTTGATCAGCCACAAAAGACGTAACTAGAGGGGAAAAGAGATTATTTTACTGTTTTTTCCTTGCACACCCATCTCCCTCAAATTTATAAAAAAAGGAAAAAAGAAAAAAGGACTTGGTCTGATTTAAATTAATTGGGCACCCCCTTTCCTAGATAGAGAAATACAAAATTAAATGTATGTATAATGTATAGGCACATATCAACAGATAATAGATGCATCAGTTCCTTCACTCACTATCTTGTTTTGGACATAGTTTGAACTACATTGTTTCAGCTACACAACAAACATCTTCACATAATTTCTGTTTGAAAGGTCTATGTTGTTACCGACCTTAGCTACCCGCATTTGAAGATTGCCATCTAAAAAATGAAAAACATCCATTTTCATTTCATTTCAGATTAGCATGGTAAACAGCTGGATCTATTCTTTCAAGTGGAGAATTCAGCTTCATTTGTTAGCTCGGTTGCTGATATTTCTCCTCTCCTTTATTTACCTAACACAGTTGACATGAAATTCTCAGTGAAATAATACAGCTGAGGAACATATACTAAGGTTACAAGAAGACAGGACCAATAAGGTATGACTGACATTTTTTGTCAACTTCCAGTCCAATAAAAGCATACGTCTGAGCCTGTCCTCCCAGCTAGGAATTTTAGTGGTAAGGATTGTGTATATTTGAGGATAACATCAGGGCAAGCCATAACTCCCATTCAGCAAGGTACTTAAGTATGTGCCTAATTTTTGGCTTGGGTACCATTTAAATTAATGGGGCTATTCAAGTACTTAAAATTATGCACATGTCTAAGAACCTTGTTGAACCAAGGCCCTTTAGCCCGCCTGTACAAGTGTAGGGATCCAATTACTATGTCAGAGCCAAGCTGGGTAACAACTCAAAGTCTTTACAACCTCATGGCTGCTGATTGGGCACAGAGTCACTGAAGACTAAGAAAACAGTCAGAGGAAAGAGTGTAAACAGAAATCATGAGAACCAGGGAACTAAGAGAAAGAGAAGAAAATAATACTGAGTATATTAAAAAAAAATTAAGAGATCAGAATGTACTCAAGTATGTGGAAGAGAGAGATCTAAGACCTGATCTTATGCCCACTGAAGCTTATGAGAAAATTCACTTCAGGTCCGTAGTGCAATATCAGACCCAAAGAAGAAAGAGCAGCCTGAGCATGAATAGAATAAATATAGAAAGAGAGATGGAGAAACAGTATATTGTAAAGAAAAGGAAAGTAAGTGAGAACTAGAATGCAGTCCTAAATATCGGTCAGCTCTGCATAGCTTCATTGACCTGAGTGTCAGTTTACTCCAACTAGGGATCTGGCACATAATTAACAGGACAAAGATTTATAGCTATGATGTCACTGTATTTATACAGGGGTTTTTTTGTGCTCCATTAGCAAAGGTTCCGATTCCTCCAGCATCTCTGGGAACCCTACTCTGAGTCAAGGGCCTAGATTAAAAGAAAATAAGAAACATTTTGACATGCCCACCTCTAAAAAGGAATCAATTGGACATTAGTCTAGGGAAAGCATGGAACAGAGGAGGATGCATCTGGAGGAAACGATACCCAATTATTTTAGAGACTGTGAGAGAGAGAGAGAGAGAGAGAGAGAGCATGCAAGAGAAAATAGAGCTAGATAATGTATGACAAAGGGCAACCTCAATGACTTAAGACTGGGGAACTCACATAGAAAAGCCAGAAAAACTAGGTCACTGTTCTTTGAAAAAGGGGAAGCTAAGGGTAGACCTCATTATATTATACACCATTCTGAAGAGAATAGAGAGGACAGATGCCAGAAGACTAGGGTCAAATACAAGAACAAGGTGACATGAACTGAAGCTAAATAAGGTCGGTCCTGAAGGCATTTAGAAATTTCTTTACACATAAAATAGTTAATATTTGACTAGACTACAGAAGGTGACAATAATAGTGGCCACTATAAATAGTTTTACAAAGGACTTGGGAAATGAAAAGCTTTGTGGGGTAGAATTGCTAACTCAACAGCCAGAACGAACCTGAAATGAAGAATCTGATCTTATTCCACTCCTAGACTCTCCCATGTGGCAATGCAACACGCCATAGATGTTCATATACAAGATCCTCACACTCAATCAAGTGCAATAGTCTGGAGTAACAGTTCAGTTTATTGCTTGGAGATAAAACTCAAATGAAAGAACACTTACCTTATAATGCTATTAATAGAAACGTAATTATAAGGTCTGTATCTAAATAGAATGTTCACTTATAGGGCATGGTGAAGGAAGCAGCCACCAAGAGACTCAGATGATGCTGGATGCGCTGATCCTGGGATTTGATCAATAGTGCTATGTTAATAGACTTTTTTTAATGAAAATGGAGCATATGTTTTGAAAAGGAAGGTGCTGATTATGCTACATGTGTGTACACACATTTCTGTATACTCTGCAGTAATTATCAATATTTGCAATTTACAATTGTGCCTGCAAAAACACACCCCCACCACCACCAGCACTCAGTGTTGTTGAAAAACATTAGAAATGGTTTTATTTCTGAGAAGCAGAACGTTAACCACAGCACAGGTTGAAGCCTGACCTCCATGACTTCCTGCTTTAAACTCAGATCACACCAATTGTTTTCTTTGTTCTAAATACGTAAGATGCAAACTAGTCACGGAGGGAAAAATTAGATTGATATAATAGCCTGGGGCTATGGGAATCTGAAAGCAAAGAAGAACAAGTGGACTGTGTAGAGTACGATGGTTTCTGCATATTTTCCTTTTCCTCAGGAATTTAGAGGCAGATCTTCATCTGGTGGAAATCAGCATACCATTCTTTAAGTCAGTAGAGCTATGCAATTACCAGTTTATACCAGATGAGGATCAGGCCCTATTCACATTTTAAAATTGCCCAACTGGGGCGCGAGGGCAGGAACAGTAGCACACTGTCTTAAATACACCCTGACGGTGGACCAAATTCTGAGGCCTGTAACAAGTCATAGAAATCACCCCTATACTGTATGTGCCTCATACAGAACAAAGACCCAAAGCTACTCCCACTGTAATCAATGAGATTTTTACATTGCCATGGGGCCAAGTCTTCATTTCCTAAGTCCATTGGAAGTGTGTGCTCATCAGTTCACAGAGACCACATGGGGCAAACACTCCATTTGTTAGCCAGACAAATACATAGCTGTCTTGCTGAGTAAAAGGCTGGAAAAAGTCTCATAGGATGGATAGTGTTGGGCCATTCCCCATTCAGCAAAGTACACGGCCCAGTCCCAGTGCAAGCAAAGCTCCCATTCAAATCAATGGGATTTTTTCCCCAGGTCAGGGCCACAGGCTTGGATTTCCAGGCATCTGTGTAAAACTCTCACTGGCATGGAGTGGGGCAACTAGTGTTTCCCGATGCCAGAGGGATCTGCTTCTCTCTTGAAAAATTCTCCTCTAGGAAATGGCCAATGTTATTTCCAGAAGTGTTCTCCCTTCGGGTTGTACCAAAGATGGTGGTTAGGAGAATTCGAATCCCCACTATCAGAAGCTACAGGAGTCATGTTGTACGATTAAATTAATGGACTTAATCCAAGTCCCGCTGAAGTCGATGATCAATCAGATGGTGACTTTGATGAGATTGGATGAGGTTAAGCATACACGAGTTTTGCCGGTGATATACCCCTCAGGGATTTGTCACTTTCAATCTCAGCAAGGTTTGAATTCAGGTCAGAATTTTGGTTGAAAGTCTCTTTGTGATGCTCCAATGGTGTGTATTTGTGGTTGAAATGGACTCAGTCACCTATTTTAATGTAACACTTATTTTAAGGCCCTGTTGGTGGAAAAAGCATCGTGAAGTCTCACTGTTCATTCACATAAAATTCATGCAGCAAAGTTAAAGGTGACTGAAGGCCTCATTCTTCTTATTATTATTTGTATACGCTAGAACTGAGAGGTCCCCAACCCCATGGTATTAAGTTAGGCATTGTATAAATGTAGAGCGACAGTCTTTATCCTAAAGAGCTTACAGTCCTCAGACTGTGGGGTGTGCCCCCAAGGGGGCATATAGGGACATTTGAGGGGAAACTGCAGGGCCAGGGACAGCTCTCCACAGACTCGGAGGGAGCATCACCATGTCCATGGCCAGTGCTTTCCTCATGTCCACACTCAGTCATCTAATCATAGAAGACAATGGGGTTGGTCAGCTGTGACTTCTCCTTGATGAACACATGCTGATTGTTGCTGATCACCTTCCTTTCCTTCAAGACCATCAAAACCAATTCTTTGAGGACCTGCTCCATGATTTTTCTCAGTGGTGGCAGATGACAGAAGAAGCAGTTATGGTCTCAAGTTACCACAGGGGATGTCTAAGTTGGATATTAAGAAAACTTTCTGACTGGGAGGGTAGTGAAGCAATGGAATGGGTTGCCTAGGGAGGTGGTAGAATCATTATCTTTAGAGGTTTTTAAGGCCCAGCTTGACAAAGCTCTGGTTGGGATGACTGTGGTGACTGAGTATTGTGTCCGGTTCTGGGCATCATTTCAGGAAACATGTAGCGAAATTGGAAAAAGTCCAGAGAAGAGCAAAACAAATGATTACAGATCTGGAACACTTGACTTACGAGGGAAGATTGAAAGATCTGGATTTGTTTAGTCTTGAAAAGAGGAGACCGAGAGGGGACAAAACAACAGTTTTCAAGTACTTAAAAGGTTGTCACAAGGAGGAGGGAGAAAAATTGTTCTCCTTAACTGCTGATGATAGGCAAGAAGCAATGGTCTTAAATTACAGCATGTGATGTTAAGTTTGGACATTAGGCAAAAATTCCTAATGGTCAAGGTGATTAACCACTGAAATAAGTTGCCTAGGCAGGTTCTGGAATCTCCATCACTGGAAGTTTTTAAGAGCAGGTTAGACAAGAACCTGTCAGGGCTGGTTTAAGAGGGTATTTGGTCCTGCCATGAGTTCAGGGGACTAGACTCAATGACGTCTCATGGTCCCTTCCAGTTTCTATGATTCTATGTTGGAGCCAAGGTTGGTCCTGCTTGAAGCAGGGTGTTGGACTAGATAACTTCCTGAGTTCCCTTCCAACCCTCATTTTCTATGAATCTATGAAATTGGAAACAATTGCCAATACTATTTTCTCTCACAAATTATATATAGCAGTACCCTTTTGCCATACTAGCTGAGCACATTGAAAGCTGACATTGTAGACTGAGTTTCAGTGAGAATGACTCATCTCTTGGTCACATGCAGATTGCTTTGCACTTTTGTGCGTGTCCTTAGGCAACAGGGAAGAAAGGGGTTTATATTATGGGCATTCACAAATGCCATTGTTCTTTTCCATTAATCTGAAATTCTAAAGCTCATAGTGGTTCTTATGGTTTCAGACCATGCCAGTGGTCTTGATAAATAACTGATGTTATAGTTACTTTAGTTTACACTAAACACTGAGCCCAGCATCAGACATAACCAGGTGTAGTCATTTTGAGAATTCCATGGCAGAAAGTGGAGCATGAGATTTAATACTGGAAATTAGAAGTTGATCCTACTTCTTATACAAAATTGAGATTGACAAAATTGAGGTTTATCTACTTAAACCTTTAAACGAAGATGTGGCTCTGAATCCAAATTAGGGAACTGTCAAAATAAAACTGAGGCTTTCGTTCTCTTGAAGAAAACTCTTTTCCCAGAAAGAGTATTAGAGGAAAAGCAATACAATATGTAGCCTCAACACTAAATACACAAATAGACAATTTTCAGGGGTGCTCTTTTTAAAGATCAACTTTTAATAAGATTGGATTGCTTAATGTGGCAATTATTGATCAATTACATTTCAGCACTGGGATTTAGTTCACTTAGTCCTAAAGAGTGTACAAACTGGGGAGTAAGAACAATCAACTAAAGAACTCATAATATGATTATTCCCTGTTAAAACTGGTGTTTAAGAACAAAAATGGATCTGTAGAGCTGTTATCTGCAGCACAGAAAAACTAACTCCTTGGTATTCAATGTTCTTTACAATAGGGCATCTTGCATATGCTTAGAAAGGACTTCCCATCAATGTACCTCCAAAAAGTTTTGCTATCACAGCAGAGAAACAGAGAAGGAAGCTTTGGAAATAAATTCAGATTCTGGGGGCGGTACCACTAAATGGAAAGGGCCAAATTCTCTTCTCATTTACATCATTGACACTGCTAGGATTGCACTGGGGTAACTGAGAGCACAAATTAACCTATCATTTCCAAATTATTTCAAAATTAATCTAGGAGATAAGAAAAAAACAATTAGAACAGAGCTCCAGAAATGGGTAAATACTTAACTAGATCTCTGATGCAGTCCTTGTCAGACAGGTCAAAAGACATCAAGTGTCTGCGATGACAGATCAGCCTTGCCTCCTCATTAATTAGATAGCGGGTGGGTGATCATAAGGCTGACTGAGGTTGATCGGGGCTGATCCAGGAAAGAAACACTCTCCAACCACACAATCCCAGCTGCCCTTGTTATTTTAAAGAATCTGAAAGAGAAAGACCACCACAAACAGGCAAAAGCCAAACATGTTCACTCACCCCAAGACTAGTACTCACAGCTTGTTCATTCACCGGGGAGATCTCCTTCACTCCACTCAAACCCCTATTTACAGTCCCCAATTCACTAGATTCATTAGACAGTTACCTCAGTGAGTCACATCAAGCAATCACTTCCATTGTCATCAAGTAATTGCAACTTATACTTGATGGGCCCTATATCATGAAAGAAATCCTTCCTGAACCTCTTCTTCCAGCCTTCAAAACAACCTCCCATCCTCACCAAGATTAGTTTCAGGACCACAACCCACACAAACTAGGATATACCAGTTCAAAGCAGCAGCAGTCCCTTCTAAAACAACATATGAAGCACCTGACTGCTGTTAAAATGAACAATAGTCCCATGGATGACCAGTACCCCCAAGCCTACCTTTCAAGAGTCATGGGTCCTACATCATGACGTGTCATACCTCATCCAGTGCACTAAATACCCCAACGACAGCTATGTGGGTGAAACCAGACAGTGCTGAATGAATTCACACACAAAAATGACAAAAGACCCTATAAGGCATGGGGGAATGCTTTTCATAAAATGGTCATTCATAGCTCCCCTCTCAGTCCTCATCCTCAAAGAAAACCTGCACCAGACTCACAAAACAATCCAGGGACCTTAAAGTTGTAACTTTGCTAAACACTAAAACTCATGGACTCAGTCAAGACACTGGATTTATGCTCATTACAACAGTCAGTAACCCACTAACTTTCGTTTGTCCTAGGACAACACAGGACCTTCACCTGGCCTAGTCTCTTGCAATATGTTTACTTATCCTTAACAACCTGTTCCACCTTGTATTTAGCTGTAATGCTCTGTGTGCCGCTCTCACAGCTGAAGACCACCTCTGTGTAAGCTCAAAAGCATGGCTTCATCACCGATATTATCCCACCCTCCTTGTCTCTCCAATATCCTGGGACCAACAAGGCTGCAACTACATAGCAAACATTAGCCAAATGGGCATTTCAGTGTAACTCTCGGTTCTGTCAGGATTCACAATATGCATAAGTAGTCACGTGAAGATTTATGGGACCTCATACCAAGGAATATCCAAAGTAGTACGAGAACAAAGAATGCAGAAATAGTAAAGTGGGGACATGCACATCAGACCTTATCCTGATAGGTGCTTTCTTTGAAAGTTAAGGGCACTTGGCATCTCTCAGAATGTGACAGACATGTTCCAGGACCAGGGTTTTTTTAACATATTGCCAATCGCGCCAGAGAGAAGACGGAAGATGTTCACGGCAATGTCTGCACATTCTCTGGGCTGTAGTATCAAACCCAGGCTGATGGAGACAAGTGAAATAAACAAGGAAGGGGCTACGTGTTGGCTCGGAGTGATACATTGTTCTGGGCACTTTCAGGCCTGATCCCACATTTAAAAATAGATTGACATTTATCCAAGAGGTTAGCTTGTAATTTTGTAACTACAGCATTTTCTATTACATTTGATCAGGGAAAGAAGATTGGATCTTGGTCAGAACTCTAAAAATTCATCTCCTGACAGGGGATAATAGCGCGAAACCAGGGGCATCAAACAAGTGCAGATTTAGAAGCAATCAGTGCAATACCCAATAAGAAACCATTCATTGGTGAATTAAGACTGCATCATTCATACATGATCTAGCCATTCTGCTGTCTGAAACCACCCATCTTGCTTTCAAATTAAGTATTCACAAGATCCCACCTAGGCAGAGCTGGGAGATGGAGTGAAGAAAACAGTTTAAACCAAGCCATCATGCTGGGCAGAACTTGGGGGCAGAACTGCTGCAAATCTACAGCCATTCAGCCCAAACCTCCTGATTTCCCCAAGGAAAGCTCCTGAATTTGTCTTTCTCATGTGTCTCCCATCCTTATGCTGATATAACAAGTTCTGAGCTCTCCTATTATGAAATGGCTAGAAGGGATTCTTGTCATAGCATGGACCACCCAGTTTGGCTGTGAGAGGCTTTCCACTGTCCCCCTTTGATTACCATTTAGGTGGGGATATTAGACTTCCAGAATATCTGAATGCCTGACTATCTTTGATGTACTTATCCTCCAGCACTACCATGAGGAAGACTATTATGCCCACTTTACAGATAGGAACCTAAGGCTCAGAGATGTTAAGTAACTTACTCAAGATGACACAAGAAGATTGTGCCAGAGCTGGGAGTTGAATTCATGTCTGCCAAATAATAGGCTACTTCCCTGACAAGGGCAGAGTTGAGTTATGCTTTCTATATTAGTTGTGAAATATCTCTGTGCAACAGAGGAGAAAGTATGTACTAGCTTGCCTTGTCTCTGTTTTGAAGGTGCATGACAGCTAAGTTATACATGTGGCCTTTTTTGTCGCTGCACAATTGGGGGGGGGGCTGGTTTGTTGGAGTTTTTTTTGTTCTGATGTGTGACTATTGATCAAGATGAGCATTCTTTTATGTCTCCCAATTTATAAAGCCTAAAAATAAGTTTTTTTTTTCCTATTAAATTGGTGGTAGCCATTGCAAGAGCCCTTCAATCTTATTAAAGCAGCAGCTTACCATCCCTTAGAATATTTGCAAAGCTGGACATGGTAAGTTAATGAAATGTATACAATTTTGGATGACTTTAATATTTAATGAAGTTATTTGGGATATATGTCCTACCTTTTACAAACTATATGCCTGTTTCCAAAAAACAAGAGGCTAGGGAGGAGAAAAACAATTATAAGTAGGTCTGTTCTTTGTTCAGAGATGGAGCTGCCTTCTGTCTCTTGTATTTGGTTTTACAATTTAGCTATTAATGGTTAATAACAATTAATGAGGTTATATTTAGAGTGTCATTAATTTTTGAAGAATATACATAAAACACAATACCTGCTTCAGGGAGGTGAAACAAGGCAAGATAAAACAAGACAAGACACAGGACAACAGTTCAACAGAGCGAGGGTGCAGGAATAATTAAAAGAGAAAAGGCTGTGGGATGAAAAGCCTATAACCATATAGTGCCCATTTTCTAAAGATGAATGTAGGAGGATCCGGAGAACTAAAAACCAGTCAGTCTCACCTCAAACTCTGGAACAATCACGGAGTGGTTCCTCAGAGAATCAATTTTGAAAGGAAGGTGATCAGAAACAGTCAGAATGGGTTCACCAAGGACAAGTCATGCCTGACCAACCTGATTGCCTTCTGTGATGAGATGACTGGCTCCGAGGATGCGCAAGCAGTGGAGCTGATATACCTTTAACTTTAGCAAGTTAAAGCAGTATGGACTGGACAAACGTACTATATAGTAGATAGAAAACTGGCTAGATCATCAGGCTCAATGGGAACTGATCAACAGCTAGATGCCAACCTGGCAGCTGGTAACAAGTGGAGTCTTTATGGGTCAGTCCTGGGGTGGATTTTGTTCAGTATCTTCAGTAATGATCTGGAGCATGAGGTGACTGGCACCCTCAGCACATCTGCAGATGACACTAAGCTGGGGGTGAGGGGACTAGACTACAGGGTGACCTAGACAGACTGGGAGATTCAGCCAAAAGAAAAGAGGAAGAGGAGAAAACCCTGAAACTTGGAGAAAGTTGAGACACATTTGAAAATAATTATGCCATCTCCAGTGTAGCAGGTGCTTAGGTACCAGAGCAGTAAGGGGCACTTCAGAAATGAAGAGATCAATTCTCTAATACAGGTAGACCCTGTGCACGTAACTTTGCTTATCACTGGATTTTGCTACAGGACAGCAGTATCTAATGTATTGAAAGTACAAGTTTTACAGTGTTTTACTTTACAATATATTCATTGACTCTTGCTGCAACATAAAGGTAAGAATATTCTAATCTTGCTCTACATTTTGAGGCTGAAAAATAAGCTTGTTGTTTAATGAAATCCACTACAGTACAGGGATAGTAACCATTGTGTTTCTTCATTTCAAAGAACAGCTGAAATCTGACATCTGGGGAAACCGTACAAACCTGACCTTAGGTCAAAATAAGTATTTTATTGTTGATGAGGGGCATGCTTTTTTCATTACAATGCCATCTCTGCAGCTGTCTGCACATCCATGCTGTGCATACCCACATTGTACCTGTGGATAAATACTGACTCTTAAAATAAAAATTCTTTTTTATGCCTTAAACATAAACTGCAAGGTTTTCTTCAAATCCTCTCATGATCTCCTAGCTTTTTGTCAGCAATTTTAATTATATGAGTGACTCCCTCTCCAAGATTGCTGTCTAGTATTGGGTTATCAAGGACTTATGTTTTTGAGGCCTCAAAAACATGACTGTGATCCTAAAAGCACAGTTTTAAAAGAAGGTGATTTTTCTGTGTCTGATTCCCTTTCCCTTTGTTTTTCCCCTCTGAATGGTTGTGACTTTGGTGCCTTGGTAAGAAGAGGACTCATGGGTTTTACAATCTAAATTTTCAAACAGTGTGTGCACATGCGTTCATGCCCTGACGTGATGCTGCAGATCTGGGCCTCCGTATGAAAAGTTAAGCTTAGTGCAATATTGAGTGATTGATACGTATCATTTCTACTGCATATTGTAATACAAAATAAACTCTGTTACTGGGCATGGTGCAAATTTAGCACAGAAATTTTAAAAAGCCAGAGAGTGCTGAAGAAGTGAGTGTGCATCTCCATACACTGGCTTCTTTAGCATAAAACAAGGAGTCATATGGCACTGAAAGACTAACAAATTAATTTATTGCATGAGCTTTCATGAAAGAAAATCCCACTTCATCAGATGCTGTTTTAGCATAGCAACCATTCCATAATTAAGCAACTGAATTTTTCGGACAATCCATGTATCTACAGTTTACAGCCTAGGACTTTAAGGTTACAAAGGGGGAGCCACGTTAGTCTAGTTCAGCAAAACAAACAAGGAGTCCTGTGGCACTTTTAACGAATAACAAAGTAATTTCTCACATGAGCTTTTAGAGAAAATCCCACTTTGTCAAACACTTGAAGATGGAGAACTTACAGAACGGCAGGACAATAAATGCAGGGAAGTGTAACTCATAGGATCCAATCAGACTGTTAAAACAATTCAAAACAGTTGTTTAGATTCAAATAGTGGAGAACAGCGTATTAGAGGGAGCTGAGGTCAAATTACCTGCTGTAGTAAGAAAAGAACCCAAAATGCTTATTTAACCCTAAGGTAACAGTCTCAAATCTGTGTATGAATTCTAATTCTCCGAGGAAAGCTCAAGCAATAAATAAATCTGTCAGTCTTTAAAAATGCCACAAGAGTCCTTGTTCTTCAAGGCCTTTTATGTAACTTATAGTTCATATCACCAAGAAGAGCAATAGCAAACACTATCTGTTTTTTTGATCTTATTACTTAGATTGTGAACTCCTTGGGGCAGAGACCCTGCAAGATCTATTAGACAACAGTTAGAATGAGGCTCTCTAAATGACAACGGAAGAATGACTGGCTAACATTCAAACGTTTCATTCTTTTGCTTTTTCCTTCGTATTTTGAGTCAATATTCTCTTTTGAAAAATAACCGGCTATGGGTCTCACAATTTGGTCGATACATATAAAGGCTGATTCATCTCTCCGTTACTCTAATTTTGCATCAGTGTATCTAGTGATTTCGACTGATAATGTTCCTGTAAGACTAGAATGACACAATAGTGAATCAGTCAAAACAAGTCGAACCAGGAATCCCAACAAACTAAGTGGGACACAAATCTAGGAATGAGGACACCGGAGTAGGAGTCAAGAGACCTGGGTGCAAGCTTGACTCCATTACAATCAGTAAGAATTTTGCCCTGTAGTTCAAATGGGCCAGAATTTCTCATTGATTTCTGCTCCCACTTACCATGGACAAGTTTTCTGGCCAAGTCCCTGTATCTCTCTGTGCCTCTGTTTCTCTTTCCCTGCCCTTTTTCTGTCTACTTGAACTCTTTGGCGCAGGGGTTTCTTCTAGTACAATGGGATGCTCAACTCAGTTGGGACCTCCAGCGAATACACATCATAATCTCTCTCAATAAATCCAGCCCCCAGTGTTCATTTACTGACTGTCTAGCTTCACAATCTTTTCTCCTGTTTGCTGTCAGGCCTGTAGATTTTCGCTCCTGCGTCTACACTTTCTGAACAGATAAAGACTTAATTTTTCTTTCCATTTTTCCTTGCATTCAGTCAATGAGCCAGATTCACTAGTACACTTTGGGGTTTTTGCACCACTTGCAAAGAAGCTGTAAACCTGGCCCCGGGGGGCACTGATGCTGATGGGAGCCATTAAGTATGACTGCAATACAAATAATTAAGGGCAAAATTCTTCACTTAGATCCATACACTTGGTTATGATGTAGGGGTTGTGTTTTCCCTTGATGCTAATTTCTCTTACTGCTGTTACTGGTAGATCTGCGTGAGTAGGGAAAACAGAATATCCTCTTTAAAAGTCATGCTGTGCACCTGTATTTTGCCCTCAGTATGTTGCCTATAAAGACACGAAATGGAGTCTTGTCTCCCCAAAGTCCTTATGACATTTTCCAATACTGCACTATACAGTGGTAAAAACACATTCAAAAACCATGGATGTTACATTTAAAAAGGGGGCTGTTCATTTCAATTCTGCCAAAGCTAAATACATTTATAGATTTGTTCATAATTATTTTTAGAATAGAATGCTGTTTGTTTGACAATGCCTGAAAAATGAAGTACCTGGGGCAACATCTCAGATGCAGCCAGCATCTTTCAAAAGTGGAAAAATGCTTGCTATAATTTTGATTTTTTGAATTCCTCCAAATAGCAGTAAGTGCTGAGTTAACTCGTTCAGTAAAGATAGCTCACTGGAGTGTTGGAGAGGCTTCATCTGCCTGCCACTATTTTGTACATAGAGAGCACCAACCAACTGCTGAAAACGGATACTGGTTATATAACTCAGAATAGATTTCCTGGGAAGGATTAACATAACATGAATCATTGATCTACCTTTGCCAGCTCAGTTTACAAAAACACTATTTGTGGCAATACTCAACAGCAATCTTTTGCATTATTAACAATATTAATACTGTGCAATTAGCCAGCATGTCCCATCTCAGAGCACCTTGCAAAAAACATTTCATTAAGCTGTTGTGCATCCCCATACAGTTGGCATCATCCATGTGGAACAGACAACCTAAGGTGCTGAGACCAGCTGAGCACCCACAGGTCAGACCATTTTAAAGCATCTCAAGTTGGGTTCCCAGAAAGAGAGGCAATCAAAATCAGTAAGTGCTTAAAAATATTGGCCCATGTCACATATCAGCCACACAGAAAAAAAACCAGAGCTCGCAGCTCCTGATTCCCACCTCCTTGTACAAATGTGTCTTATCTTTAAAAATATTAAATATGGTAGCCAAGATTCTGATCCCAGCCACCGTGGTGAATGCTTAGAGTAATTCCATTGATATTGATAGGGTCCAGGTCTGTTCAATATTTTCCTCAATGTTTTAGATGATGGTAGAGAGAGTACACTTATAAAGTTTGCCAATGATACCAAGCTGGGAGGGGTTGCAAGCATTTTGGAGGATCGGATCACAATTCAGAATGATTTGGCTAAACTGGTGAAATGGGCTGAGGGAAACAGAATGAAATTTAATAAAGACAACTATAAAGTACTCCACTGAGGAAAGAACAATCTATTGCATGTTTACAAACTGGGTAATGACTGCCTAGGAAGGAGTCAAGAGTGTTGCTGCCCAGGGGAAAGACCCAGGGCAGAGGCATAGGCCCAGGCCCCACCTCCTGGCTGCAGGCCCTGTCCCCCATGGCCCCATTTCACTGTCAGGGCCCAATCCAACCTTGGGCTCCTGCCACCACCAGCCTGTCCCCAGATTCCCGGCGGGGGCCAAGGCTGGGAGAGGTGGGCACCACGGCAAGCAACCCAGCCTGAATTCCTGGCCAGTGACTGGTCTGGGAGCAACAGGCACCACCGTGCCCGGGAGAGGCAAACGCTGCCACCGGTGGCCACACCCCAGATCTCCGGCTGGGGACAGCGCTGGGAGAAAGAGGCATTTGGGGCACTGGTGTTGGGACACGGGGCATGTGCCCCATGTGCCAAGCACCAGCGATGCCCCTGGGAGGAGTACTGCAGAAAGTGATCTGGGTATCATAGTGGACCACAAACTAAATATGAATCAACAGTGTAAAGCTGTTGCAAAAAAAAAAAAGCAAACACCATTCTGGGATGTATTAACAGGATTATTGTAAGACACAAGAAGTAATCCCTCTGTTCTACTCCACCTAGATTAAGCCTCAGTTGGAGTACTGTGTCCAGTTCTGGGCACCTTATTTCAGGAAAGATGTGGACAAACTGGACAAAGTTCAGCGAAGAGCAACACAAATGATTAGAGGTCTGAACGCTTGATTTTTGAGGGAAGACTGAACAAGCTGGGTTTGTTCAGTCTAGAAAAGAGAAGTCTGAGAGTGGACATGATAACAGTTTTCAAGTACCTAAGGGTATGTCTACACTGGAGGCTATATTGAGTCAACTTAAAGTTGACCTTGTTAAGTCGACTCAGAGAGTCCACACTGAAACTCCTGTCAAACGCCTGTGTCCAGACTGGCAGGTGCTAGGTCAGTGGAGGAGTGGTGAGTTGTGGGTAGCTGTCCCACATTGCACCGGTGAAGTACCCCCCCGGAGGCTAATTAGGTCAACTTATGGGCTTTCTGTGCCTGCACTGGCTTAAGTCAACTTAATAAGGTTGACTGAAGTGTAAAGCTGATCTTAAGCGGTAGTGTTATTAAGTCGACTTAAGGAAGCACTTGTCGACTTAATAAAAGCCCAGTATGGCCACTGCAGTCTGTAGGTTGACTTAACCATCCTTAAGTTGACCTAAGGCCCTGTGTAGACATACACTATCAGGGTGTCATGAGTAGGAGGGAGAAAAACTATTCTCCTTAACTGCTGATGACAGGACAAGAAGAAATGGACTTAAAACACAGCAAGGGAGGTTTAGTTTGGACATTAGGAAAAATATTCCTAACTGTCAGGGTGATTAATCACTGGAATAAGTAGCCTGGGCAAGTTGTGGAATCTCCATCCCTGGAAGTGTTCAAGAGCAGGTTAGACGAACAGCTATCAGGGATAGTTTAAGAGGGTACTTGGTCTTGCCATGAGTGCAGGGGACTAGACTAGCTGACTTCTCAAGGTCACATCTAATTTCTATGGTTCTATGATACCAAATTTTCATTGGTCTAATTCAGATTGGAGAAATTCCAGACTCAGAACACTCAAGCCTGGAAATTGAAAGCTACTGGCAGTAGAGTTAATGAAAGTCTCCACATCAATGATTTGTAACGCATGGTCCATAGGACTAAATGTCTAGATTGCAATTTTATAACCCCACTTTGAGCCTCATGACTCCAAACCAGCTGACCTGCTCACTGAGACTTGGTATCGTCAGCTTTTACTCAGAGTTGTGAATAAGCTTAGCTAAGGATTTGCACACTGAGTTAGGCTTTCCTGAGTAAGTAGAGCAGTGCCATATGGCAAGATGTGTATCATTGTGGACCCACTGATTTCAGAAAGAGTTCTGTGTACCAAAATGGATCACCCCCCCCCCCCACAATAAGAAGTGTCCTCACTGAGGTCAATATACTTGCACTGACTTTGTAATCACAGAGAGAGCCAATAAGACTTGAGAGCTACAGTCCATTTATTTCTCTAGAGTTATTTTCTCTAACAACAAGAGGGATATATGCCATTAAAATAATAGGGTGAAATTAAGCTAACTAAAATTAGCTGGCATTATTTTGGACACTGTTTCATCCACTGTGAGAAACCGTGGAAGATTTAACTAATGGTTGTGTTTGTAGCAGGAGATTAAAATGTCTGCTTTGTTTCTTTTAATACTAAATTTAAATGCTTGATCCTCTCATTTCTCTTTGTCCAAGCTCTCTTTGGCAGCTTGCATGAAAGCAACATAACAGTGAACAGCACAGGAACAGAACTGTCCTCACATCACTTTTTCACAGCCAGGCACAATCCAGAGTTTATTTTCCCCAGCAGCACATATTAGACGTCTGCATTTGCACCCACATGAATATCTAGAAAAGGCTGTTCCGTAAGAAGTCCAACATTATTTAAGTCTTTTAATTAAGAAGGCCACAACGTAACCGACCCGACAAAGACTGCGACTAAACTCATTGTGGAAGGAAAGACATTGGTCTTTCGCATCAGTTTTCAAGAAGGGAAGGAGGGAGAGAGGCAGAGTTGACCAGCTCCGTAACTGGCATAAATCAGCATAGTTCTATTGATTTCAGGTTTGATTTACTAGGCTCACCTGCTCAACACAGCCATTTGTGAAGCAGCTGTATAATATTAGGAATGGGTCATACACAGAGAAAATGCCTAAGAATGAAGACCCCCCCCCCCCAGTCTGTTCTTATGGCAAGCTATCAAAACCAAGTCAACATCTTGTCAGGTGACCACGCTTTTGAAAGTCAAATTCTCACAATAATGTTTCATTTTGTTCGTTTTTTTAACAAGGTGTTTGCTCTAGATGGCATAGGGGAAAAGATCAGGCTTGGCTTTCAGCTCTCACTGATGAAATGCATCCCATAGATTGATAGATTCCAAGGCCAGTGGAGACCACCGTGATCATTTAATCTGACCAACTGTGTAATGCAGACAATAGAACAGCCTCAGAATAATTTCTAGAGCACATATTTTAGAAAAAAAATCCAGTATTGATTTAAAAATTATTAGTAATGGAGAATCCACCATGACCCTTGACAAGTAGTTTTAATAGTTAATCTGTTAAAAATGTACACCTTAATGCCAGGCTGATCGTCTTTCTCTAACATCCTGCCACTGAGTCTTGTTATACGAGTCTGAGCTAGACTGAAGAGCCTACAGGTAATAGTTGGTCCCCAGGTAGGTACTTATAGACCAGGGTAAGCAAGACCTCAGTTCAACCCACCAGGATGGCGCCCCCTGGTGGGTAGTTTGTGGAGCTGCCATTCAAACGGTCCCATGGTCTAGCCCTTCCCCGGAGGGAAGGGGAGCAGACAGTATGTTTTAGACCTACGCGAGGACAATCATCAGTCTAGGCCCCCAGGTCGGGGCAGTTCAATAGTAGACCCGTGCAAACAATCAACAAGTCTTTCTGCAGACGGGGTCAAACAAGATCAGGTAGCACAAGGGGTTGATGTCTCGGGGAAGGGGAGAGGAGGAAGGAGGACACAGGCCCACCCTTCTCCACTGTGTCCCAGCCCAGGGCCCTGACAGCAGGGGGTCAGCGGAGATCCAAAACACGCCGACCCCGGTAGGGAGTGTACCTCCCCTGGGCTACTTCCTTCCCCATCTCCCATTGGTATCTGTTCCGCTCCTTGCTCAATGTCCTTGGGGTAATTGCTGAGAGGCACAAAATAGAAGCCCTCCATGGTGTCCGGTGGCGGCAGGTCTGGAAGTTCTGGGGTGACCTCCATTTCCTCTGGGGGTAGCTCCAGCAGCTCCACATAGTTGGGGCTGAGGGGCAGTTCCTCCAGAGGGGTCAGTTTCGGGTGGCGCAAGGGGCAGTTCCTCCAGGTCCTCTCCTGCAGCCAATGGGGTCCGTTCCCCATACTCTGGGCCCTCACAGAAACCAGGGGGCCGCTGGGGTTCTGGCTGTCCCCACGGCCTGTCCACCCTATGCGGAGAGGGCTCCTCCCACAGGCACCAGCCATGGGAGGCCCAAGCCAGCCATCCTGGTATAGGGCTGGAGGCCAGCGGGTAGGCCTGGGTCACGTCTGCAGGAGAAAGGGCTGGGGCTGAGGAGCCTGGAGGGAGCCATCCTTCCCCTCCAGTGGCCAGGGCTGGACTGAGTTCCCTGGCCTGGTTTTTATACTTCCTGTCCTGCACCTTACCTTCTAGCTTGACGGATAGGTCTGCGGCAGCCGTCTTGCTTCTCCTGGAGGCGGCCATTTTGTCTCTGGTGGCAGCCATCTTGCTTCTTCTGGAAGTGGCCATCTTGCCTCTTCTGGAGGCAGCCATCTTGCGTCCTCTTTACAAACAGGCATGGCCAAACTGTGGCTTGCAAGCCACATGTGGCTCTTCAAAGAAAAAGTGTGGCTCCCAGGCAAGGAGGTGCTTCAGGCTGGGGGAGTTAAAATCACTGGCCTGTCAGGTAGCCGCACAGCCAGCAGCTCAGAGGAGGGGCGGGGAAGAGGGGCGAGCCGGCAGCAGAGAGCTCAGAGGAGAGATGGAGGACGAGGGAGCCGGCAGCTCAGGGAAGCAATGGGGGGCAGTCTAAGGACAAAAGGGGGCTTCAGGAAATGGTGGCAATGAGGGAAGTGACTGAAGGGATCAGGGAGGAGACACGCTGTAGAGGACTTAAATTGTTGTTAGTTATTTTCTGTTTCACAGATTTTTGGTGTGGATTTTATTTTGCTTTGCTTTATTAATTTTTGTGTACTTTGTATTATTTTATTTTCTTTTGGTCTGGTTCGTTTGGGTGTGTTTATTTGTGTTTGTATTTACTGTATATCATTGCGTATAAGCTGAGATTTTTCTGCCTGGAAATTGGCTTCAAAACAGGCACTCGGTTTATGCATGGGAGAATACAGTAGCCAGCCCCAGCCCAGCAGTTTCTCTGACCACACTGCAGGCTGGAGCCCCAGCAGGGCTGGAGCAGCCATCTTGGGCAGTCTGCTTGGGCTGGGGCTAGAGTAAGGAGGGGAGCCTGGCGTGTGGAGTGGCCCAGGCAAGGGGGCCCTGGAGGGGGTTGGCCTGGGCATGGGGGGTGTCAGGGAGGCCAGGGAATTTGCAGCAGGGCCTGGGGGGGGGGGGTCAGGGAGTGCAGGGAAAGCAGTGGCAGGGCCCCAGATTTAGGGAGGGGGTCGGGGAGGCCAGGGAAG
This sequence comes from Podocnemis expansa, assembly GCA_007922195.1. Classification (NCBI taxonomy): domain Eukaryota; kingdom Metazoa; phylum Chordata; order Testudines; family Podocnemididae; genus Podocnemis; species Podocnemis expansa. Next base: position 9,553,841 of record ML681973.1, read on the forward strand.
CAGTGGCAGGGCCTGGGGATTTGGGGAGGTGCCTGTGAGGCTGGGAAAAGTGGCAGCAGGAGTTCAGCAGCAATGGGGAAAGGGGTGAAGGGGAACAGGGGGACAACAGCAGGGAATGGAGAAGGTGGCCGCCAGGAGGAGGGGCAGCCATGAGGAATGGACAGAGCGAGGGGGCAGCAGGAGTAGCAGGGGGCAGGAGTGAGGAGCAGAAAGAGCAGGGGGGAGCAATGGACAAAGCAGAGGGGCAGCAAGAGGAGTGGAGAGAGCAGGGGACAGGGGAAGGCAGCAGCAGGGGTTTGGGCATTAGGGATGGTGTCCGGAACTCCAGGGGAAGCCAGCAGCATGGGGTGGGGGGGCTTAGGGCCCAAGGCCAAAAGGGGACCTCAGCCTATACACGGCTCACCCATTTTTGCCTCTTTTTTGGGCTCAGAATTGGCGGGTCGGCTTGTGCTCAGATCGGCTTATACCTGAGCATATACGGTACACCTTAAACCACATGCCATGGCAGCCTCAGTCCTGTCAACAGCACTTTACAAACTTAGGGGCACCTCATGTACTCCCTTTACAAGTCAGGAAAACAGGTTAAAAAGTCTTGCATTGTATCAGAGGGAGTAGGAAAAAGCCAATGAAGAATCCTGTTCCTTCTTGCCAACTCTACAGAAACTTTTAGCGAAGCTGTGGACAGTTAAACAAGGAGTTTTGTGGCTTTTAAACACTAACCCATTCATTTATCACATTTCTTCCTTGAAAGCTCATGAGATAAATAAATGGGTTAGTCTTTAGAAGTGCCACAGGACTCCTTGTTTGTTTTGCTGAACTAGACTGATACGGCTACCTCTTCAGAGCTCTGGACGCTTGAGGCTTTTCAGAGACCCTGAGGCATTGGGACTAGGGATGAGCTGTTTTCCAGCGCATCCTCCATCTTCAGAATTATTTTCTGCAGAATCCTCTTCCACAAGAACAAGCCTGTTTTGAAAGACAAGTGTTGGGCCATGTATGGAGTAGGAGAGGGTTTCCCAGGACAGTTGAGTTGTCATTGGAGACAGGAGCAATGTTCCTTCTAAGCTGATGATGTGGCTGAGCACATTATGAATGTGCTTACAGAGCCAATAAGCAGGGGCCTGGCACCAGGTCGGGGAACCGGGAGGGAACTTGCTCAGCTGCATCCAAAAGTTGCTAAACTGCATCATCAGCTTATAGGGAACATTGCAGGGAAGGGTGGCATAGTGGGAGACTGGGGGAGAAGTGAGCAAAGGTCGGGTACAGCAAGGAAGCAGCAGCATGGTAAGTGACATCATGGATCCAGCAACGGAGGGGCTGCATGGTCGGGGAAGCAGCAGCATGTTTAAATTTTCTCATAGATCCTAATGCAGTTTATGCATTGCTAAAACAAAAACATGTTTTACAAGCCCTAAACATGACATGGAATACTAATAAATGAAAATACAAAGGAGAAAGGTTTAAAACTGAATGTAGATTACGTTCAATTTTTAGCACAACTTACTGCTGTGAAGCATTGCATTCCACAATGAAATTTGGTAACTCAAAACATGCAACACTTAGAGATCAGCACCTGTGAGAGCTTTTACATACTGCGTCAACAAGTTACTGCCCAGCTTTTTAAAAACTTGCCACTAGCAGCAGTGGGAGTAGTGACAACCACAGCAATAAAACAACTTCGCTACTCCTGCGCAAGAGTTCCCTGTTTCTGCATTGAAGGCCTGTATTAGTCCTTCTGCTAGCAGAATCACAGTGGGGGCTTATGTTCAGCTCATCATCCATCAGACCCCCAAAATCTTTTTCAGAATAATGTTACCTGGACAGAGTCCTGATCACGCACGTAAGGTCTTCATCCTTTGCTTCAAGAAACCTACATGTACATCTAGCCATATTAAAATGCCTATTGTTTCCTTGCACTCACCTTACCAAGTGATCCAGATTACACTGTATCAATGATCTGTTTTCATTTTTTACCACACCTCCACTTTTTTGTGTCATCCACAAACTTAACTGGTGATGGTTTTATGTTTTCTTCCTCCAAGTCGTTAATATTAAATAGCATATGGCCAAGAACTGATCCGTCTGGGATCCCATTAGAAAGACACCCATTCAGCACTGATTCCCCTACTTGCAGCTATATCCTGAGACTCATCCGTTAGCTAGATTCTAACCCATTTAATGTCTACCATGTTAACTGTAGGGTTTGCTAAGGTTTTTCTTCCCCAATAAAATTTCATGTGGCACCAAGTCAAATGCCTTACATAAGTTTAAGTATTTTACATCCACACTATTACCTTTGTCAACCAACTTTATAATCTCATTTAAAAAAGATATCAAGTTAGTCTGACAGGCTCTATTATCTATAAACCCATGCTGATTGGCATTAATTATATTTCATTCTTTATTAATTGAGTCCTGCTCTATTATCGATTCTTGCCCAGGTTCAATGTCAGGGTGAAAACACTTGTAATTACTCTAGTCAGTCTTTACACTTTTTAAATATTGGTACAATATTAGCTTTCTTCCAGTCTCGTAGAACATCTCTAGTGATCCAAAACTCAAATTAACAGTCCAGTGATCTCCTTAGCCAGATATTTTAAACCTTTTGGATGAATATCATCCAGACCTGCTGATTTTAAAAAGTGTAACTATAGTAGCTGCTGTTTAACATCTTTCCTGAGGCACCAGTGGAACGTCACGAGTTTTAGAATACGATTAACTATGTCATGTTTTTTTCACATAGAAGAGCAGAAATATTTATTGAACACATCTGCCTTTCTTGCATTACTATTGATAATTCTATCATTTTCATCTAGTCATGGACCAATAGCATTGATACAATTCTTTTTGTTCCAAATATATTTAAATTCCTTATTGCCCTTAATTCTGTAAGCCATGGATTTTATCTTGTGCCCATTTGCTTCTCCTATCAATTTTCTACAGTACCTAATTTTTTATTTATATTCATTATTATCAACTCTCCCTGTCATCCTTTGTTTGGTTTCCTTTTAAAATTATTCATAGCTGCTTTTCCTTCCTCTCTAAGTAACATCATTTCTAACCTTCTTTCCCAGTTGTGGGTTTGTGGCTTTTGGGACATCTACAAAAATGTTCTTAAACAAGTCTCATATTTTTCTGATTAAATTCTTCCTATCAGCTGATATCACTCATAGTGGTTATCAGGTTTTGCAAAATTGGCCCATTTTAAACCTGGTGTGCATGCACTCAGTCCTTCCTAAATATGTATAACCACTGATTTTAACATCCACATCACAGGAATCATCCCACTGGATTTCTGTAGTACCAAGTAGATCAAATTTATGCTCGTGAATGAGTAATTCCAATTTCTCGTTTGTCACCTGGCCTCCTAGCATTGATGTATAGGCAATTAAATAATTTCATCTCTTCATGTCCTTTGGTTCCTTGATTAATTTTGTTCTCAGCATCTCATTTTTGTGCTCAGTAAATTTCCGTACCACTTCTCTTTTTGCCCTCGCCATTTGTTATTAGTTTAATGCCCTCCTTGCTACTGTTGTCTCCAGGAAAATAGCCCACTGTTGTGTTGTGTGCTTGTGCCATGCAGAATGTGCCTTCTAGTCTTCTGTGTACTGAATCCACAACAAGGCTAGTCCTTTCCTTGAACAGTTGTAGCCCTCCTTGTGGGCAAACCTGATATTTCTGCAAGTTGGACTGAGCTGTCATCTGCAAGCATGTCCCATCCATCTCTTGGTTTCCTTGGGCCGGTTGGAGCTTGAGAGGTATCTTCTATGGTTTCCATGATGAGGATCTGTTATCAGTTGGGACTTCTAGCTGTGTTGAATTGCTCTTAGTAATCTGTCCGGTGGCCACAGTCCGCTCATTCTCTTTGATCTCTTCCTGTGAAGACCATGGCTGTGACACCTCGGACCTGTGGTTTTGAATTGCTAGGCTTCCCCTTTGATGTCTCTGACTCCTCGATGGTCTGCTTCTTTTTTCCGTGGTCCTGGGAAGATTTCCTTCTGGGTTTAATGTCACTTGTCTCACAGCTTCAATTGTCTCTGCAATAAATAAAGCTCTGTCAAGGTTAACTAATGAAGCTATTTCTAATACCTTGAGATAGTTTGCACTGCTCCTAAGTACTTCACTGGGTCATTCCTTTTACTAGATTTGATGTAAAACAAACAAGGAGTCCTGTGGCACTTAAAGACTAACAACTATATTTATTGCCTGAGCTTTCGTGGGAAAAAATCCCATTTCTTCAAAGTGTCTGATGAAATGGAATTTTTCTCCCACAAAAATTCATGCAATAAATAAATTTGTTAGTCTTTAAGTGCTACATGACTCCTTGTTTGTTTTACTGAACTGAACTAACACGGCTGCCCTTTTGGAACTTAGATTTTGACACAAAGGACACCAAAAGGTTGGTTAGCTCTGTTACACGGGGAACTTGGAAAATGCCAATTCAAGATTCTGCCCCAGTACAGACTTCCTATGTGACCCTTGACAAGTAATTTAGTCTTGCTGTGCCTCAATTCCTCATCTAGGAAATGGGGATAATAGGAGGGGTAATGTGGGGACAAAGACATGAGAGATTGGGAAGTGATCAGATACTGTGAATATGAGGGGTTGGACATATGAATACCTCAGATGTATGGTGTTTCTGAACTGGCCAAGGCCCAAATGTGTGACAAAGATTTAAAATGTGAAACACATACAAATTTCATACAGAAACCTACACCAGAAGCCCAATAAGATTCAGTCAGTTTTAAAATCCAGGGTACAGTAAATGGGATGTAACTAACTTTGAGATTGAAATAAGCAATCTCCCTCAGTTCAGAGGGGATCTGAGAAATAGGAAGGACCTGCACTATACATGTGCACTTGCTGTCACACTTGGCAGCGTTCATTTTATATCTTTTCATGGATAATTTTTCAGGGCTGGTTGTTTTGAATAATACTTGCTATTTGTACTGTGCTTTCCTGAAAGCAGCTGGAAATTACTGATTTTTACCTTAAACAGTTAGGATAAAAGCACTAATATCCTAATGAAGAGTCTCACTTAGCTAAATGCTTCATACAGCTAAGTAAAACAAAGAATTTTACTAGCGCTTAACTCAGTCGTTAATAAGCTTTTTAACCCTGACCTTTGAAATCAATGATCTACCTCTGCTTTTACCTTCCAAGGAGGAATTCCATTTTCAAGTGATAAAATGTATTTTCCATTCCTTGCAATATAATGATTATTCTCAGTGATTCTGGATATATGAGGCCATCAAACCATTAGCAGGTGTAAAATGTATTAATGTCCAGCATTCATGGTTACATTTGCCTTAACGTCAATAAAAAAGGAAACAATTTATAAAGGGCGCTTATGCTAATCACAGAATGTTGATAGATTGTTTCACCCATCATTTTTGAAGTATTAAGGAATCTATTTAATACTAGATAAAAGATTATTTGACTACACTTAAAAGTTAGTCTGCCATTGAGCTTCCTCAGCATAGAAGCCTAAGCCTTTGTTTCAGCATCTAGTTCAGGGGTCTCAAACTCAAATCATGAGGGCCACCCCACTGACACCTTTTCATACAATGATATTGCAAATATTGATAACAAGAGCATCACTGTGGGCCTTAGGAAATAACTTTAGGGGCCACAAGCAGCTCACAGGCCATGCGTTTGAGAACCCTGATCTAGTTGTATTGTGAAGCAGGATCATACATATTGTACAAGAGCATTTTTTGCGGTGATCCACAGGTAGTTGCAAAGGAGAGGTGCCTTTTGGGTGAAATTCTGCTTTTCCAGTAAAATATCAGTCTTGATTTAAAGATTAAAAACCTGCTCCAAGTAGAAACATGAAGGTAGAGCGGCAATGACAATGTTGCCTTTAGCTCTGGACACCACATTATCAGAAGGATGCAGGATAATTAGGAGTTCAGAGAAGAAAAAAATAGAAATTATGGGGAGGGGATGGATTATATGAATGATCAAGGAAGTCAAAAGAGTACCTCGGCTAAGTGATAGCTAGGAGGATGATGGAGATGGTACCTGAAGCGTATGAGTAGAGAAATGGAAAGATTTGCTTGGGATGGTAAAAGAAGGTATAGCTAAGAGCAGTAGTTTAACTAGGAGCAAAATTTTCACCCGATGCTCTAATGAATCACTCAGTTACCTGTCAAAACAACATTGGGAGTTGAAGGTTTATCTTGTGGGCACTGGATGGGGCGGTCTAGATTAGAGTTCCTGCACGACTTTGGGAAAGTTGTTTATTCTCTCACTGTCTCATTTCCCCAGCTGTTAAATGGGGACAATAATATTTCCTTTCTTTCAACTATTTAAACTGTTAGCCCTTTGGAGCAAGGACTATCTCTTACTCTTTGTGTGTAATTAGCACAATCCGGGTTGGAGCTTCTAGATCCTTCGCTAATATAAATAATAAATAATTTAAGCCATCCATCTCTTTAAAGTTCACATATAGTTGCAGGTGACTATAATCTTAAATACTCATTGCAACATATTAATCAGAGTCTTTAATATTGGCACTTTGAAAGAAAAGGGAAAAACAATGACACTAAATTAGGAAAGGAAATGAAGATACCAAGACTTATTAGATGCTGAAATTGCCTTCTAAAGAGGAAGTGACTTTATATGCAATAATTAAAAATGAGACTGGAGAAAACATGAGGTACAATGATGAAGATAGCAACACGTCCTTTCCATTCATAATGTGCATGATTCTGCTCAGCACAAGCTGCATCGATGTCTATATGGCCACTCTGCATTCTAATACATTTGATTCATATGGTGGTTTCCTTAGCATGCACCAACTCTGACCCATTTGTTAGGGTGAAGCTGTGCCCATTCATTATGATACTCATGCACCAAGAGGGAATAGGTAAATGTCAGTTAGGCTCTGGTTTAAGCCACCAGGCTGCAAAAATATACAGCCTTATATTTCAGATTAGATTTCACCTGCGAAACCTTTCTGGTAATAAGTTATCCCAAGTTAGAAATTCAAATGTATCTGGAAGAGATCATATTTATCGACTGTAGCGTTTCATGAATGCTTCCTCTTCTGGCCCAGAGCTAAGAAAACTTCATCTTTCGCTATGGACACACCTCTTTTCTATCATGCGATTTTCCTCAGCATTGGCCCTGAAGTTACAAAGGAAACACCATCTGGAGTAGCATATATTTAACAACACTTCTTCAGGTACTTGCACCATTCCATAAGAACGTATGATCGAGAAGGCACCATTCTCTTCAGGACTCAGATATTAAAAAGGCAAAGTTCATTCAAACTTGATGGTTATGAAAGAGGGCTTGTCAGAAGGACGATGGCCATGATATAGCTGATTCAGTGGCGGAAGCCACATTTTCCGCTCTGGTGGGATGCAGAAGTTTAGCACCGCAGCTGAAACAACAGAACTCTTCACCTTCCAGGTACATTAAAGGCCTGAACAATCACTGATTCACAAGACTGGACTGGTCGTGCTTTTGTGACGAGCACCAGAAATGAGCTGGGGACCCACAGAGGAAAAGCACCACTCTCCACAGGTTGAGCAATGGAGTTAGGCCTCTGTCACCAAGGCCATGTGATAAAGCACTCTCTACAGATCAACCACTGAGTGAAACAAATAAAGAGCAGAAAATTATTTTTTCTCTTTCTTGGGTCACCAGACTTGGCTGTTCTGCTCAGTACCATCTTTGTTGCCTGGATTCCTGTAACAAAATCCAAACATAGAGAAGTTAAATCCTCTACTCTTGTTGCTATCAGCTCCACTAAAATCTAGTGCCAAAGTGCCTGTATTTTTGCAGGAGGCCTGCTTCTGAGCATGTTTCCAGGGCACAGTCAATCCTCTCCCTGACCAAAAAGTCATTTTTCTGCCTCCTTAGTTGAGAGACCTACAACACTTCATGCCTTCTCCCTTTTCTCTGTTAAGGGATGTCTTCTGGGCATGATTCAGCAGCTAGTATAAACTCACTGCTGTGCTCTGGAGCTCACTTCAGCAACTCCAGCCTCATAACTGGAGCTACTGAAAGCTGACTGCAAGGCATTTGCCGTTGGCTTCCCCAGTGTATTTCAGCGGCTTAGAAAGTCATCAGCAGATATGCCAGGTATTTTACGTGCCTTGCGTATCTGCCATCGACTGCCACCTAAAAGCCCCATAAGTATAGACTAGGGCTTAGTGAGGAAAAGCAGCTGTCCACAAGCTGCTGAGCCCTTCTCAGCAGACTCTGCTCTTTGCCTACAGTTTCCTCTGGAAACTACAACTCCAAGAATGCCTTGTTACTCTAGTAAGGCTGTGCCGAGCAGTTCTCTGTCTTAAAAGGCCGCCAACACCTGATTTCAGGCACAAAGGGGAAATCAGAACATACCACATCATGAATATGCATGGGAGACAAGAGGATTGTTGGTAGCTCAGAATAACAGAGGTAGCCAAAAGGGTAGAAAATTATGGGTTTCCTGGCATTACTTATCCATTCTTTCCTGAAAGACGATAATAATTATTTGTAGGAGAGCTGTCTTCGGGCTCCATTCATCCCCTTTTCTAGCCCAACTGAGAGAAGTATAATGTAATGCACAGTGACAAGTGGTGTGTCATTTAATTACACGTTCGGGTTGCTGAGTAAATGTCTGAAGTGTCAAGGTAAGTGAGCTATGAGGATACATATCTCCTGTTACAGAAGCACTTCCTGCAACATCAGCGGGAGAAGACACAGCTTGCCCCTCCCATTTCTGTAAGTTTACGTGATGAAGAAGAATCTGATTCAGGAAGAATTAAATCGCTTGGATAAGACACCATCTGCTTCACGCCAACAGAAATTCTTTCCTCTAAGTCCCAAAAACCCTCTTCAGAACGCTGAGCCAAATACACCACTAACATTAGTGGGAGCAACTCAATTGCCTCCCGCGTAATTGTGCCATTTTAGATCAGAGGTAAATTCATCCCATTGATTTTACAGCTTGAAAACACAGAAACTGTGAGCAGAGAATTCACTCCTGTTTTAAACATACCACTTTTCTCACTAGCATGCTCAAGACCAGAAGAAGCTCAATGATGACCTGGTGGGGTAGGACATCCTTTGAGCGTGAACTTGGCTGGGCTAAAGGCTGTGGTCCAATATACTGTAATAGCTTGGGCCAATATAGATAGCTCTGGTCCAATATGAAATAATTGATAATAGATTGGGTAAAATATAAAACCACAGTCAATAAGCCCTGCTCACAGGTACTGGTCATCTGCTGGGATTTTCAGCACTGGTTTAAAACTCAGTTTAACCATCGACTTCAAGAGGAGCAGCGTTAAGACCACATTCTCACCAGTGGTGGATTTGACTCCTGTGTTGCTCCAAACTCCTTTTAATGCTGATTACAAGCTTTCAACTAAGCTAGTTTCTTACACTACATATTGCTCTAGTTAATACAATGTAATTATTTTTCAGTGAAGCTTACACGGTGATATTATCCATGAATCAAAGAGTTATAGCCATATGTTGGGGCAGGCCAGTCAGCAGTTTTAGGGTTCTAACTTTCTTGCTGCTACTGAGTTTTTCCCAAGCAGGAGCTGTACGAGACAGGTTCTGGCCCCACTGATTGGCAAAGGGACTTTCACCCATCCTTGCTGAGTGACTTGCCCTCATGTATCCATACCTGTATTATCCTGTGCTCTTTATGTAGGCCTGAAGGCATCTTCCCTGACAAGAACTTCAGTGGGTGCTCAGTGCCTCAGCATGACTCTTACCAAAAATCCTTCCGCTCCGCTGACTTCACTGGCTCCTAACAGAAGTTTAAAGTGTGACAAGCTGGGGGAGCTCAGTCACTGTGGGTCCTGCGCTTCAGGTCTTGGCAGCCAGCTGGAGCCCAGCTTTCCCACCTCAATATTATAGTTTCCCCCAGCCCCTCCTGCGCTGGGGTTGGGCTCTGCAGCTTGCTGGGTCGGGGGGCCCCAAGTCCCCTCTGGGTGAGCTTGTCCTGGTACTTGTAGCTCCCAGGTGCTGGTAGCAATAGCAACTCATTAGCTTCAACCAGCTCAGATCTCCTTCGTTTTTCTCCTGCTCTGCTACAACCACACATGCCAATCCTAGCTCCTTCTCCTCCAAACGCCGCACCAAACCCTCCCTCCCCTGCCTGGCTGCAACAGGAGCTTTTTCTCTTTTACCCACCGATTGAGGTCAGGTGCCCCAACTGACTCCCGGCTCCTTCGTTGGAGTCAGGTGCCTTAATTGCCTGAGCGCAGCCCAGCCTGGAAATAGGACTTAGCTGAGCCTGAGGCTGCTGTACCTGCCCTCCACTAGTCCCTTGTAGCCCTCTGCTTTGACTCTGTCACAAAAGTCACAATCTTTAGTTTCAATCCTCCGAATAATGTGGGCCCAGGACCTCCAGAGGGCTGCTTCCTCCTTGGACACGTTGACAACGCCACTTCTCTGTCACAGCAGAACTGGGTAGATCAAAGACATGCTGCGCATGTGTGGGAAATGGGGCTTTCTCTGGGGCTGGCACCAGGCTGCGGGAAGAAAGAAGAGTGCCAACAGCTCCCCAAGCACACTATTTTGTAAACAGACGTGGTGCTTTGGCCTCACAATCCCACCACCCGTCACTGAGTGCATCAAGGTTCATTTTTCTAGAGCTTGTTTATCAAAAAATAAATCACATTTGATGACTTTTCCCATCTGGTGAGCAGGATGGTGAGGACACCACTCACCTCAATTGTCCTTAGCAATGGAAGGAGGTCTAGCACCATAAGGGTGTGGCACATTATCGTGCCTGGGGCAGAATTAACCAGAATCCGCTTCCTAACTTTCAAGTCCAGCTTGGAAATGCAGGTGTTGGCATCAGAGTATGACATTCTGGGTTCCACTTATCTGGGTGGGGGGACCATTTCCATCAGCAAAGAGGAGGATGCCTTGATCAAAGTGCAAGGCAGAGGCAGAACAGCAGCTGTTGAGGCAAATGTAAACATCCATGCCAAGGACCGTAAGGACGGAGTTTATCTAATGTGTAAACAACCACCTGCTGCAAATGAAAAATTACTCCCACAGCTGCCTTATTAAGACAACCATATGATGGAGGAAAATGAAGAGGCGGATTTATTGTTAATTTGTTGGCACTTTTGAAGTGACCAATTATTTTGCAGCAGAAAAGTAGGACATACAAGGAACCAGTATTTCTGTCCCCTGAGCTCAGCATTTTGACCATATGCTTTCTACAGGGAAAAGAGAAGGGAGTTAAAAGATGAGTGTAACCAAACACAATGTCTATTCTAACAACCGGTTAAACAAACACATAAAGAAGGATGGCAAGGCTGAATGGCCAACTTCAGCGCTTACCACAGAATTGGCAGAGCTAAAAATGCTATTGATTTTAGATGACCTTCCTGGCCCAGAAATTTCAGTCATCGCTGACTATATGGGACAGTGACAGGCAGTTTGAGGGGAGCGTCTGAATAGTGTTATGGGGAATGAGAGAATCTCGCAGGTTGAATTATGGTGGGAAGAGCAACTTGACTGGCAGCAGCCTTTCATTACGGGCCCCTGCCAGCCCAGGGCACTGGACAGACACGGTGAGAACGAGGTCTTTCTTTGCAGCTAGCTCTGAATGATCTGAGCAACGGTGGAATTAAGGGCCAAATTAAGCAGCTCTGATTGTGCCAAAACTTCCACTCCTCTGTGAGAATTTCACAAGAATAAAGACTAAATGAAGACTGCAAGATTTGAACCTAAGGGTCTGATTGTGAGTGGCTAAGATGAGCAGCTCAGCCTACATTCGGGCAGTTATGAAATGCCTTCATTTAAACAAAAAAGCTATCTGAAGACAGGTGGTCTAAAGCGATTCCTCTAGCTGGTGTGGGCTGACAGCAATGTATTTGCCTTCAGCTAGTCCTGTTATTAGTGTTTGTTGGCTAACATGTAAGCAACCTTTTTACAATAGATAAAATTAATTGTGTGGAGCATTTGTGCCATGCTTCCCACTGCCAAGAGATTCACAGCCTTCACATGTCAGGCTGGGAATCTCTGCATGAAGCACAGTATTGTTCTGCAAGGACAGCACTGGGGATGAGACCACAGGATCCACTGTGGCAGGGGTCTCAAGCTCAAATCACCATGAGGACCACATGAGAACTAGTACATTAGCCCAAGGGCTGCACCACTGAAACCTTTTCATACAATGATATTGCAAATATCAGTAACGATAGTGTCATTGCAGGCCACAGGAAACAGCTTTAGGGGCTGCTTTGAGACCCCTGAACTATGGTATGATTCCTGCAGACTTTGCACCCAGCACAAGTGTGATGGAAGTATGTGACCAGTGTTCCAGCTTATAGAAGTTATGGTCTGGATTTGCTCTACATGTGTATTTTACTCACCCAACCCCTGAGCAATTACTGAGACTTGAAAGAAGCAAGTTATTTTTCACCATCTAAGCACTCTCAATTCAAAATCTTGACCCATGGTCCACCTTAAGCACCGTTTTTATATGCGGACACAGGGAAGAGAAGTCACTCATGGTCTGTGTGTTGTCCTCCTCAAAGCCAAAGCAACAGGTGAAGTAGCCACAAATGGAAACGTGCCTTTCCTGAAGCAGAATTAGGGAGTGTGTGGCGCTGAGCTGTCCATGGAATCATTAGGTAAGACACTCAGTGAAACCAAAATTCTGCTGAACACAACACTTAGTGTATAAAAATTAATCAAGTACTACAATGACTTGCTTTATTCATAATACTTAATGGTCATGTAATAGGAGTTTTTATTCAGCAGTAAAGTTCATAAGTGCAGGTTTTACATGTAGGAATGTATTATGCTGATGGTTTAATTACACACCTTTTTGCACACCAAAGGAAATGGGTTATGCAGTTTTTGTAATTAAAGGCGGACTTTTGAGGGGAAACGAACTTTGGAGTTAGCAATAAAAAAGCTAATTCTTAGAGATGTTTTTATTTTGAACAAAGTGGCAGTCAACATCCCTTTGTAAATGGCAAAAACCATAACCACATACTAGGGGCATGTCTATGCTGAAACGCCTATGTCAGTCTCCACAGATCTACGCAGCAAGATTGAGTGAGTCGCCAGTGGAGATCTGCTCAATCAATCCCAGAAATGCTCCTCATTCAACACAGTAACTCCATCCTCCCCCAGAAAAGAGAAATACTGCATTGAACAGAGAGCTTTTTCCATCAGCACAAGCCAGTGAAGGTGCCATGATGAGAGAGGGTAAGTAAGTTGACAGAAGACATATATTCTACCATATGTAGGTTGATTATCTCCCATTGACCCGACACGAGGCCTCGATGTCATTGCCGAAGTGTTTCTCCTTTATGCTGCATTTTCTAAAAGTCAAAAAAAGCAATATTGACGGGTAACGTCAACATGATGCTCTAGGAAATTTCAATTTAAATAATGTGAATTACAATTGTGCCCAGCATGTTTAGAAAATTACAGAGAAAAACTAACTAAAAAATAAAACCCATTTTCTGCCAATGATCTTTCAAAAGGTTCATCCTCCTCCTTTGGCTTTTACTAATGCTCAAAGGCAGTTTCGCCAGCCTGCATATAAACAGGGGTAAAGAGACCACAGCAGTGGTGGAGTTTTTTGATATTGAAATCAATGGGGGTATTCACAGTATGTGCCACTGTGCACATCTGTTATATTCTGTGTTGGTCCCAGAATAGTAACAAGATTAAGGATGGTGAAAAGATGGTCTTGCAGCGCACATAAGTTCTTTGCCTTTTTTTGTCCCCAATTACTGAACACTGTTACCGCTAAATGGATTGGCAAAGTCAAGAGTGGACACGATGGAAATTCTGACCCTTGTCAGGATACAATGGGTTCTTCGGTGATGTGGGGAGACTTATATGTAAATTATCATAGATCCGTTGAGGGTCTTATTTCTTAGTTATACTGCAGCAATGCCTAGCAGCCCCAGTCATGAACCAGGAACCCATTGTGTTACACACTTTGTAAACCTAGAACAAAAGGACTATCCCCCATTTGTTCTTCCAGAGGCCAAAAAGTCTTCCACTCATAACCAACGATGGACCAGGGTTCACAGCTATCCCCTTGTAAACTCAGAGGCAAGCATCATGGCCAACACAAATCAGATCAATTTGGGTGATTTGAACACGAAGCCCAACAACATTAAATAAACGTTACTTATTTGGATGAGCCAGAGGGAGCATTAGCTGTACTGACGAATATTATTCTGTCCCACAAAAAGCCATGGGAAGTGGTAGGGAAGAGGATGGGAACGAGTCCCTCCTCAGAATTTGATCACTGCTTATTGTGCCTTTCCCTTTAAGGATGATGATGATAGTTGATACGGCCCAGAGCCTACAATCAGAATTGGGGCCTTCATTTGCAAAAAGCTGAATGGCTAATCGGTGAGACCAGGTGAGAAAGCAGGGATTTGTCAAATTTCAGGGATAAATCTCCAGCTGGTGTCAGTCAACATGATTCCAGTGATTCCAGTTAAACTACAGTGATTTACCCCAGCTGAGGGTCCGGCTCTCAATATCTAAACTGTCCAAAATTGGCGTAGCTTACATGCAATAATTCTGAAGATTCTTTTTTGATGTTTCAGTAAAAATTTTCCATGTACACACGTGCTTGTTCCTTTGCCAGATGAGCATTTATACAACCTAGTTGACAAACTGATGCTGCAAACACATTCTCTTCATAGTGCAACAGAAGAGATTGCTAGACAATTGCAAAGATGCTATGCATGATATCGATTTCCCCCAATTTGCATTAGTTCACCACAGTTAGCACATGATAGCATCCAATTTTTGTTTAACTCTAAAAAGAGCCATTATAATAGGATTAACAGATTCTTTTTTGACACAACGTACAATTGCCTCATATCTGAGAGTGTATTATTGCAGGGTCTTATGATGAGATGAGTTTTTCAATGTATTTAAAATAGACATCTCTCAAACACACTTATCATACATAATAAATCTTTTGTGTGAGCTGTTTCTCCACATGTGAGGAGCCAAGTTCCAAATAAGTATTTGGTAAACATTTGAAACCGTGAGACAAATAATCCTAGGCAATCTCGACATCTTACTTGAAATACACACTTGAAAAATTCATTCTGTAATGATTTGAGCCTATCTCCTTCAATGTAACAGAATCGTAACACTAGTAAGTTTACAGAAATATTTTTACAATTTTATTAGAGGTTTTAATTCAGTGCTTTATCTAGCTCTGTTAGTCTGCAAAATAGCTTTAAATATTCAAGTGGTAATTAATGAATCTTTTATGTTACAAATCAAACATTTTCATCTGTGCTGTGGTACAGTAGCAGGGAGAAGGAAGGTTTTAAACAATAATCCTTTCTACTGTTCTCCTTCCAGTGCTGAATGCTTTTTCCCATTTATTATACCTCTAGCTTTTGCTACAGTTGATCAGCACTGGGACACCTCTTTATTGTTCTATACTTGCTGGTTTTTTTTTTTTTTTTTTCTTTCCAGTTCAAGATTTCTTACTAGGCCTTTGCCAGAGACATTCCTAAGGAGATGGAAACTCTCTGAATGTGGAATTTTTGCATGAGTGCAAAATAATAAAAAGCATGTGTGTATTAAAAAGGGATCAACTTAATGGGAAATGAGCATTGGGTTACATTAATATTCTATTACAGTAAAAATCATATTTAATAAATTTTCTCCAGATTTTTTAGAATTGCACTGTATTTTTCTAAGTTGCATGCCAATCCAAAGAACCCGTATATATGATACACTTGATTTATGTTAAGTAAATAACCTGCACAGCCCATTTTTGTCTTTAAAAAAAAATAAGTACAGAAACACACACGAGATGAAAACGTGTGCTTAGTTTCCATACAGTGGAAAAAAACACTCTTGTTCAGCAGGCAGCCTTTATAAACAGTATTTCATTGTATTGACTCTGCATGTGGAATTTTATGTTCATGCCACATAATGTGAGACTGATAACATTGTAGTTTATCCTAAACCATAAAATTGTACTCAGGTAATTATTTCAGATATTAAAATATAGATTCCTTTGATTTCTTTTGTCATCACACAAAATTAGGACTCTAGAGCTACCGTGCAAGCAGGCTTCTGTCTTGCCTGCTTTCCATAATGCTTACAAAAGGATTGACATATCCTTGATTGTATGCTATATCAGCTGACCCTTGTTGTTCCATGACCCTAATTAATATTATACTCAGTGACATTTATGTATCAGAGCAATAAGCTAAACAGGAAACAATTTATGTCACCTAAAGCTTTTTAACAAATCGATGCAACTATTTGTAATTGCTTGTTTCACAAGATTAAAAGTACTCAGCCTTGATCTTCGCCCACAGTTTTGTGGCCGACATGACCTGTGCTTCCGTTGTAAAATAGGAGTATGGGTGATCAGCACCTATTTCCATCAAGTAATCCATATCGCTAATATTTCTGGAATTTTAATGTAGTTACAATTTATAGCTGATCAAATGTGGTTACCTAAATTGCTGTTGCTAGTAGACAGTTTAACTGTCTTTATTAATTACAGTATAATTTAATGTTTGAGTACAGGCACTTGTGTTGGTCATTTTTACAGCCAAAGCAGTTATGTGCCTTATGACGAACCATTTTAGCATTTTCAATGGAAATTTGCTAATATGATGAGTGATAAAAGTGTCAAACTCTGGTAAATAATGGTTATTGCCTTGGCTGGAATTAATCCTTGAAAGAACGGTTACCTTCACATTAACATTAGAACTTGAGGGGGGAAAAAAATGTTTTTTAGGCTTCTGTTGTACATAAGAAAAAAGAGAAAAGCCGTTGATTTCTTCCAAACATATTTTCTGTTCTAGCCACTGAGGGTGGGCTTTGTAAATAATACCAATGTTGTTTTTGAAAGAATTTATCAGAAGGGGGAGGATATTTTTGCCAAATAGCACTGAGCTGAAATGGTTTGTTGTTTCTCAATCTTCTATTTTGAAAATATCCAATAAAGTTAATAATTACACAACAAATATTGGTCCTGATTCAGCAGAACTTCAAACCTGCTGCCCTCACTGAAACTTGTTACTTCTATTCCGTTTGTTCCTAGGCCCCTCCCACACAGATTAGTCTCATTGCGCTGGGCGCTGTACACAGGGATGACCCATATCCAGAAGATCTTACAGTCTAAGTAGCCTTAAGCATATACTTAGCATGCTTTATGGAATCTCTCCCCTTTGGTGCTGAGCTTGTAAGTGAATTCACATGAGTGGTTCTCCATGCCTGTGTAGATGCCCCACTGAAGTCAGTGAGGCTTCATGCAATGTCACCTTGCTGGACTGGAGTCACAACAAATCATTTTCAGTCAAAATATTTTACCATATTTAAAAGTGTTTGCTCTTGCACTGTGTCATTACTCCACCAACACACCACATTTCAGTCCCACATTTGCCAACTTCCTTTAGAGGCAGAGGTTTGAATAATGAACTTGGTAATACTAGGAGGAAGAGTATGTCTGTCCGACAGAATTGAAGACCAGTAAAACAAAGATGACCTTGATTACCACACTATTACATGAATGTTTAACATTATCATTGAAGGCTGAGCTTGATTAACGGGTCAAGCAGGTCTAATTACACTTTGTTGTGTGCATGTGTGAGAGAGAGAGACCAATGGGGGTGAGTGTGAGCACGTGTGTGAGAAAGCACAACGGTGTTGATTCCTGAAATTGCTGCCACAGCGTGGATTGTTTTAGTACATGTTGACAACCTAAGTTGAATGTCAATATTCTGACCTTCTCTAGAGGGCCTCCTGTAATGTGCATGGGGAGAGCTCTGCTTGTCTATTGCAATTTCAGAGCATGCCTTGAATTCTCTCTTCAAAACGTCTGATGCTCTGCTCGTAATTTTTTTCAGTAGAGAAGACACCAAGAGTAATTAAACGCCATACTTCAGTTTTCATCTAGGAGGTTATTAAAATAGCATTTCTCACCCTGCGCTACATGAAGCATCAGGGTGGGGGAAAATCAACTCTTGACTGGAAAAAGACGTTTCTGAGTTTGCTGGAGCCAGTGGCCACACTGCAGATTGGGGAATCATTTTGTCACATTCTGGAGTATGGTGCCAAGAGTAGGAAATAAGCTTGTTTATTCCTCAGATAGTACAACATAGCATGTAGCACTTAAGCATTCAACTTTGACAACAGCCTCACTTTAAGCTGCTGCCAATGCTTCATTAAATCAGGCTGAAGACCAAGAGCCTGATCCTGCTGCCACTTGTGTCAATGGCAAAACTTCATTTTAACTTGGGTTCCAATTCGCAGGCCTGGTTCTATGAGAGTTTCAAGGAGGTGGTTGGACGAAATGGCCTCCTGAGCTCCCTTCCAATCCTAATGTTCTGTGATTCTGAGAGTGCCCTCACAACACCAAGCAAGTTGATGGGATTTGACCAGGTCAATTCTTTGCAGACTCTCTGCAGCTGGGCACTATGTGTACTGAGATATCCAAACTTCCAGCGTGTTACACGATCTCATCTTACATGGATTAAACATGTAATACCTGACTCTTCTTCTGCCTTGCGCCTGGTGCACAGTCATTATCACCAGTGCAGAGAGTCCCAAGTGGGTGCAAAAATGTATTACAATTCGACTATTTGCCACCTACTTTAGCTGAGTGTAAATGACATTGTGACATATAAGCTTATTAATATTGAAGTACTGTATTAAGATACTTTAAAAGTGACTTGGAGCAAGTGAAGTGAATTTTTTTTTCAAAAGGGAGGCTAGTTTTCTAAAACTTTGCTGGTGATAAAATTGCAATACATATGAACACCTGTGGACCACATTTTTATTCACTATGTTTAATTAAGTTTCAAAATCAATACCTTTCTGATACACTACTTTGTAACGCATGTGCCAAGATTTTCTTTTTTGCCCTGAAAGTAGTTATCCAGCATAATTTTATGGCAGAATATTTTTATAAAATCATTTGTACTAATTTAAGCATTTATCATTATATGCAAAAAGATTTCTTGATGAGAATATTATAGACGGTGCGTGTTTTTGACATTAGCATTTTATTTGGATGACTAATCTTGCAGATGTGAAATTTTAATGAATTATTCATGAACGTCTCTCCTCTGAAATTTTCGTTTGCTGCTGCTAATGCCAGTTATTAAACATTTTATTTTTCTTTATAAAACTTGATGAAGAAAATAAACGTATGCTTACTCAAGAGATAAAGGAGGTGGGCTTTTTCTTACTAAAGTTTAAGATGACAATGTAACTTTGAACTGTACTGGTCATGACTTGGCCTAATCCTCTAAACCCTTCATTACCTTGTTATAAGGCTTACAACTCGGAGCACTTCCTACTAACGTTGGTGGTATAGCTCCCAGGACTTGGAAGTATTTGCAGAATTGGACCCTAACCTAGCATGTCCGTGGCTTTAGGGTAAAATCCAGAATGTTCCTCAGCTCTGACTAGAAAGGCCAAACCCACTGATTTTCTTTGCAAGCAGATACACATAAGGGCCTGTTCTGAGAGGTACAGAGCACCTTCCAATGAAATCATATGGAGCTGAGCACGTTCAGAGCTTTGGAGGATCAGGCCTGTAGCTCAGATTAGTTGTAACACCATGGCTGCAGCATCTATCCCGTTAAATGTAGGTCTAGACCTTGCCATACACTGTGCCTGGTAAGACCCTTGTTCTTGTGCAGAGCAGTAGTATCCTGGATGGGATCTCTCCATGGGGACCATAGTTCATACAACATGAGACAACAGAAGGGGAAAAATAAAACCAAAAAACTTAGGACATGGCAACTTGTGTTACCAGTGTGAACAACCAGCATTTTTATTGCATTTGAGAATGCTATAATGTCAGTAATTAGTACTGACTACACAACATTTTTTATTGTCTGTACCAACAGACATGGAATGATGGAATTACAGTTGATGTAAGGAATGAGTTTCTTTTATGCCTTATCAAAAAAAATCTCATTACTGGCAGCACACACACATGAAGCACCATGCTAACAGTCTGGACTGTACCATTTTCATCAAGGCTTATGGGTAGAAGATGTTTTGTTACCTACTCTGGGCCCATTAATATGCAGTTATCAATGCAAATTTAATTCTCAAGACTAGACTGCTAAGTGATTTCTGAAACATCTAAAAATTCAGTCTGAGTACATTAACCAAAGGTACCAAAGGATTTCAAAAGAGTTTAACACATTCTTCACGGTAGAAGGAATGTAGCTTGTTGGCAATCTGAAAACTACAATAGTTCAAAATTATTTTTTAAAAACTTTTATACATATGTATATATAAAATATCTAATGAGCTGCAGTATCCGTAGAATCAGAATCCCTGACCCGTCTTTTCCCCCAAAATTGGAGTTTAAGAAGAGTGCTAGGAATTATACTCGAACTTTCGTAAGTGACAATCAGAAAAGGTAATATTTTGTGGTCACCATTGTTCTACATAAGCCTTGATTTTTCATATCACTTCTAGTTGAATGCAGAAACCTAACAGGTTTTACATTTACAAACTTTTCTTTGTGGACAAGGAAGGCTTTGACTCTCATTCCTGACAGCGATTTACCTGATACATGGTACTACTTTCATAATGTACGCTTTTCTTTGAGAAAAAAAACATGTAACAAATTGTCTTTACATCTTGGCACCTTGTAAAGTTTTTTTTCTTTATACAAAAGTTCAATAGTTTGACACGCCCCATTATTAATCACTACTTCACTGATAAACTTTGAAAGTGTGACCCTGGAATTCATCATGCAAAATATTTACTGCAGCAGGAGAAAAACATTTTTTAAAACAACTTTTTTTTTTTTTCCTTTTCAAATGTATGAACTTTGTTTAAGACAGCCAGAAATGGCAGTGGTAAGATAGTAGAAGGGGTAGGAAAGTATCAAAAAAGAAAAAGAAAAACAAAACAAAAAACCCCCCCCAGCTTAACACAAAAACTGTACAAAAAAGGCTTCAATCAATGATAACAGGAGAAAAAATAATCTGTCAACTATGTTACAGTTTAAAAGCAAAAAAAAAAAAAAAAAAAAAAAAAAAAAAGTCAGGGATTTTCTCCCACATGTCAGCAAATGTCATCCAATATTCTTAAAGCAAGGATAACTAAATAAAATACATGTGCAGCATAGTCTGCAATTCCATTACATACAGTAGTTTTTTTTTCCAAAGCTATTTTTTTTTTAGTATAGTTAATATAAAGCAGTTGCACAAAAAGCAAAAGGTGTTTTGACAAACAGGTATGCATTTATTCCTCGTCGGGAATGGCATCTTTAAAAAAAAAAGGACCTTTCCCACCTCCCCCCACCCCCAAAAAGACAAAGGCTCACACAGACACATTGGGATATATATGTACAACATAATAAACCCCACCCTAAAGAAGCAACTGTATATCCAAAGGGATACAGAATCAGAATTGTAAAAATCATGATGAAGTTTGCTTGATGTAAAGCCTGAGATTTTCAGTTGGTTCTTCTGCAAGGCTGTGCACCTGCTAGATATGTTAAAATCTAATTTTTATTTCTTTTTCTCTTTTTCTTTCATTCTTTATTTTGCTACAGTCTTTAGACTAAGCATGCAAGAAGTACAACTAAGTGCAACCGAGTGAAATGTATTTTTTATTTACTCATTCCCTAACAGTTTGAACTGAGGTATGCGTACTAACGGTTTCTCATGCTGTTATCTTTACTCATGTCTAGCTACACATGCTGAGAATGAACTAATCTACCAGATTCTTATCCTCTTCTGAATACCAAACTAACCAGCCAACCACTCAGTTCAGAAGCACAGGGACCACTTCTCATGGTCCCATCTGGCTACTGCCGGCACATCATGAAGCTGCCTGGATATAATCTTAAAAAAAAAAAAAAAAGTTTAAAATGACCACAGACTGCCCCCATCTTTTTTCCTTTTCTTTTCTCTTTTTTCCTTTTAAACAGAATGCAGAGTTGAGCTTCAGAAAAGCAACTGCCAATAAAATTTCTTGTACCAAAGCTTATAAGTGGACAGGAGTGTTATTTCCTAGTGAAAAATGCTGATCAAAAACTAAACAAAACTCAGCAAATGTGCCAAGATAAGCCAAAAATAAAGCAGTCACCTTAGCACGATCCCTAAACAAAAGTGGCATATGATCTGAAAAACAAAGACCCCAAAAAACCCCTCTCTCTCTCTTTTTTTTTTTTTAAACTCTAGGAATACTATTACATGGTCCTGTTAAATTGTGGGAGCTTTTCTGTTCTCTTCTGTATTTTATCAAACTGTCTCCTTTATTTGATACTCCAATTTTCTGCAAAATAACTGCATTTACTTTCTCCAGCTCTCTTCTTACGGCTCCCTTTGTAACACTGTTTCTTAGTTTGAGCCTCAAAAGCTCTCCTTGATTTCTCTTTACAGAAGTTGGGTTTGGTCGCTGTAAAGGGACATGAATAAAAATTAACTTTGGTTCAGACATCTGCTTGGCCATCTAAATTTACTAGAATAAAGGAGCAGTTTCCCTCTCAGCTTAGCAATAGCCGATATCTTGTCATTTCCCTCTAAATTCTTCAACCTCCCTTGATCAACAATAAGAGGATATTTGGCTTCATAAGATAAAGCATATAACAGAGAACATAATTTACCTTTGTGTAATATCTTTGGTAATTTTAGGGGGGGAGGTATAAAGAAGAATATAAATTAAGCTCTGAAAGGCTTTTTTTTTTTCTTCTGAAATAATAATAATTAAACAAAAAACTACAGTCCTACATAAATAAATGAGTGACAGAATGAAAGTGTTTAGGTGTTTGGTGACTGAGGTGTACTGACCTATCACAACAGCTTTCTGCATGTAATGTTTGCTTGAAGAGAACTGCCAGCTCTGCCAAACAAGCCCCAGTGCTATTTCCTTCTCCCAACATGTGCTGTTTTCTACTGCGAGGTTTTGATACTGGCTGGTGTAATATTGCGCAACAATCTTAACTGCAGTACAGAATTTGCACCGTTGAAATTAACACTTTAGCATTAGTGGGCTCACTCCTTATTAACTGCTGTAACAAGTTCAATCTGAAACCTAATTTGTATTCAAACAGATGAAAGCCACTGAGCAACCCCGAACTGATGTTTAACTGAGAAACATTGCCACGTATTACAACAGTTTAATGAAGTCATCTTTCCAACCACTATTCACAAATGAAAAATAATAATAAAAGCGTAGGTACCCATCTTGGTCATCTTAGACATTCCAGAAAGATTTATTGGCCCATTAAAACTCATGTTAAACAACGGAGAGCCCACTACTGTAGCATTCCCTGTCTAATAAAATGAATTCTGTTGGTGCTGCATACGTTTCTTTGTGCTGTTCCATTTTGTGGCATATGCTAATATTCACCATTGCTGCCAAAAAAACAGAGACCCAAACCAAAAATAAAAGAATCTTGTGGAATGAATCTGTGTTGCTTCCCATTACAGTATTTCTATCTTCATCTGTCATTCATTCTCATTCTTACAGTACTTCATTTCTCTCTCTCTGCTGGATGACCCTTCAGTGTGTATGGTGCAGCATTTGGGACCTTTTTCAAAAAAACAGACACCAAAATGGAATGTTTTCCAATAGCTAAAGAAAACACGGTGGCATCTGAAGGAGACTGGAATGAATGATGGAAAAAACTACAAACAATTCAATGACATTCAGCTTCGTATAATAAAAACACCTATTAACATTCATCACAAAGTACAGAAAACACGAAGCCTCCAAGAGGCTCTGGGCCGAGATGTGGCCTGAGGTCAGAACTTAAAATGGTAGAGCAGAAGTTGGGGTGGGGTGGGGTGGGGTGGGGTGGGGTGGGGGGTGAGGGGGGAATAAAAGCAATACATTAAAAAGTTTGGGATAATTTTTCTTGTAACCCCTCGCCAGTACAGTGACATACACACGCGCACTCACACATGCCTTCCCTATCCCAAGTGGAAGCTAAAAAACAAAAAAAAAAAAAAGGAGTAAAGGCAGTGACAACCAACATGCAGTACTGTGCAAATATGTTGTCCATTGGAATCCTTAAAACCTGGGCAAAGGCTTGATCTGCAGTTTAGGTCTACAAGCTCAGTTTGATGTCCTCAGTGTCCAAAATTGGCAGGACTGCAGTCCAAAACCTGCTGCTATATGTGAGGAAGTGAATCGGTTTAGCAAATTTACAACACTGATGTTGACTCTAAGAGAGGAAAATCCCAAGTACCAAACAAGTCCATCCAATGCACAGAGTACAAATTCCTTTTTTCAACAAAAAGTAGAAAAATCAAAAATACTCCCAAATGGGATACTTGATGGCACTAAGAGTTAACGTATTTCAGAGTTGTCAAAGTGTACTGAGAATCCTCCAGACTGTACAATAAAGGAGAGACTTCACAGTTAAATTTGACGTGTTTTTCCCATCTTCATTCTCAGGGTAATGACTCCAGACATACTCATTCTATGTCCTCATTTACAGGTTCATCTTCATAATCTCTGTCATGATCAAAATCTGGACTGTGATTGGCTGTTGTCACTAAGGATAACGGGCCTTCGTTTTCGTCCGGATCCAACGGTTCTTCTTTGACATGCACAGGGTGCCTGGGAAAATGAAAAGAGTCCGTGTTGAAAGATTATTCTGTTCCGCTTTGGCAATACTGATATTTCTGGAGAAAACTAAGGGCCTGTTTTTCAGAAGCACGGGAAACTCTGATCAGCTTCTACAAGAGTGGTGGGTGCTTGGAACCTATGCGATATGGGCCCTGAACTTTTTGAGTCTGCTGCTAAAAAAGAAAACAAAACAAAAAGCATATTCCTAAGAAAGTCTCCACAATCACTTAGCTTCACTGGGGAACTATCCTGGGAGGGGCACTTGCTTGTATGTGGTTTATTCACGAGATTTAAAGAAAATGTTCTCAACTGACATATTAAGTTGATTAACACAATCTTCAGATAAATAAGTGAAATGAGCGTAGTAAAGCAAAACAGTGGTTTGTCAGCTCACTGAGCCGGTGGAGGCTGGGCTAATCATCGCTTGCTGTGTGTTCTGCTTTTCTAGTTAACATGCAGAACCTGTGAGACAACTCTCCAGAGGACGACCCCAAGTGAGGTTCTATCATTAATCAACTTCAAGCAAACACAGCAAAGAGACACCATGATACATGCTTGAAACTCCAAATTAATGCATATTTTTACAAACTGTCAATAAGGGAAGAAAAGCTCTGCCAGGAAACACAAACGGAGAGGAAAAGGCTTGCTCAACACAACAATATGATAAGAAAGCAGAGCCCTAACGAGAATAATAACACTGTCAACTGTAAACAAGGCAGAACATGATCCCCAGCTCATGGTGGGCACAAGGATGCACCAAAGAGATGAGATCTGCCAAATTTCTCATTACAGAATAGCACATGAATAACCCGCAAGGGAATGTGGGTTGGTCATTCAAAACGGGTATGATAACAATTGAAAAATGTTGTTCGTAAATCATATTTACAACAAGTCCTTTACAAATACAAATTACTTCTTTTGTTCAGTTGCTTTTGATATGTAAAATAGCCATGCGAGTCAATACTGTCCTCTTGGTCGGCCTTGGTACGAAAGTAGGATTTTATTGACATTATCAACTATTAATAACATGACATGCCAGTGGAGACCCTATTTGCTTCCTAAATAATTGATGGTGCAGGCAATTCCTTAAAATAAAGTGTTAATGAGTTCAAGTCTGACTCTGTCTCTCCTTGAGTTGCTAGCCACTTCCCACAGGCTGGGCTGTTTTCTAGCCAGCCTGATTTAACCCCTTCACCTAGGCTGTGTAAAGAAAGAAAATCATACGCACAAACTGTCATGGTTAAGAACTTTTTCTTCTTCTCCCAAGGCACTGGTTTACAAGAGATGATTTAAAATTATTACACTTGACTTTATAATACTGGCTAGATGGGAATGACAATGCTTTTTGTTCCACTACTCTGGACATGACACTGGAAAAAACGTATTTGCAAACTAAAGATCCAATTTTGGCCTCTGCAGTAGTGACGGACCTCACAGATGATTTTGTAAGCTCGGTTGTCCTGCACTGGTGAGGAAGGAAAGGAACTAATGAAACAAGCATGTGACAAATAAATACATATTAAGTCCTAGCACAATGGGGGTCCCTTTCATGAATAGGGCTCCCAGATGCTACAGCAGCGGTCTCAAGCTCACGGGCCACATGCAGCCCCTAAAGCTTTTTCCTGCAGCCTGCCACGACACTATTGTTTCTGATACTTACAATATTGTTTTATAAAAAGACTTCATTGTTTTGGCCCTCAGGCTAACATACTAGTCCTCATGCAGCCCTCGTGGTGATTTGAGTTTGAGACCCCTGTGCTACAGTAATACAAATAAAGAATAACGATGGTTAACAAGCCCTAATCCAATGCTTTATCCACTAGGCCGTGCTGTGCTCTCACACATAGTCCGAGAAGGCAGGGCCAAGCCCCTGAATGGGAATAATAATATTCTGCAGCCAGCAAACAAGCCAAAGTGAAACTTGTGTATTTCCAGCTCTGTTACCTTTGCAGGTGAACTACGTAGTGAAACTCATGCTTCAAAGGCCATGATATTCTACCTAGATACTGGTTTTTAGTTTGCAGCTGGATCAGCTCTGGAAGCCTCCCTCTCACTGACTACAGATTTCTAATACCAGCTGTGAATGCCTTTCCATCCTTCCACACTTTGACTTCCTGAGTTGCAAAGTACTAGATCAATAGGTGGGAATTAGCTGCCCCCTCCATCCCATCCTGCACAGCAACAGCAAGGAAAATGATCCCATCACAGGGGTGTGTAAGTGCTTATCGAACACATTTATTTATCTTTTCAGTTTATGAAAACGTGCCCTATCAACTTATCTCTGTGGCCATGTGGAATATACAGCGAGATACACAACATATGCACCGATCACCGGACCTGGGAATAGCAAACACAAGCATGGAAGTTTAGACTGTTTGCATTTTCCAACCAAAATTTGCATGGAAAACAAAACACACACAGTCCAGCCCTCCGTGTGGTATTTTGGTTGTAAGAGAAAAGCGGCACGTGAAAATGAATCCCTTCCTGTACCAGAGACTATTTAAACACCTCTGAACTATCATCAACGTTTAATTTAAAGAGATTCAGAGGAAGGAGAAAATTTTTATAATTTGCCAAACCAGTCTGAATTCCTATTTTACATTCCTCATAAATGGAACATAAGTGTTGGAAAAATAAGATTTTCCACTTTCTTGTTTGGTAGCAGAATTTCAACACATTTCATGTAACTGGAACATTTAAGGCTTTAGAAGGGGTTAACAATAAATATCCTTATGGAACACAGATTTCCCTTCTTTTCACATCTGAGTAATTCTTTTGTTTGTCCACTCTGGGAACAGAGGAGTTTTTAATAAAGCTGACTGTTGTTTAAAGCTACTGTGTTCTGGTGGTGCACACAGCATGGAGCAGTTTGCTTTGTGGCTACCTTTGGAGCATATCAGGATGAAAGTGTTATGTCCCAAAGCTGTAATTATGTGACTACTTTCTAGTGTTTCAAAAGAGGGCGAGGAAAACTAGCAGTAGTTCAATGTGTCATAAAAAGGAAAGAAATGAATGGTAATGAGACTTCAGCCAAAGTGTTGTGCTTGCTTAGATGTCATGTTAACAAGGTTCTTTAAACCTTATGATAAAGTTTAAGGCTTGATTTATTCCAATGTACTGAAGCCGCTAAAAAAAACAATTTGCATTGTGGAAGGGAAGTGTGTTTTGGGGAAAAAAAAAACTCAGAGAATGTCATTATAAAGTGTACTTAATGGAAATAAGATGTTGCAAAGAATAACTGTCTATAACACTGATAGTCTGTATTGGAATCTGATGTTGACATATAATTATATTTAGCAAACAGTGTAAAACCTGTGACTGTTCCTGCTTCATGGCATTTCAGAGTATTTCAAAACACTTGTTAAATGGGGAAGCCCACAAGCTGCTATCAAAGCATACACCTCACTGCATTTTCACTCATACAAAAAGAAATATTCAGGAGAGAACACACTATCAATTTGAGAATATGGAATCCATTCTGGAAACAGGCATTTTCATATTACAACACCAAAAAAGGTGTCTGATGGATGATGAAAGTGAGGAATCTTTCACTCTTGTATTTCTTAGGTGCCTCTCACCTGGGTGACTTAAACAGTGGGTACTAAATGCAGTAGAAGTCACAGCTATGGTTCTGGGAAATATTCTCACCCGCCCCACACTCCCTTCAGTAACAATGAAATCTTGGGTGAAATGAGAAATACATGAACTGAACTAGCCCGGAACCTTAAAAAGAAAATTACCTGCAGGAAAGGAAATTTAGAGACACATCTCTGTATGTTAGCCAAAGAGAAGGCCTGGGGGGGGGGGGGATTCTGCCCCGCCCCCCCACAGCTAAAACCTTCCCTGGGCAGAGTATAACCAACCATGACTAAAACTGCCCGAAGAGGAATCCATCTGCAATACCACTAAACGTGTGTCACGTAACGCTACTTTGAGAAGGATAATTAATACTGCACAAACAATCACTGGAAAAGCTAACCACATTAGTCAAATGTTTTGAAGTAAATGGTAAAAGACAATGTTCAAATTAATTATGAATTAAAAATGAATGTTGCCATCTTTAAAGATTATTTTTCAAAGCACATTGTGCATTGATTTAAAATGCTGGAATATCAAAGTATCCAAAGCTTTAGATTCCTTCTCCCTTCTGAACAACATATTATGCAGGTAGGAAACTTTTTGGGGGGCATTAAATGCTAATTAGTTTCACAACTAATTACTACAGCAGTATTAGGTTAATGTTTTTCTACTTTCTGATTCAGAGCTACTTTTGTAAATCCTGGATTTGTATTA
Organism: Podocnemis expansa; assembly: GCA_007922195.1. Lineage (NCBI taxonomy): Eukaryota > Metazoa > Chordata > Testudines > Podocnemididae > Podocnemis > Podocnemis expansa. The sequence goes on from ML681973.1 coordinate 9,582,683, forward strand.
CTGTGAAGTAAAAGGTTACAAATGACTTGTTTTGAGATTTTTTTTTTTTTTAAGTGTAACGAGAACTTCAGTAACACAGCCAATAGTTTGACAGTACATTTTAACAAACAGCCACATGAAATGCAGCTTGCTTTTAGACATGTTTGCTCACAGGGTAGTCAGCCACTCCAAATACAGTTTCTAAAATTTGGGAACTATGGGATTCATAAACTCTGCTTTCCTTTCCAACTGCCAATTAGCCAGTGTGTAATCTGGGGGTCAGGGGAGAATTTACAGCTTTGCAAACTCAATCAGTCACTCCTAAATGCTGAACCCACCCACAGGGGCAACACACCATTCCTGACTCGCACTCTGCCCCAGTGCCATTCCCACTTGCCATGACTGCAAACTCCCATTCCTTCCTGTGGTTACATATATACTCATTAGACTGCCGTCTGGTGTTATCATGTGCCTATTAATTTTCCTTTTGATATTTTAAGAACAATCTATAAATCACGCATACTTTCACATGCGCCATCATCAATGCCTAGCAATACTGTTGTTTGCCAAATATTATTATAAACCAGCTAAACAAGCTCATTCTCCCAGCTCTGCCCTGCCATTCATGTTTACTACGTGGTCTGAAGTAGACGGAACCAAAAACTCTTCAGCAAGTTGTCCAATGGTGTATTTGTACTCTTGTATTCAGGGAATGAACGAAGAGAACAGCAAATGAGTTAACAATTTTAGAGCTACGTGCACTTGTCTGGCTGGATTGAGTTGATTGGTTTCACATGGAAGATGGCAACTGACCCTTTTATGTTTTAATTAACTTAAACATTTTCAGAAGCTCAGACTTTTACATTCCCCGCCCCGGATTAAAACTTCAGACGGTCTTTGAAAACAGCATGGTTACTTGGCAGCAGAGACACACACACACACACACACAGGTAACCGCCATACTTACATTGCTTGCATAGGGGAACGTCCCGGACTACTGTCACTCCCATTACTGTTCGTATGCTCCATTGCACCATTAAGATCTTCTCTCATAGCACTGGCTAGGTTGCCCAGAGTGGGATTTCCCATGGAAGCAGTAGTGTATAGAGGTATACTATTCTCAGCCATTGAAGCCTGCCAAAGACACAGAAAAAATGTATGAAGAAGCACGTCTGCCATTTTGTTCACCACACAACCCAATCACACGTTCACAAACACTCTTCTCATTTACAGGGCTTGCAATTCCTGATTTTCTAAAAAGGTCTTGCATTGACACTACCAGGGGAAATTTCACACCATTTGCATAAGGATTTAGGGTATTCAACATTGTATTGACCACTGGCACATGGGAGAGGACAGTACCTGCTATTCCCCATTTGGAAATTACACCTCCTGGAAAAAGCAAATTGACCATTTCTATTTTCATAATGCAATATGATTTTTGAGGCTCTCTTTAAAAAAAAAAAAAAAAAAGGTTTAAGAAAGCAGTTAGGTAAAACTCACTGGTTGAAGCTTTTCATTCTACCAGAGTACAAAACCTCATGATCAAGAAGCATGTGGGCAATTGTGAGGGTTAATTTTTTTCTCTTCATTATGCAGGAGCAAACTCAGAGTACCATCACTGAAGCCACCTGCCTGACTCTTCATGCACACCGACATAACGGAAGCATGTCTTTAGAAGAGTCTCTATACTACTTTAGCACTGGTGACGGAAATCTAAAATTTAAGAAGGCAGATGAATTAGGATAGTGTTTTCTGTTTGTTAATGCTCTGATAACTCAGATGTTATTGGAGATATTAAAGATTTGATACCATTCAGATATGATCCCGCTTCTGGTAAGTACAGTAAGGTGTGTTTTAGTCATCTTCTAAGTGCAGGTCTTTGTAGAAAGGGAATAAATTGTTAAATAATTTCCTTCTTATTCCAGATTTTCTGGTTGCTAGTACTTATCGTTTGCCCATGTTTGATCATTTTGACAAGGCTGTCCTAAGACCAGCAAGTCAGGCTTCTTGCATACTAAAACATCTTCTGGACTTGCACAATCCCATGATCTAGTGATGGGAATATAGCCCCTTCAAGTTGTGATGTCAGAGGAGTTAGTTTGGAGGACAGGGGCAGTGTGGAGGGAATCATTAAAAGGCAGTAAGTCTCTGAAATTGAAAGACCGTTTTATCCCTCTGTGAACCTGTCTCAGTCAACAAGGTCCATGGTTTTCTGAGGCATACCAGCGTTGAACCTAAGATGCTGGCCCTGTAGTCAGCCTACGGAGGGGAAAGATCAGCTTGCTCCTACAGTCAAGCAAAAAAGAATCCATCAGCACTATGGCTGCAGGATACAAGGCTACTGTCGGGGTGGGCAGCTCATGCAAATTGACTTCCCACCTGGTGCTAATCACTGGAACGGTCGAACTTCTCTCTTACGGCCGCCTGCTCCCCGAGAGCTATTCCCGTTCAAGCCTCAGTGTGCACTGGGGAATGACCCAGCTGTGAGCAAGACCTCCCCTTTATTCTCTTCGAAGCTGACCGCTCTAAACATAGCCCTATCTGTGGCATATATGATCGTAACAGCTATTCTAACAAATGGGATTGTTTTTATCTTTTTGATTCAACATCTAGCAAACTGATTTCAATGAAGGGAATCTAGAAGATTGGCTCACATTCCGCAAAATAATACAGCAAGCTCTCCTCCCCTAGAGATAACCTGTAATTGCAATAAAGCAATTTATTTGAGAAGAGGCAGGACAGAAGCAGCACCTGATACAATTAGTTCATGCAAAATGCACTTGGGTGAATATCCTGATGTTCTGCGTAAAAGCAGCAAGTGATGCTTAGTTCAGAGAAGTGGGTCAGACTCCTTATCCAGAAAAACTGACAGTTACTTGAACCTTTTTGGCAGACAGGTCAGGCAGGGGACCTCAGAAGATGAGACTTTCTGGAAATTTTTGGTGTTGCCTGGTTTTATCCAGGATGGGGAGGGAAAAAACACACCACTGCTTGTATTCAGAATATTAGAGCTCCTGGTTCCAGGTGGAAGCCAAAAGGGCAGAGGTACAACCTTTTAAAACAACCTATGAATACAACAACTGTTCAAAACTATCCAGGAGGGTCAGGATCGGTTTCAGTCATTGAAGGAGGTTGGGTCTGCTCTTACTTTACCTCTAAGTGCTGCTCATACCAGGAGGTGCAAATGACAGTTAACAAGTGGGGACAGTATGTTTTCCACATGGGACAGACTCATTAGTCCTTAACGCATCAGGCCCTGCTCTGCTTGTTCACATATGGTCGCACACCACCAAGTCTGCAGGGGCCAGAGCTTCATCTTTGCCTGGGATCAAAGCACAGATTTCAGGAGTGCTCCTGGCTCAATCGAGGAGAGCAGAGCGGAGGCACTGGATCTTCAGGGCAAACAATCAAGAGGGAAAAAGATAATGGTTCTAGGTGGTCCCCCAGAGGAAACCTGGAATTCTTATACTCTCTACCATAGAGACAGGAAGGAGACAGGTGCTTCTCCCTCACTAGGAGATAAAGCAGATGTCAGAGGTGTGTGTTTGCAGCTGAATGAGTCACCACTACTGAAAAAAATCTTGACCTTTTCTGAGGCACATAATGTGAATGTGTACAATGGACAGGTCTGTGTGCACATGGCAGAATATGCCCAAATCCACAGGGGGCACACTTCTGGTCAGTAATAGACAACCTCACTCAACACATCCCCAGACATGTAAACCCAATCACAAACTAACTTTTATTACACAAACTGTGACATTTCATATGTTATCTTATGCATCAAACAGCATGTTGTGTCAGTGGTTTTTCTCCCACCCAAAAGCTCAGTTCTTTTAGGCAGCAGACCTCACACTACCAATTTTTTGTAGAAGACAGTGAGATGTAGGTTTTTCACTACTAGTTAGAGGTTGTTTGACAACAATGGAGAAAAGAGCTTGCTGGTGTATTTTACTCCTAATACAATCCTGTATGTATTTAGCACAAAGTTATCTTGTGACACTGTCTACTGACGAGACCCAAAAGCTTTAGCAAAACCTCAGATTCTCATCTGAATTGAATTGTTTATCTGATTTTATTTGAGAGCATAAACACATGCTACTCCCTCGAAAAACGAGAAAACGAAAATAGTTCTGAGGTTATCACAAAAGACGAGAATGGAAGGAGATGACACCACCACCACGTTTTAGAAAGAAGACATGAACAGTTCTGTATGATAAGCATATTAATTGAAATTAGTCACATAGTTAGCAGAATCTGAAGGAAGTGCCGGATCATTTCATTTTTGCCTTTCAGCCCCATGAATGTAAATGTGCTTGTAATCTTAAACACTATTCAAGAAACAAAGCAGTCTTTAAAAATCACACTTCACAAGACTCAAGGGAAAAAAAGTTACTAACAAATGCTATTTACAGTTACTTCATTTAAACATGCCTTCATTTGCTCCAATGTTCCCTCTAACTACTCGTAGACTGTGTGCGCAAACAATTTCTTTGTGTGCGTAAAAACATTTCTTTGTGAGCACAACTATTAGCACTATTGAATTTTTTGTGCGCACTTTATTTTGTTGTGTGCACAGGCTTCATGACCTGTGTGCGCGCGCACATGCGCACAGCTTAGAGGGAACAGTGATTTGCTCTTCTGAAGTTACCGCATGAACTGAAATAATTAGGAGAAACAAAGAATGTCACGTCTCTTTTATATGGGGTTTTTCAAAATACTATTTCTTAAACTGAAAAGCCAATAAATCTTCTACAACATTTGACTGCCCAAACAATACAGTTAATCCATTGCACAGACTTTAATCTTTGGTGAACATCTTGGGAAGGTTCTCTGTGGTTGTTTGGGGCTCACTCGTGCAGTCACTGACTACCTTGCAGAAATTAGCTATTGCCATTTGAGGAGCTCATGGCAAGATTAAGGCCTCTGAAGAGACTGGGATACAAAAATGCAGGTCACTTATGTCAGTGGCTCTTACAGTGAATGCTGACTTCACCAGAGGCTTTTGAGCCAGGCTCAAATAATTTTAATATTGTTTCTCTGTGCAAATTTCTGAGGAAAACACAAATAAAACACAAAAGATGGTTTAGATACACATGCATATTCATACTCTGCACGTGTATATATGTTGTCCATCATTTCTGTACTGTGAACCACTTAAACACTTCTTATAATTTCTGACATCTCTCTTCTTCTTTACAAAGTGAACTAAACATTTGTTATTTAACAACAATAGAAAAATATGCAAAAATAGTTCTCAAAAGAAAGGGGGGAAATGATCTGCTTTCTCTTTAAAGCCATGAACAATAGAAGGTCATGTGACACAGTATCCTATCATTCAGCACATTAATAGCTGTGCTAGAGTAATTACACTTGTGGTATTTTTGCCTCAAGTGAAATTCTGAAATAAGAGGATGGAAATTATGATACTGCTGATAAATATTAATAAGTGAACTTTTAATTTTTTTGCCACAATATTCAAAATGCTAAGCATCTAGCTAATGCTGAAGCAGCCTGATATGTGTTTGCCTCCAGGGACTATGATGCTTTATGCACTTAAGAAAAAAGTTTAACGGAATTAAAATTTAATATCTAATTAGAGCCAGGCTAATATATTTTGAAATGAGTGGGGAAGACACATGCCTCTGTTGCATATTTGCTCTAGTCATTAATCTTACCTGTAAAGCAGCATTAAGAGGTGTGCAGTAGGTGTGGCTGGTCTGTATGTTTTTAATAAGAGAAGGGTTACTGCATAAGAAAACATAAAAAGTAGAGTTAAGTGAAAACAACTCATCTTGGTGTGCTTCCATCATGTTATGTTTCCTCCCACAACAGAAAACTACAGACTGTTTTGTTTTCCCTAAAAGTTCTCTTCTGTCTTATAAAAAGTTCATGGTTTGGTTGTACAGCTACCATATTTGCATCTCCTTCTGTTAAATGTGAAAGACCATTACTTAATCTCAAACTGTTACAGGATGCTGTGTTCTAATGCCCTGCTGAGATATTATGTGTCGACATTTTTTCTTAGCTGCATCTAACAGAATTTTTCTAAACTTCTTCCTAAACAGAACTCAGTCACTACATAACGGACCATAATACGAAGATCTCCGTTAAAAGCCATTGTGGGCTATTTTGACTCCTAGGTTCCATGACTTATGTCATAGCCAGCATGAGAGTCATCCACAGCCATACAATGGAATTTGCTAAGTAGGAATTTCAGAATTCTAGCTTTCAGAGTCACATCCTTTCCTGCTGGACAAATCTCTGACAGTAGAGAGCCTGGCTCTAATATGGCCCAAAGCATTTTTGTTGCACATGATGGGAGGGAGGCGGAACGACAGATATCGTGGCACTAGAATGAAGTGATAGTGAACATTAAAGATGTCACTCTAAGTTAGGGAGCATTCATAGAAAAGTATTCTTTGAACCCTTACTTTGAAATACCACAGTCCATTTGTGACTCAGGTTTACAAAAGGAGCCTGATTTACAGAATGTGCTGTGCACTCACCCTGTCTTGGCTGGGCACCCAAAACCAAGGCACCTAAGATCACTTTGAAAAAATCTTGCTGAAAGTACAACCCAGAGAAAGTCCAGGGGAGATAATCCCAAAAAGGCGCATTGCCCACGATACAATTTTGGTTTTGTTTTGAAATCGAACACAGTGATAACTGTCTTAAACTGAGAACCTGTGACAGCAGCAAAAATAAGTTGCTCTGGACATGTGGTCTTCAACTAAAGGTGAAACGAAATGGGCTTGGGAATCTGAGGGACATTTACAGTGATCAGTGTAGAAAGAATGCAGTCTGTTGTTTGTAATCTTTACTGCAGGTCCAACTGTAGTAATCATCATCAAAATACGTTGGGGCATTTCAGTTATTTATTTATTATTGTTTCTGTGCTAAGAATTGTGAAACAAAGCTTATAACTGAATCTAACAGAAAACAATCCAAATTGAGTTTGCCTACAAACCTCCCTGATAATGAAGTGTACAGAATATCTGCTCTAGGAGTGGTTCCTTTTAGTCTACATTGCATTACAAACAATATTAACACAAATCTCAAAGAAGCATTATCCTAGGCATTTGGATTATGAGAGCAGGAACAAGCACAACACACATAAAACCATAACATTTAGTTTCTTTTGAAGGAAAGGTGAGGTCACGGTTTCATGAAATGCAAGTCTACATGAGATGGGTAGATCATGCAAAGCAAAGCAACAGCAGAAAAAAAAATAAAAGCAAGTAAAAGCTCTTACTGTGCAACAAGCTCGCCAAAGTTTTCATCAGGGCAGTATTTTCGAGGACGGCCTCGTTGAATATGACGGCCACGTTTAAACTCTTCGTCATCAACAGTCCAAAAGGACCCAAACTCATCCTCTACTCTGATAAAGCACTTATGCAGTGAGAGGTTGGTGCGAATGGCACCCTGGGACAAGAGCAGCAGCAAAGGAGATGAAGTGGAAACAATGGGACACGGGATGGGGGACAGAACAGACATCAAATACAGGGAAAAGGAAAAAGAAAATAAAATGCAATAAGCATAAGCAAATGGTCTGTGAGGGTTAATATGCATTGCCGCCTAAGAGCTACTAGCATGTGATGCAACAAACACCAAGCAAGCAGGGGCAAGGGTACTGGTGGGCATACAAACAGTAGTGATGAGATGCTTTTCTTTGCTTCCCTTAACTGAAACAATGTGAAACCACCTGTGTTGGTCTAACACCATCTAGCAGCCAAAAGCCTCTATGTTAAACTGTAAGCATGATCCAAGCTAGGCTAAGAAGTTCAAACATGGTGGACATACCCACTGATCTTTTGTGGCCTTCGTTTTTGGAACTCTAGTTCATCCACTGTCCATACTGCCCCTTTAACGTTTTCTACTCGCACAAAACACTTGTGAAGACTAAGATTATGACGCACTGCATTCTGCAGCAAGTATAAAAGAGAAAACATTCAAAAACTTTCTATGAGAAAACACTCAGCATTGTCCAAGAACAGCAGCACAGTCAGCTCGACAGCCCTTATTTGCAAACAGAACTCCGTTCCCTCCGCCCGACCCTCACCCTCCTTTCCCCCACCCCAACGAAGCAGATCTTTACATGTTTAAGATCTCATTTTGCACAGGTAAAAATAAAACCTCAAAACCAAGATTAGGAATTTAAGTTATTTTATCAATTATTCATGGTGGGCATGAGATCCTCCACCATTTCACGTATACACGTCTCGTAACAGCATATTTCAGACACAGAGTAACATTTTTCAAAACAAGTACACAGTTTGTAACCAAAACCTCTCTCCTAGAAAAAGAAAACAGTTTGAAAGAGCAGAGAAAGAATTTCATGTAACCGCAGAGGGCCTGATTTAGTAAAGAGGCATTGGACTGGGAGTTTCTGTAGTTTCCCACAGCTAGACTAATGCGAATCAGGTGCTGAACCTCTTTCCATACCAAGCGTATGAAATAGGGGCTCAGAGGGTTAGCAGCACCTACTGACCAGCACAGTGCACCATGTCTTCTTCCCCTGCTTGCTCATATATGGAAGTTGGCTCTCATTTCTGGCAGGCTGTTGCACTGACTGAACTGATCCTTTGCCAAGAACATGCATGAGGAGGGCTTTCAGAAACAAAGTGATAATCTCCCCATATGTAGGGATGCACTTTTTTTCTTATGGTTGCTAGGTTCCTTTCTTGGGCATCCCAAGTTCAGGTTTCTGATGGCCAGTCCCAATCCTGTTAGATGTAATCCGGTCCCAACGGATCTCTTACATCTTCTGATGCTCGCCTAAGCTTGGCACAAGATGTCTCAAGGCGTTTTGTCTCTGCTTGCCTGAAAGGGCACTGATGCCTTGTTATTAGCAACTGTGCGCCAATTCCTCTTTGGCCAGCAACTACACACCTGTAAATCCGCTCAGATTTGGAGTGAAGTGTCTTCTTTGCACTGCCACCAAAAGAGGATCAGCAACCAGAGGAAGTGGAGCAGGCCATTTGCTAGAAACACTCAGGCAAACAAACTACACCCATCACCATCGGCATCACTGATCTAGTCAATCTGGTTGACTCGTTAGCAGGCACCGTGCCAGCCAAACACATGGGCATGGGTCTAGGCAACCGAGAGGCTAAACACATAGTTTACAGACCTGGATGATGAAAGGAGTTCTGATCACGAATGTCTGAATCACTGTGCAAACAAAGGTCATGCACAGTGTATTTGTCATGTAAATTAAGAGGCAGTGTGTGCACATCTGTGAGGGAAGGGCCTTTTGTTACTCTTCTTACGCAGTTTCTCTGCATCGCTAGCATCTCTTCATAATCTACCCACTCATAAAAGCAAAGGATTCAGCATATGAACTCTCTTCTTAACAGGTCATTTCAGCGTGAATAGGGTCTCTCTGGCCTTCTGTGCTCAATCCAGCACTCAGAGGCATGTCCCACTTCCGCTGTACCAAACACTCATCTCCAGTTTGTAACCACACTGAGTTGTTTGTGAGCTGGTGGGGAAAATGAGCGTTGGCGACTTCTTCCCGTTGAACAAGGCAGGGGTGATGTTAAAGCTCCGAGAAAGTCGCAATATTTGTCTGGGGCCTGGTTTTGGCATTCTCCCCACACGCCACTGTGTGTAGAGCGTCTGGCACAATGTTGTTTTCAGCACCGAAAACGCATGAAATGCACATTTTCTAAACACGACAGCATTTTCAGTAGAAACTGATCTGACATCATTGGCACTCAGGCAGACCCCTGAACTCACACTAGGATTAGCTAACAGAGTCCTTCTGTTTGGCCCAGTGGCCCACAAGGGGAACCTGGCACAAAACAGGGGTTTAAAATCTGTGCAGCCCAAGCAAAGTTTCTGGTGCAAATGGGAACACTTTCAAGTTTGTAACAAAATGTAAAATAATAGTGAAAGATTTTGGATCAGCTTTGCAATTAATGCACACAGGAAAGTGCAGAAAAATGGACCCTCTGAGTTTGTAAACAGTCTCTGTATAAACAACTGCATAGAATTATCTGCATTTTTCTTTAAATATGTTTAATGCTGGACAAAGCATTTATGGTCTGACTCTGTTCTAGTGAGTCAATGGGAGATGTGCCACTGACTTTTAGCGGGACTGGATCAGGCTTTGACTAAATGCACCCACACAGATAAATCAAATATTTGTAAGGCATTTAGGTGAAAGGCGCCTAAGCTTTCCAATTTTACATGTGACCACCTGCTTAGTGAGTTCATAAAGCATGTTTGTGTTTGTTTTTCCTGCTTCTGGATTCTTGATAGCTAACAGTTTTATTTGCACTATGCCCCCAATGTTTCTGAGCCACACCTGATTCTTCTACCTCCTGGCTGCCATTCAGTTACAGAAAATTACTCCTCCCCCATCCTCCCAAAATACATACACACAAACACACAAGCAAACAGACATTGCTTCTGACCTGTCAGAACCAGTTCAGAATGTTCCTCTAGCACTCTGCACAACTTAAAAATCAGGCACTATTATTATAAGATTATATATTTACATTGTTAAAAATATTGGTATGCAAGCCACTTTACCCAGAACATGCTTGACTGTACTAAATGAAAGGGCTTATTATTTTAATAACTCCTAAATCTAAGGGAAATTCAAGCTAACTCAACAACTACTACGAACTAACTAACGAACAAAACTACGGCCTTAGCCTGGGGTGAAGAACTAGGAGAAGTCTCTCAGGACAGAGAGACAGCAGCGCCAACTAGCTGCCACGGCGGTCAGAAGGAACGGAAGGGGGAGTGGTCGGTGAGCCCTGATACTCAGCACTATGTGCGCGCGATGCTAGGAGGCTCTGTCTGACCCCATGGGTTGCTAGGGGGAAAGAATCTGCCGATGGTCGTGCACGAAGCATGAGCGCACCTAACTGGAGTTGATGTGAGCATCATTCAAAGGAGAATCTGCCATTCTGCATTTGGGGATGTGTTTCATTTGTAAGTTCTTTCTTCCTTTCTGTGGTTATTGGTTGAGGTGGGCTGGGTGTTTTTTTTTTTTTCCTTTCTTTAAAAAAAAAAAAAATCATCTCAGGTGTATTCAACCACTCCAGACTCTTACCCTAAGCCAAGGCTCCTCAAAATAATTTTTTTCGTTGCCTCAGAGGGTGGCCACCAACTCTGGCTGATGGCTACTCTGACAATTTTTCCTAAAATATTTAACTAACTCCTAAACAACTAAAAATGCAAATAGACGCTCCCAAATCACTGCAATTTATTTATGCTGAGGACTTTTTGCAGACTCAATGATGAAAATAATATACAGTTGTCTCTATTCTTTACTGGACCCAAACAGAACAGAAACACAAATTAGAAGCTTTGCATGTTCTTACTTTGAAGTATTTTGCTCTTTTGGTTGTGCTTTTCTTCCTCCTTTTTTTAAGACACACTAGCTAGCAAGTCTGCTTCTGGGAAAAGTGGTATCTGTCCATTTGTTAAAATCATTGTTCACATCAGCAGCCTTGTGAGCTAGCTGGGAGACAATGAAAGGTGATGCTAATGAAAATACAAATATCACTTTCCATAGCAAGCTTACTCAGCCCTAGCAAGCTGCAGGGCAAATTAAACCCTGGATGGGAGGTGGGTAGGGAGGCAGCAGGGGCCAGGGCTGATGGGGAAGTGGGTGAGGGGCTGGAGGAAGCAGCAGGAACCAGAGGCACTTGGTGGAGAGGCGAGCCTGCGGCTGAAGAATGCAACAGAGATCAGAAGTGATGCGGAGCTGAAGCCCAAAGCCCTGTGGCCAGATATTCTGGGGTTCTGCTGTTAGGCAGCCAGGACATAACGAGAGGCCAAAGCCTGGGGCCAGAAGAGGGTGTGAGGGGCAGGGGTCATAGGGCTGCAGGGGAGAGTGAGCTTAGGGCTGGTGCCCACTGCCATGCAGCTGTGGGTCAATGCCACAGCCCCACGGCAGGCAGCTGGAGCCTGCCACCCACCACCCCCAGGCTGAAGCCAGAGGCCCAAGCCCCACAACCCCCAGAATGGGAGGGGAGCTCATAGTGGCTGCTTGCTCCACAGGTATTTTTGGCTTCAGAGGACGGGGGGACTAAACCCCAGCTGGAGGACTGGGTTGGGGGGGGGTCACTGATTTCCCCCTCCTCCAAACCCCTGTCAGGAGGCAGCGTCTGCAAGAAAAAATGCTGGTGGCCACCTCTGAGGAACCCTGCTGTAAGTCGTGACTATTACTGAATGATAGTTGAGCATTTACCTGTGGCCTGAACCATAAATTCTGATTATTCTGATTCTTCAGTCCAAAGTTTAGGCCTGTGAAAACACTCCAGGAGCGCAACTTTAATCCAGTCTTGGGCTGTTATTTTCAGCCACTGGGGGTCCCTGAAGGTGGCATTAATCTTAGCCATCTTCAGCACAAAGGACCCAAATTACTTTGTGTGGACATTCATTTTGCCACTAGTGATGGAATCCACTGTTCATGTTTTGTTAGAATTCGTTCCTAACACCTATGCAGCGTCAGGGGCTTCCCTGCACTCGTCTCCCTGAGATGCACCTTTTCTTCTTTGTAGTTGGGGGAGTCTCTGATAAGCCATCTCTGCCTCCTCTGTCAAGGGTGCCTCTTTTGTCACCAGGTTCCAGCATGCTGCAAGCATAGCTCACACTCCTCAACTCTTGTGAGCAACTCGAGTGGATCTAAAACCAACAGCCACATTCGCTAATGAGATGGTGCCTCAGGTGCTGCCCCAGTAGCTCCAGGCAAGAATCAAAGAGGATTCTTCTTGGGGCTCCCAAATCTGCCGCTGCGGAAAAGTTCTACTGGAGACACCTCAGCAGCAGGAGACAGATGTATCTCCTAGGGAGCTGCAGGAGCCATGGAAAATGAGGGATGTTGGAGGCATGTGTATGAAGAAGAATCATGGTCAAAGGACCAACAGACAGCTGAAAATGAGAGGTTTTAGTAAAAGCAGACTCTGGAAAGCAGAACTTGTGTGTAAAAAGGCTTTTCATGCCTGTTACATGTTGACTATAAGAAGGCTCTGCTGTATGTATGAACGCAATCTATATCTCTAAATATCTGCATTTAATTTTAAAATTAGGAACACATTGGTTCTGTGACCTTTAAAAAAGTGTACACCACTGAAAATGTGTTGACATCAAACTGGTTTTCTACAATAATAATAAAACGAACTTTAAATTAAGGAAAATTAACTTCCTTTGGAATACTCTGGAAGTGGCAGATAAAGCGCTGCTTAACATATACAACAAAGGCGCAGGAACCTAAGCACCAATCTCAGAGAGTTTTCATAGTCCTAAGAGGTGGGGTTGAAATTTACAAATTGCTCCAAGCCATTTGAATTAAAAGCCAAGGAGCACTGTGGAGCAGGAAAACACACATGTGAAATACAGTAAACTTTCCATTGAACCAGAAATCCTCTCCAACACCATCCTTTGAAAGAGCTGCCCTGAGTTTTAGAATGAGAAAAGAAAGGGAGAAGCATTGAAAGAAAACACCAGGTACAGGGGACATTTATCAGATTTGCTGATGTGGAGGCAATTTGTTCAAGAATGACTAGGTTAGCTGGACCACCAGAGACTGAGGTGTAATTTTTAATTCAGTGTGAACTCCTGTTAGTTGATTCATCCAGTAGCAATCGTGCTAGCTCTAGAGACTACTGTGGATGAGTTGCTATCATAGCAGCTGATGCAAGGGAAACGGCTAGCTCTGAAACTGAAACTATTGGGGGGAAAAAGAATCTAACTGAACAACAAAATCCTAATTCAAGAATTTAAGGCATTAATATTTTAGTTTCTTGGACCTGCTGGATTAAATATTTATTCTCGGCTTGCTTCTATAGTATTGTGTCATATTACCTTATATTTGATGCTATAATAAACCAATGAAGGTTATATAACAACTTTGAATGTTAATTTATACAAGCATCAACTGACTGAGAAGTAACTTGTCTATAGATCTCTGAAACAAAGATGGTTGTTGTTACACAGCTAGAAAAGTGAAGAGCTGTGTAACTAAGAAAACAAATTACATCCTGTACTGACAGAATACCTTCACCCTTTTTTGCCTACATTTTCCAGCTGAAAAGCTAGCGTTTCATTGCTAGAAACAACCACACCAATCAACTGGTGGCATAATCACAGAACATAAAAGCCAATAATGGGGATTCAATTAGTGGTTTTCAAAGGCAGAAGAATTTTACTGCCAAATATCAAATTGTTCCTGGAGATAAGACACCCTGTGTGTGTCAAAACAGCCGATCTACATTTTAATGTCCATATGCCGTTACAATTTGTTATGTCACCAGCAATGTCTACTCCGTACATGTCAAATATCAAAGACAAGAGCCATACAGGGTGGCAAACCTTACCTTCCATGTTGCTGCATTGCGTCTGAAGTAAGCAAACATTCGTGTGAACCAATTGTAGATTTCATTTAGTGTTAGTTGCTTTTCTGGAGACTCGAGGATGGCCTTGTTAAGCAAATTAAAAGTATGATGATTTATGACAAAACTGACAGACAAACATACATTTAGGTTTCACTTTTAATAAATTTTTTAAAAAATGAGATTTTGAGCAAAAATCAAAAAGAGGGTTTCACAATGTGTTCTAAGATTAATGGCTGTTTTTAACAGTTCAATGGCAAGATTCAGAATGGAATTATCTAATTGTTTTGAGTTTTTATTTCTGTTTCCTTACAGAAATATTAATTTATTAGTCATTCATAAAGCAGAATCAAAGAGAAATGCAAAACATTTCACTAGCTGATTAAAGCTCAGTAATTATTTAGAGCTCAGATTAATTCTAGGGATCAGAGATTACTGTAGCTTGTGATAATTGACTTGCCATCTTTAAAACAGGCTCATTTTCACTGTTGTGTGAAATGAATTTCCTAATAATCACATCGTATTGTAATACTTAATCAAAAGCAATTATGTTATATATTGCAGTTCTGAAAACCCTTATAGTAAGGTTTGAACACGCTCACATACTAAAGGGTTCTGCATTTATTTAATCTATAGGGTAGATGTATAGGGACAATCTTTGCTCAAAATATGTTTTCTGAGCATAACTTACCTGCCTAATTAAAGATGCATACGTGAATGGTGGTCTCACCTCTGCATTCTTATAAAATTCTTGGTTCTGAGCAAGATCTGCTAAATAAGAGCAGTTGTTCTGTTAATGTTGGAATTAAAATTTTCTTCACAATTGACAAGAGGAAAC
This sequence comes from Podocnemis expansa, assembly GCA_007922195.1. NCBI lineage: Eukaryota > Metazoa > Chordata > Testudines > Podocnemididae > Podocnemis > Podocnemis expansa. The sequence goes on from ML681973.1 coordinate 9,597,857, forward strand.
AAAAAATGGCCTTTGCCATCGACAGTCATATTTACCTGAAGAAATGGCCACATTGTATTTATTAGGGCACCGTCTCCTGATTGGTTCAACATTGTGCATGCTGGTGGTAGTGATGACAGATGGGCCCTGGATGACAGGAGTGATAGGTGTGGTTGGGGTGGTCGGAGTATGAGGTAAGCTCTGTGGAGAAGCCTCAGAGGCAGTCTTTGACAGTGTGACGCTTGACACCAGATTCAGCTGTTGAGGTGGAGAAAACTATATTAAAAATTACATTTCTTGCAAAGTAGTGATTGTGACCACTAAATCAGAGAATGCATCTTAAACAATTCTTTAGCAGCACACATGCTTTAAAATCCATGACAGGAAGATGAATGTACAATTCTTTAGATTATCTATTACTATATACAATTAAAAATAAAATTGTAACCCAGTAAACAAAAATGCTTGCTCTCAGGTTTTAAAGATTTAAGACAAAAATCCACAATTTGCAAACCCCATCTAATCATACATATTTATTTTAATACTTCATTTTGGCTCCACTGCTTTGCAGTCTAAACCCACACATCTCTTCTTTCCATGTTATCATTATGCAAGGCTTCTAACCGATCTCTTCTTGGATACTTCGTTAAAAGCATCAGGTTTAAAAATAAAAACAATGCTTTGTTAGGAACGCACTAAGAAGAAACAGAAGACCAGTATGGCATTTGGGCTTTTTCCATTCATCCATTTTAACAGCAAATCCTGAAATAGGTTAACTCTAGAATAATTTAATTAATCACACTGCATGAAATACTGCAGTCATTAAGCCCAGCAAAAAATGACACCATTCTTCTCTCTCCTCGGTGTACAATTCAAGCCTGCTACCTGAAGAAACTTACAAGCATGTAACAAAATGATAGCGAACCACACACAGCCTTTAAAATGTGACTGTCCCAAGAAATGGCAACCATACATATCTTTAACATGTATTTCTATTTATCTTGTCAGAGTCCATGTGTACCATGGACTCTTTCTCTGGACACCATTTGAAACAAGATGCTTCTCAGCAACGGGTCAAATACTTGGTCAAGTATTGAAACATCAGAAAGGGAGACTAAGAAAGGGGCTCCCTTCAGTACTACCACATTATTTGTCTGGAAGCATTACTGTGAACAATATTCTGTGTGAAACCAATGGCTAAATCCCATTCATTTCCAAGGAGCCAAGATTTCACTCTCTATCTTCCCAATTAATGTTCTTTGCCTGACATTAAATGAAGGTGGGGCATGGCATACAGACATGCCTCACAAGATCCAATGCTTGTCCACAGAACTTCATTAACCTTCTCAACATGAAAGTAACCAGATCAAAATGCCCACATTAGCATCTCTCATGAACATTAGTAGCTACAAACAGTTGTTCTCTTATAATAACCGTTCGTCCAAAACAAAGCTTGCTATCAACACAATGTGTCAATAACCCACAAGAAGGGTGCAAGGGAATAATACATCAACTGCTCCTGCTTCTCCGTTTTGAAATACAAAAAGCTCAAGGAAGTGTTAGCCACAAAGGGATAACACAGTGAAGATGATGTAGATGGGACTGCAGATACCATCAGTTTGAATACTGAAATGAGCTTGTGAGAAACAGACCTGCAAACATACTTCTTTCTAGCTTGTAAGCACCAACAAGAAAGTATCTTTTCAGAATGGAAAAGATTTAACATTTAAGGAAATGCAGAATTACTTTCCTGGGAGGGAAGCAGTGTCAGAAAGGCAATAAAATACGTGTCCCCAGTTCCTGAAGAATCATGCAATGAAGTGAACCCATGAACACGGCTCAAGGCACACAAGCTAGTGTGTTGCTTTTTAAATGGGTGTGGTTCATGTTTTTAAACATGACTTATACAATACAGTGCAATAATGGAAATAAGTCAATTTGTGGATTTTAGATTTAAAAACCCTGGGTAAGGTGCACATACAGCTGTGTCTTCTTGTTATCCATCCATTACATACAATAAAAGGAGTACTAATGGCTATATGAATGAAACTGGCAGGTCTCACCATGAAATACAATCTCCTGTATTTAATCTCAGTTTCTAAATAGACATTTTAACAGTCCAATAACTGCAAGCAAATCTGCATGAATTTTAAGTGCCCCTCCACAGCACCAGCTCAGGAGACATTCTCTCCTGTTGGAAAGACACTGATACTGTTTCATCATTAGTGCTCAAACGACCCCATTTCGAAAGAATTAGATCCCTTTTAACTGTTAAAAAACTTAACATTTAATCTGTTTCTACTAGAAAACTGCAAAAAAAGAATCTGCAAAGGTCAATGTTCTTTCTACTTAAAGAATCTGAATTGAGTTTAATTTCTTTAGGGCTTTCTGTGTAGGTAGCCATGAGAAATAAATACAGAAAGAGAGGAAGAGCAAAGAGAGGTTGACAAATGACACTGTGATTCACACCCACTGTTGGGCTGCCACTAATAAGCTACAGAGGAAGCAGCCAATCTCAGCTAATTACCAGATAAAATTGTATCGTAAGGACTCTAATTAGGAGATGCTTATGGAGGTGATCTAATGATTAAACACTGCATTCGAATGACCCCACCATCAATGTGCAGTGGTGCAAGATGTCACTGGAATATTTTGTAGAAACAGTAATTTTATTTCAAGGAGGGGAGGAGTAATATTTGTAATAATGGCTATGAGGTAAACTAATTAAAAGACAGTTCCTAAAGGAAGACGGGCTTTGAGCGGCTGTGGCTGTTCCAAAACAAAGTGCCAAATCTCAACAGAGGAGCTGCAGTCAAGTGGAAAATTTCTGCCTGACCTCTGCTCTTGCTATTAATTTGCAGGAAAACTAATGACACATATACATATTCCCACAAAATTGTTCTAATTGCTAATTTGCCAAAGGAGCCCAGTTTCCAAATTAAACATGACTGCAGTCTGTGAGGAAAAAAGAACAAAAAGCTGGAACACTACGAACCTAGTGTGTTTCACCTCAGACTGCCATTTATGTGACTGAACCAACAAGTTAATGAAATGCTGACCTTGCCAATTGCTGGAGAAGTTTTACTTTAAGTTTTATTTGATGATGCTAGCTCTTGCTTGGGTCTCATCCTTACTGGTTACGGTGCCAAGAGCATGTAATGGGGTAAGGGAAAGAATATGCTCAACCTACATTTTAATGCTCAATATGTTGTTGTCATCGTTATCTATAAAATGCAGACTTCAAACTAATTGTGAATTAGAGCAAAATAACAAATCATGAATGGTGTTGATTTTGTTGTAATCTTAAAATATTAATCTTAATTGTAAATGATTAAATCTTAATATCATAATCAATTAGGAATGAAGAAGTGTCTAGGCTCTGTGCTTCTGGCTGCTAAAGATGATTATGCAGGGCAAAGATCAGGAAGGGACTGTACTGGGAGGATTTCTTTTCCTGATGGAAACTCTAGAGAATTTCTCTCTGTTCAAAAACTTCTCTGCTTTCTATTAAAAAAACAAGTTGTTCTGATTAGCAAGAGTTGTTCATGCTGTTGAACTGGACATAACAAGGTTCCCACATGTTGCCATTTTTTTGATGAGGTATCATTCTTGCTTTAAGGTACTGACCGCTAGTCAGAAATCTACCTTTCTAATGAATATTGTTCTTTGCATTACATGTGGGTATCCGACATGCTAGGCACCATCCATGCACATTTAAAACAGACTCTACCCCAAAGGGTTAAGCTGTTCAGCAACGTTTATAATAAGAGCTTATTTCTCCCTAGAGTTTCTGTTTTGGAAAAATCTGTTTTAAAGGCCTGTAGTTTTGCAAATCCTACTAATGAAGGATTTTTTAAATACAGGAAGCTCACATCTCTCTAATTGAACAATCAAAAATGCCACTACTGTTTCAGACTTCAATATTCTGCCTAGGTTTTTATTATTTTTAACCTTTATCATCAAGAAATAGCCTTTTTCTCCATTTCAGAAACACTGACTGAGTTGTCAAGAATTTTCTCTCTCTCTCCATATCTGTATTATCGAGAGAGAGAGAGAGAGAGAGACGCACAAACACACAAGCCAGAGAGGTAACCCTCTCCTTCACCTCATAAAAATAGATTTCTATTAAGTAGCTCTCCCATTACGAGTCCATTTGATTTCTCTCCATGTAAACAGATTACATAACAATAGTGGCTGCAAATAAAAAATCTGAAACATTTTAAAAGAAAAAAATTGAAGTGTCACAGTGGGGCCTGCTTTAGGGCATTGATTTTTCTCCTGTTGGTGCTGCCACTCTGATCAGAGCTGAAATTGATGAGATAACTGCATGGAGTATCTGGACTTTAAACACCCTGGTGTAGAGACTGCTGAAGGTGGAGGGAAGTGGGGTGCAGAGAATCAAGTTTTGTTCAATTCTGTGTCTTCCTGTACTATTCAGCCTGGACATATTACTGTATTAGAGGTAGGATCTGGCGGGCAACAATCGCTTAGCAGGTGTTGTTATTGGCAGGGACACTAAGGAAACCCAAGTTGAGGAGTGGGACTTAATGAAAAACAGTATATAAAAACAGCTTTTATGTGTTGTACTTGAGAATCTCTTTTTATTGCTGCATATCATTATTTTTCAAACTTTAAGTAGAGCTACAGCAGCTAAAATGCTCAGTCATTACCTAAACAGTTAACAGGCTATTTTATTGCAATACTTTGTTTTCACAGTTGCTAAAAACAGCATTTAAAAACATTTTCAACTGCTATGGTTAGAGTAAAAGAAAATACATTAAAAAGGAGTATCTAACAGTGCACTTCATTTACAGTGCCAACAGTTTCTTTAAAAGTTTTATGTTGATTTTATAAAGATGGATGCATTACCCAGTACTCGGAATGTCCTGCTGGCCAGAATTTAAAAAAAAAAAAAAAAAAAAAAAAAGAACGTGGCATTTTTTCCCTCCTGTCTAGGTAGTGAGTGGTTCTTTGATGTTTAGTTAATGCCCCAAAGCTGATCAAACTTCTGATTTATTCTATTATGCTGACCTCTGACATGAATAAAAATGGTGACCTTAACAGCAAAACTAGAATAAAAATTCTTATGAATAGCAGTAGGTTTTCTTCTTTTTTTAATGCTGAAAAAAATCTCCACCTCTGTACAATACATAATTGCATATTCCCCCAGGACAACTGAAATTCATTTTGAAGTATTTAAAACTAAGCAATGAGAGTCATTTCATATTCTTTATACAGTAACCTATGAGGTACACTTCATTTTGCTTTTAAAATGTTACACACTTGGACACCACAGCTGTAAAGTCACATTTACACACTTTTAAAGAGTTAACTTATTGTGCCTGTAATATTGGTTCAGTAGCTCTCCTCCAGTTCTTTGTCTCCAACTTTAACTCTCCTTTCATGTGTTCCTCCAGCTGCAGGGCCCGAATAGCATGTACTTCTAACAGCTGATAGCACAGCACACCAATGGAGGCAAGCTCTGCATGTGCAGTTTGGGCCACGAGTTACCAAAGGAGCTGACATGCTTAAGTCCCATTGACTTGAATATAACTGAAGAACTTTGCTGAATTAGGGTCTCAGGATGTAGGTATAGCTAATAAACACATGATCATTCATTTCACTGTGTCTTCCAAAACGTCAATTATTCCAAGGCGCTAAAGCAATCTAAAGACTGATATACATGCATTCCTTAACATGACAAGACCTGACAAGTCACTGTCTAACAGGGTTGGATTAATTCCTGTATCAATGCACACAGGGTTGGTCTATGATCTGAACAGTCCAAAAATACTATGCTAATTGATGGGACGTAGCTAAACAGGGCAAGATCACATCACTAGTCAGCACAAAACACAAAATGCATTCAGTTATAAGAGATATTCAGTAAAACAGTTCACTCTTCTATTTTACCATCTAGTTAAGAGCTATTTAAGAAATAGGCATTAATAAAATTTACATGGAAGAAATATTTCCCATAAACTCTCCACTCAGTCATTAAAAAGCTGTAATTTCAAATGCCAATTTAGTGCTGTGTTTGGATCGGCAGTGACTCCTTTAAAATCACAGATGTACTAAAAATATACTAATCCTACACCTTGCATTAGGTATGGTGGAAGAATAAAAATTAATTACTGGATGTAAGGAATACTTTGCACTGCAGCAATGGTCATCAGATCTTTTTTACCAAAGTCCTACCCCACTGAGTTAAAAGGACTGGGGTCTAGCATAGTCTACGCAATGCCTGTGTATTTTTTTCATAAGGAAAGCACAATTTATGCAAAACACTATACTTCGACATTTTATAATTAATTTTCAAATGCTTCACCTATACATATTTTAATAATTTCTGATTTATCAGATGGTATCTATAATAAATTTTTCTATATTTCAATAAATGAAAAGAAGGCAGTTTCAATCCAACAACAGAGTGTCACACAATATAGGCCTGTCAGGCACCAATTTTTACTTCTAACATGTAAGTTAAAGGATAAGGAATTTATAATGCTGCCTGTGAACGAAACCACTTTTCATACACAAATGTGATTTTTTTTTCAAAGGGTAATACAACAGTACATTTACATAAACTAATCCAAACAATCTATGTATTTGACAATGGCAAACCTCACACAGACTGCCTATTGTTGGTTTACATCTTGGAGCTCTTTATGTTGGCTTGTAACACTGCTCTAGCTGTCAAAGGTTTGACTTGGACTCTAAATAAATGGTTATAGAAGTGCTGTGCAGCGATATTGGACTTCTTTGCAAAAGAAAACCTGCTGTGTATGAATTCAAAAGCTATTAATTTTTCAGTCAAAAATATTCATGCCTATTTCTTTTAATAAAGAAACACTGTGCTGAGCAACGGAGAGATAATGTTGACTAGTGGTACAGAATTTTCAATAGAGCAGTTAAAAATAAATTTAGTGGGAGGTCCCCATCAAAGCTATAATTTTCCAGAATGTAAAACATTTTTTAATACTAATCAAGACAGCCCATTTTTCCCTGTTCGTTTTTCTTCTGCTGCCTTTCCCTGTTTATTGGTTGCTTAATACTTATCTTCATGGCGACACCAACTGGTATCTTTGTAGCCTACAACATTAATGAAAGTTTACTGCCTGTTGATACTGAGTACGGATCACTAGCAGAAAGGCACTTATCTTGTGATTGTCTCCATTTTGATTTTAATCCTTCCTCCTGAGGAGCACTGCTGCTACAAAAAGTCTCTCACCAGAGTGTTTTGAGACCCCCCGATTATTTCACTTTTAATTTTTTAATCCAGTAGGGTGGACAGAAACCAAACCCCCCTTCTCCCCTCTCTGCTGGGGCTATAGACTCTAGTATGCTGCAGGGTAAAACACACTTATTCAGGCTAATGTGATCTGAAGGACAGGAGGAGTGTTATTTCCAGGTACTTTAAGTAATTTCCCTCTGTGATCATCCAGATCCATTGGCTCAAGTAATTTTAGGAATCTCAAGAGTTCAACTGAAACAGCTTATGTGCACCGCCCTCAAACTTTCTCCAAAAGGAACTGTTGAAACTTCCCATTGAGTTTGACTCCTGCTCCTATGCTATTGAATACTCGGCAATTTTCTTTCTAGTACCTCTCTATCCACTTCTGCAGCCATTTATTTCCAGCTACACAGAAACTGAGAAATTCTTTTTTAGTAAAAATGGATGTGTAAAATGTTTAATGATTTTATGCTCTCTGTCTCTGTAATGTGTTCTGTTTCAGACATTAATTTTGTCTACCAACTGCATCTTGGCAGGCTACCATATTTGCTGGGTTAATAGTGTGACTCCTTTTTATTTCTATCACCATAAATCATAAACATATATGGGTGTGTGTTTGCTTTATTTATAGAAAAATAAAATCAGCCAAAACAGATAAACCAATACTTTGCTATTACCCTGCATCATTGCATATTGATTAAAATTGCTAGTACTAACTATAGATTGTCAACGCTCAATTAATTTTCACACAATGACTCAAAGCAAAATCAAATAAAGGCAGTGTACCTTTAAATCTTACAAATCTTAAAATCAAGAAGCAAAGCCCTCTCTCCATTTTGAATAAGCATGTGGAGCTATGAAGAAAAAAAATTTAGCATTATGTGGATGTGAAAAAAACAACAGCTGAAGCGCAATTTGCTTCAGGAAACAAAGAGCCTCTTACAGGTACCACTCATTGGTTTGACTATGGGACCACCTTTACTTATAAAACCAAAGGTAAAGTACAGTCTGTAAAGTTTCTCTTTTTCACAGATTTCTTCCTGAGACCAAGTTGGATGAAGGTTTTTTTCATTCTATTATGTATCAGAGTTTTGATGGACTGCGAGTACTTCAACAACTAATGCTGGGTGATACCGATTTTGTTGTTCACAATCACCATCAAAACGTACAGGCAGCTAGAGTCTACCCTACCTGCGCCTGGATAGGATCACAGTAAAAAGTCAAATACATATACCAAATGTAACTTAATTTTTATCTTGAGCACTAAAACCATATTGATCTAAATGCTCCTGTTGGTCACATGCAAATTCAACTTACCTCAAGGGAATTTATTTGCATGTAAATAAGGGTAGGAAAAGGGCCAATGTAAGCTGAACTAGCTTTAAGCCCCTTGAAGAAAAAAGAATGTGGGAAAACTGGATTTCTGTGGCAGTGAGTATGCTAAGCCAACCAGCTAGCGATGTAATTTTTGTCTCTTCATTTTGACAGTCTTTTAAAGTAGGCCACACTTTGTATTATGCTCTGAGGTGGGAAACAGGAAAAGAGGTTGTTGTGAGCCTTTGTTCTGTTACTGCACAGAATAGTACTTACAGGCTGAGGGGTGGCTTTTGGTTCAGTTGACTTCACATGCAGGTGTGTCATCATAGCTTGCAGGCGCTCTTTGTCTTTTGCAAGCTGAAGGAGGGAAAAAAAAAAAAGGTCTTTTACTTTTATGAATACAATCCAGCACTCTGCTTATTCCTAATTAAACGGCTGGCCCCACAGCACATGACAAAACAGTTTTTATTGCTTAGTAGTTTGGAAATTTTATATGGTTTTTTCTAAAGTCAAACTAACTCATGGGGCTGGGTGTCAGCATTTCCCAGAGCAAAACGCATTAGCCCTTGAGTGAGGAGTGCCAGACCTGCTGGCACCAAGGGGGTCACCACAGCCCTGCCGGCTAAAAGACAATAGTGAATCATGTTTATTAACCAATCCTATTTCGGCTCAGGAGGCAAAGCAAAAGAAACTATGCAGCTAACTCTCAAATGCAAATACTTTCCTGCTGTCACGTATCCTCCCCCTCAAAAAACAAAACAACACCAAAACAAAAAACAGAAAATAAAACATAGTTTTTCTGTCACATATGGCTCATGTGGTGCACAGAACAAGCAAAGAGGCATGAGTGGTGAAACCACAGAAGTTATCCTCCAAGAATGAGAACAGGCAGCTTATGCTCTAGAAAGCACTGTGCTTATTATTTAAAGAGTACCAAACATTTCCAAAAATCAAGGTCACTTTCTGCTCCTTTGCAATAATAATATCTGGCTCTTACCTACCACATTTCATCAGTTGGGCCTCAAAATGCTTAGACAAAGAGAGCAGCATCATTATCCCCATTTTACAGATGAGGAAACTGAGGCCCAAAGAAGGGAACTAACTTGCTGAAAGTCACCCACAAATCCAGTGACAGAGCTACAATGAGAACCTAAGGGTCCTGAGTCCCAGTCCAGAGCTGTATCCACATGGCCTTACTGCTTCCAGAAGGTGGGGTAGAAATGGAGCGAGTGCAATCTTAACTTGGAGCAGAAATTTAAAATCGCATTCTCTTTATTACGTCTTTAACCAACAGGATAGGAAAGTGTAACCATATTAGGATCTATGTTATTGATGCTCTGTCCCTTAGTGTCAACAGAAGACTGTTGAAACCAAAAGAAATTTGGGGCACATAATGCTTTAGGAATGCTTTTTTTTTTTTTTTCCTCTCTCTCTCTCTTTGTGATCCAATTATGACACTGTTTGTAAGCACTGGGGAAAACTGTTCTTACTGTGCCCAGCCCTATAATGATACACTTCAGTTTTCTTGGGTCTCTGCATTTTCTCCTGAAATCCCCACATACGTCACACTTTGGTTACTCAGACTCTCCCATTATACTGCCTTGATTAAGTTGTTCCTTTGCATACTGGCTGGGTAGTGAACACATTAAGAATGTAATGATCAGGCTGTAAGCTTCCTGTTCTGGGCGACCTTGAAAGCTCATTCTATGTGTAAATAGTGTCTTTCCCAACTATTCTCTAAAAATGAAATGGTAACATATACTAACATAAAGAATAAAAGGAATACTAAAAAAGGGGTTGTAATTACTCCTATGCCCAATAAACAGACTCCTATTTACTTCACTAGCATTTAGATCAGGCCCACAAAATTAATAATTTTCTCACATATTTACTCTCAGGTTTGAGGTTTCCCCTAGAAAATCCAAATTCCTGGCGCCAAGAGGAGAAAGCTAATCACATTCCAGTGAAAGTTTAATAAACCTACCCTCCTTATCAGACTCATCTGTTTTGAGCAGTAAAATTGGGTTAAATGTGCGTAAAAGAAAACTCAGTCATAAATCCCCATTCATTACAATACTGTTAAGGGTGTGTCAGTCTGTCTAAACTGTGCCAAAACATCATGGTGGGTTGAAACGTAGCATACTAGGTTTCCAAAATAGGAACTAAAAGGAAAATCAATGTACGGCTGTCTTGTGTTCTAGAAGTGCAAAATCAAAATCATTGGGATTTTCATGACACCATTTTTTCTTTTTCCTTTTGGAAGAGCACTGGATAGCTCAGAGGACTGGTGTTGACATAATGGTCACCAGTAGAAATCTGATCCTGGATAGGTAGCTGACAAACACTGTTACCTCCTGAAGGAGGTCCCTCAGCCTAAGCAGCAAGGCTTTGAGGACTCAATTCAAGGCATAGCTGACTAGAGTCCACATTAAAACCTAATCTGACCTAAGAGCAGCCTTGCTGGCAGTCTCAAGCTGCTAGGCCTTAACATGGAACCTCAATATCCCAGAAAGTCCAGGTCTCTGTTAAATTACTCTACTACAGCTGTGGGCATAAGTCTGCATTAAACTTTTGTGAAGAAGTCCTCTCCGACTGGCAGTCAACAGCCAGCGAAGAACAGGGGAATGACAAGGGCTGAGAGGAGCTTGAAAGAGTCTCCTGCGTCTACAAGATCCTTTCTTTGGGATCTACCGGCCAAACCTCCTGGAAGTTCCACAGGCAGCTGATCTCACTCTCTTGACAGAGGGATCCAGTGGAAACTCCTGCCCCACTGTCCTCCTGTGGTCTTTTCCAAGGAAATGGAGAAGGCCTGAGCCGTCATCTACACTGATTTATACCAAATCAAATTAAACCAATGAATGCTTCTATTCCCAATAAAGGGTGGCTTCATGGTTTTGTGTTCTGAATCTTTATTTGTTGAATAGCTGTGCATATGAGCTGCCTGCAGTTCAGTCTGCACTCTAATCTGCAGCCCTCAAACGATCATTATTTTAGAAAGAGAACAAAATAAGTACTCCCAGCTCAATCAAGACCCGAAAACTCTGCATGTGACACAGCAACAAAAGCAAAGCAAAGGCAGTTTTCTCACACCTAGCCCAAGGGGGAACCCCTAACCAATTCTCTCATGCACCCATCATCCTAATGTCATGGTCCATTTGACTCTGAACTGGAAAGGTTCTTATCTTTATTGTTCTCAGTCACCATCTTCACATTTTCTAAATGCTGTATTTGGTGGGTGAATGCTGCTAAAGATCCTCTTGACATTTCAGGCAGACACATACTAATATTTTGTCATAGTCTGGGAATTTGAACGCTCATACTGTTAGGCAAGAGTTTAAATGATGAAAAATTGAAGTCTCTTGGTTTCAAACAGTGAATGGAAGTGAAAAATCCCAAGAATTTAAACTGTGTTCCATTAGGTCAGGAAGCAGGAGGCTACAAGACCATAACTCCATTAGCACCACTCCACCATTCAGTTAGATCATTCCAGAGAAGTCATGAGGACTTGCTAGACCACGAAGGTGAGGAAGCTCTTATCAGTGAGGCACTGACTAGGGCTCCAAAGATCTGGAAATGGGAACTGCTCGTGGTTTTGCAGGAAAATGCACTTGATTACTAAGGGCATTCTTTGGGAAAGAATTGTTATGCATACAAAATAACTGATTAGCACTGCTCTTAAAAGAGCCCTATTCTGACTTTTCAAAGCTACTTGTAAGCATTATTTGTTTCCCTGATGATCTCCTGTGACAGCAGATAAATACATTAGCTCTGTAAAACTGTGAAAGGTCATCCAAAATGCCCTGCTGTACATTAGCCTCTCCGTAGGACTCGATGTAAGATGCATTTAAATGTATGTTCCAAATGTATATGGGGTAAGATCCACTTCTTGCAGGACTGTGCCTTGTAGAAGGTTATTCACAGGAGCACTGCAGCGGTTCACCAAGATCGGCAAAGCTGGATGGGCATTTTGTTTTTTAAACATCCCCATTTCACTCTCCATGTACCACTTCCAAGGCTGGGTTCTATTCTCTATCAGAAGATGCTATTGCTCCTCTTCTACTCTCTATGGGTACAGGATACCTGGTGCATCCAGTCAAATACACAGACTGTATGCCAAAAGTCCAGCTACCATGGGGTAGGGCGAGTTGCCTGCTCAGTTGGGGCCACCTGCTACCTACAGTCAGGTTCCTTGTCGGGTTGCAGGAGCTCCTGTCCCAGGCCAGGAGCAGAGGGAGCCCTGCTGGAGCAGGGAAGGAAGTGGAGATAATCCAATGAGCAACAAGAAAGTGGGGAGAGGAGTGAGACACGGGGCAGTGCCTTGGAGAGATCATCCAGCACTTCTTTGCACTGTGGCGGGTCTGGTTTTTCAATAGTTCCCAACCATCCCTAATAGGAGGAGTTCAATCGAGCTCTGAGTGCTTGCAAGGACACTGGCTTCACAGAGTTTCCTTGCCCACTTATTCTTCTCATTCTGAAACATCAGCTAGTATTTATCTTAGATTTTATAAGGTGCTACTGACCCAGTACCTGAGTTCTCCTTAACCAAAAGCCTCTTCTGCCAATTATTATTGCAAACACATCCACAGTGCTGTAAGTTTCTACAGCACCTTATATACTGGATAAAAACCTCCACTTTCCTCTCTGCTGTTAAGGGGTTAAAATCTAAGACAAACACATAAAGACAGGACACTGGCCACTTCAGGAGCAGGGGGATGGAAAGAGGACCGCTGCTGACAAGGACGGGAACACTGTGCCAGGTGTAAGGAAATGGACAGGGAGAGGAAGACAATAGGAGTAGGTGCCCCGGACGTGGTAGTAAAGTGTAATACAAGGTCTTGGAAAGAAGTGTGAGCATTTTAGACAACAAGCCATTTGCGGATGATGGGGGGAGACCCAGATTGGGCAGTATATCCAGTCCAACAGGAAAAGAAGACAACGTTAGCAGCAGCATTCTGGACAAACTGAAGATGAAGCCAGTCACCAGGTTACAATAGTCAACACAAAATCATTATTTTCTCGTACTAGCAAGGATTATTGTTCTTTATAGCATCTATCATCTTTATAGCATTCCTTTGTGTACTTGAACAGAGGCCAAAGTTGCCTTTTCTGCACTGAGAAGGGACAGTTATCTTAATGTTTCCCTATCACATGCTACTTTTCAAACCTATCTTCATTTTTGTTGCTCTCCTCCAAACTCCACTAATCTAATGCACTGCTCCAATGCAGGCCTAGCTAGACAGAATGGCATGCACCTTGCCTGAATTTATAACTTCAGCTCTTACTCTTCCTTCATTACCAGCCAATCATTTCTCTCTCTGCAATTCCCTTAACGACTGGTGATTACGTGAACATGGCTTCAATCATGTAAAAACACGAGAAGACTATGCTTCTCGTAGTGTTTCAAGGATGTTTGAGATAGAGATACTGTGAGACCAAAGATTCATGATAATTCTGTCCAAATGAAAATCAGACCTGATGTTCGCTTCCTTGAATATTTATCAGGAAAGCAAGAACCCTTACTTTCTTTAAACTAAGACTGTATATCTCTGACAATGTATGTTGACAGAATATTATACATAAGATTAGCCATAGTAAGAGAAATAGAGAGAGAATATCAAATCTGGATCCATTAGATTCAAATCAAATATAATACTTAAGCCTTAAAGCTGTTACAAAATTAATTCTAGGAAAAATAATTTAAAAGAGCAATGCCTGATGAACTAGTCAAGAAATTTAATGGAGCCAGTCAGAGGAGTACAAACTCGCAGTTCACATTCTCAAGAAGGTTCAGTGATGGCAGATGGGAAGACAGCAGATGGTAATCTACAAGTACACATTTGGTTCTTCAAGAGTTTGCAAAAATGGAAAACTGCTCCACTTGCTTAGGCTATTTCAGGCAGTGAAAGCAGACAAATGATCATCGGCGTTTGAGGGTAGGGTCAGAAGGACAGAACACACAGTCAAGTTAGTTTAGGAACCACTGGCTCCCACTCCTCACGGAAACGAGAAACACTATCATCATGATGCCAAAGCACACAACGATATTTCCTTTTCCTGCAAGAAGCCACATCTGGAGTGTGGAGAAGAGCAGGGACATGCCATGTACACATACCCACCATCTGTGCAAGAGGGGCACTGTGGATATTAGCATCATATGATGTCTGACAGGGCCACAAACCAAAGTGGACATCATTCCTTGCCTTCAGGTAGGTAACTCTCCATTAAAGGCATGAGGAAGTTGCAATATGAATATGCAAAAACATCTCCCATATCACTGCAACACACTAGGTCAAATCCTCTTCCAAGTAGGGTAGTGTGGCATGTAAAAGTGGGCAGAATTTGACTCGTGCCCAGGATTGCAAACACTTGTTATCTCACTGCACTCTGCAACCCTGCTGGTTGGCAAAGTTGCACACTAGCAGTCTGAGTATTAACGGATGAACTGGACTGGTAATGGGACAATGCCTTCCCTGTCTGGGTCACAGAGCTATAGAAAGTAGGACTGTTAGTGGTTTGAGACGTAAAAGAAATGCAGTCAGGAGGCAGGCATGGCCGTAAGAGTTCCTACAGTGACTCTTTGCTACCATGCAATTCCTCTCCATGGAGGAAGCTGGGAATTTCTTCAGCAACTGGTTTATTTAGGTTTGGCCTGTTTAAATATGGGATACATCCATCAGGGACTATGTCCTGCCCTAACAGGGAATGGACTCTGAGCTAAGAGATCTTTTCCAACACTATCATACCTCTAAACGTTTATTATACTCAGTGCTCCCCGGTAACTAAAAAAGAAGTGCTGGAACACATGTCTAATAAGCAACACCACTGGATCACACCACTGCAGTTCCACAAAAGAGTGACAGAGTGGCATTTTGGAGGATTTCAGCACAATCAAAGGCCAGATCACAATTAGTAATATATCACACAGATCAACCTACCACAATACTGTCACACAATTATAAAGTACAAGCAATTAAAAATCACCTATACCTTATTCCACTCTTCATGCAGGGCTTCCTCCTATTGTTCCTATGCAACACAAACTTCAGTTCCCCACAGAACTGCAGGATTGAGTTGTTGTATTAATTTAAATGGAATAAATGAGTGAAAGATGTGGACACAACCCAGTCACTAATCTAAATTAATACAAAAGAGCTCATAACATTTCTTAAAACAACTACAACCCAATCTAGGTTTACCTACAGCATGATAT
>ML681973.1:9618596-9728596 GCA_007922195.1 Podocnemis expansa
ATGATCTTTTTTAATTTTGGGGGAAGACTGTACTACTGTACAGCCATCATAAGTTGAGACATCAAAAATTTGGCAGCCTCTCCTAAAGAGTGTGTTGAAACTAAGTCTAAAAGCAGGAGTGGGTCTAAATAGCATTCTATAGAGGATATAAATGGAATCACAGTTAAAAAAAAACCCATGATTTCTTTTTGACAGTTCCTCTCTGCAGTTGTCTTTTTTTAACCTTTAACTCGTTTAGCTTATTTAATCTAATTTTTTCCATCAGACATGAGGAAGGAATTTGACTACAAATGGGTGACGATTAATATTACATTAGAAAAAAAAAATATCGCACTGTTAAAATGAACACAGAGTTATACATTCCAGGCACATTTCAAAGCGACACCCTAGCCTGACAGCCTTTCAAGAATCCTGCACTGCTCACACATCTCAAAAGATTCTTCAATAACAGGGTTGAGTTTAAGCTTATATGTCAGGGCACAATGCAGCTCTTGTTTATCACCATATGGAGGTGCATACACGGAATTCTCTAAAAGTGAAGAGAGCAAAGGCTTAAAAGGAGAAAGTCAAGAGCCTCCCTTTTGACAGAAGCAGCCTATTTCAACAGCTGATTCCTGCCTTTAAAGTATATGGCACATACAAAATAAATACAGATCCCAAAATTAACAAATCTTCATAACTGTCTAATACATCCTGGGCTGGCTGCGGAAAAACAAGATCATTTTGGATTTATATCTGTAAGTATGGGATTTCCTGGACAGCTAATATCCACAAACAATCAAACACAGAGGCCCATGAGAAAAAAAGAAGCATTCTTTCAAATTTGAGCTGAGAGTCGTGATTTTTAAAGGGCTGAACAGGAACTGGAGTTGAAATCTGAAGCAGGAAAATTCCTTTCATACGCACTGATGGACACTCTGCTGTGTTTCTTTTGGCCTTGTAAAAAAGTTTTTAGGTCACTTGGCTTTGGATAGTAGAGCAGATTAAAATCTTACAAGTTCAGAAACTTTGAAAATGACAAATAATTCACCCCCTCCTTTCTTAAACTAATGATAATTTGCTAAAAAGAGTCAAAGCTTTTTTACGATACCTGTTGCCAATATTAGTACCACCAAAATGATCTCATCTTTCATTCTGGCTAAATTCCAACACACAATTTCATTAACCCAGGTACTGCAGGTGATAAAACTCATTTTTCCCTAAAGAGACAGCTAAAAAGTACCAGTTACACGTTTATGAAGTACCAGCAATCAAAATTATGGATTTTCTAAAAGGTTTTTAACTACTTTTATTGAAAGGAAAATCGCTGTCTCAGACGTTTGTGACACTATTGCTAATAATAAATTTTACCATTTAGACACAGCAGTAATATGGTAGACAGTGTCAATAAAAGTATGATTCTACTCTTTTAAGTAATGCTTTCTGATTTTACACCGGAAATTATAACGTGAAACATAAACTAAGATACTTTTAAAATATAAAGTATAACAACATAGGACAATATGTCTAGGTACATCTACAGTGTGCAGTAAATATCCCTTTATATATTTATGTAGATAGACAGACAGAAATAGATTTCAGAGATTTTCTAGTACACCTAGCATAGTACCCTCCAAATAAAAATGATTCATCTATGCATATAAAACTAAAATTACCTTTATTATCTCTCTATCTCTTAGCTTGTTCCTATGCTAAATGAAATATCCAAACTTTGTGATGTTATCTTTGGGCTGCTTATCTAAAACTTTTCCTTCTAACATGCTACAGATCACTAGAGGGCACTGTGGTATTTAGGCCACTCTGACCTCTCTAAGCAATGAAACTATTGGAAAGGTCTTCAACTTCCGTACAATGTCAGAAAGGTTAATAAGGATGTTGTAAAAGAAACTGTAACATGCCAATTTGAACAGCAACTCAAAATATGCAACAGTCTAGAAAATAAAATCAGTTTTCTCATCAATTAAGTGTCAACATGTTTTCACAAAGAACAGACTTCATGGAGCAACTGCACTTCAGCTGTCTTTCTATAGTTTATAATGGATTAACAGCTGGAAACACCTTTAGCCAGAGATTCTTTCTACTTACATTGGAAAAATCAAATTGAGTACACCATGTCTTTAAATATGAACACATATATAGACTGTCCCTTTCCACTCTTTCTAACCACTAGATCAAAAGTTTCTGTTGTGCTACCAATAGATGACTTCACTGCAGACCATTTTGACATGCAAATGAATGCGTTTGAAACAATTTATGATTTCCGGCTTACTTCAACATGTATTAGCATATACCTGGTTTCTTTAACACACACTTTGTTTTTCCAAAACCACAAACACAGTTGCTGGAATTTCATGTGGAAGTGCTTAAGGGGTTGAAAGTTAACACCTTTGTGAGCTGAGCTGCCTCACAGTTGCTGCTAAACAAAAGACTCTTTGTAGAAGCTTTCTTGAAATGTTTTCTTAACATGTTCCAAGTAGTTTTAGGCAGGCAACTAAAGTAAACAAGATGTTACCATGATAAAAACACTTGTGAAAACATTACAGAGTGCACTTAGCAGTTTCTTTCACATAAACCCTCCTTAGTTTCATTAAAGTTAAATTCACATGAAGCAGGCATCTTTCCACGAATGATTGCCACATCTCATGCCTCAAAAGGTGTGTGCATCCCATTTAAAGTACAGATTCAAATCACCAATGTTATTCTGAGACTAAAAGTACCCAAATTATGACAGAATTCAAAATATGCAGGGCTCAGTTCTACACCGTATGGGTTGGCCTTACACTATCTGCCCTGCATACCCGTGTAGCTTGACAAGTATTCCACTCACCGCCCATTCAAACAGATTTCCCCAAACCAGCATCACTGTAAGAAAGAACTGATTTCTTTCCCTGTCCATATCAATCTTTAAAAACATGAGAATGAAATGAAAGATATCGATTTTTAAGATAATCTCATATGTTACTGTTCTTTCATTTCAGATTACAATGTGGATAACAGGAAAACACACAACATCAGGCATGCCTGCTCCCTAAAGCCTTCACTTTGGATCTGTGGAGTTAGGAGTAAGGCCATTGGATCACAGCAGGGAAACTGGACTTGTTTTTGTTTTTATATTATCTAAGTATTCTAGGCCATGCAGGGTGCAACTGTTTCATTAGACTTAACAGAAGCACCTGCTGCTACCAATTAGCTCTAACTGATACAGCCATCATATCATAATCAATGACTGATAGATTAACACAAACAAAGAACAAAAAAACTAAAATGGCAACTTATTTGGAGAAGAACCAGGGAAATAAATGCATACAATAGACTGTGTCTGCTGGTTGTGATAAGCATCCTCCTGTTGGCTGTGAGTGAAAGACAACTGTGGATCGTTATTTGTACAGTATTTATCTTTGAAATCAAGGGCCCTGTGGTGTACCTCACCTTGGGAACAAACACTATAGTATGATCACAGAGGAGTGTCAAATCTCTGGTTTTGATTTACCAACAGTTATGATATTTCTTCCTCAGGAGGAAAAAAAAATGAATCATGATTTTAGACCTGTGAATCCTTTTTCTACCTTAACCATGGCATCATTTTATTGGTATCTTACACTTCCATTCCATCTATTACTTCTCTTTGCTTTCTGTATCAGGCCCTGTCACAAAGATGAATGAAATTAAGTAATGCTCACCTGATACATAACCATTTAGTGGGAGTTATATTTTTATCTTGGGTTGACTATTAAAAGACATGTACCTTTGAGAATTATACAAGTCCAGTCAGTGCAATTATAAATGACTACTGGCAGCAAAACTTCTATCACTATTGGCCTTATTTGCTACTTTCAATAACCAATAAACTTGCAAAAACAACAATAAAATGTAAGGGTATCCACTCCACAATAGGGGCAAGAAATCTAGAGGGTTACAGTATCATTATATGAAGTGCTGCCTGCTTTCCCAGCACCGTCAATTTGTTGCCTGGGGATATCCATTCTATATACATTCTGGGTGACGTATCACTCAGCATTGATATGATTTTGTAGTAAGATAATCCCTTGGACTGCAGAATTTGTGTACCAGGAAATTTTGGCACTCGACAGGTACAGAAAAATTACATGAACAATTTTTGTTGTTGTTGAGAGACAATTTAGGAGGAAAAAAACTGCTTCACAACTGTAAGTGAAAAAAAAAAATCTAAATATGGAAGTTCAGATGGGTTAGGGAACATCCAGATGGGAAATTTTACCTGTAGGCTATTGGCTCAGATTTAGCCAAGGTTAGAAGGTACTGGCTGTTCACAGATGTCTGTGTAAGGAGTTTGTGGTTTCAGTTCATCTCCTGGTGGGACAGATGTACATATCACAAAAGCATCACAACCGATGCTAATAGGTAACCTTTCTTTGTAGTGTTAGCAAAAACCCACACAACTAAATGCACTGACCACCATTTGTGGACGTTGCCACACCACATGCTGAGGTAGAGGAATACCGCTAAGAAGCCTATGCTGTCCTTATCCATGCCGTATTACCTAAATGTGATAGAACCCAGCTTGTAATCGTGCTGAGTAATATCTTACTCCATAAGTAGTCTTAGTAAAACTAGTGGGGTCCAAGTTAAGAGAAAGGACTACTCAAGATGAGTAAAGTTGGCAAAATCTGCATCCATGTGAATACACAGAGAGTTCCAGTTTCCAAGAATGTCATACCCAGAAACTTTCCCTGGCACTAAATTAAATGACAATTAGAATTGTTTTAAAGAGCTAAAGTGTATAGAAAGGCACAGAAATATAAAAGAATGGGCAAGTATGAGAGATTAGCATTTATTTCACTAAGTGAACAACAGGATGAACTAAAAGAAATGAGACCACCCTTCATGGAAATCTATGACTAGTGTCTTCTTATTTTGTAATGCTCTTATAATGAGACCTTTTTCATTACTGCACCATTCCTTCCTTTACCATATGGTTTACACTGGGCCTGGTTCTTGCTTCCACTGAAATTAAATGGAAGTTTTGCCAGTAAGTTCACTGGGACCAAGACTGGCCCCTTGTATTTCGGAAACAAGATTTTTTAATACAGACATACCTTAATTTAAAAGAAACAAAATAAATAAATAAACAAATAAATAAATAAAATTCCTCAGAACTGTTCCAAGAAAGAACAGACAAATCTAAGAGTGCTTCCTGAAGATTTGGGGACAAACGCTGCTTAGTTGCTCCAGTGTCAATTTCAAGATATTATGTGGATTTCTGTGAACTTATTCCATTAGAATAACACTGTAAATATTACAGCAGAATTTGGCTCTTTGTGCATTGAATCCACAGTTGCTGGAGCGTTTGTTCTGTGTTGGAGGCAACAACAACATAACCATAGCAAATCTAGGTAGAAGATGCTGGCATATGCCAAAATTCAACAGGAGCCCAAATGTACCAATAGTCTAACTGTGCCTCGTGATCTACTCCAAGATATATGTTATACAATATTAAAACATTTAAGCTTCAGCTGTGAGAGGAAACTGATACCTTCAGAAGAACTATATGAGACCCATTACAGTCTTCACTTCCCTGTGTAGGGATCCATGCATTACCAAACACTAGCCAATAATGTACTGTTTATGCAATGTGTAAAACTGTATACTTTGGCAGTGAGAGAAGGTCTGTAGAAAAATACAGGGGCCCAATATATGTAATTACAGTTTATTTTTACTAGCGTCAGCTTTGCTCATTTGATACCTATTTGACATAAATTAATTTCATATGATGCCTTGCAATTCTCTCTGATCATTTAAGGAGTTAGAATACCACTGAATTTAAAAATTAAATGGAATAAAGATTAAATTCAGGTTGCACTATGTAAAATTTCAGCCTTTTTAAAATTAGAAAATTGAAATAGAAAAAACTACTATAAAACAGACTGTAGAAATTCAAACAGTACATTTTATAGCACCGCACTATACAGGAGACCATTTTACTCTATTTGAGTTATAGATTTCCTTTTTCCCAGAGGGATAAATTCACCATCTCCTATTAAAACGTACGTTAGACATGACCCAAAGCCCACTGAAATCAACTGGAGTTTTCTATTGACTTCAACGGACTTTGGATCAGGTCAGTGAGTGACAGCATAACACAATTACAAGGCATGCTCAGTATAAAATCTAAGGGCCAAAAAATATCTTACTTTAGAAATGATTGGAAGTCTTCACAAACTGCTTCACAGCCTGGCCATTTGCATACACCATGTCCATAGAGTGGATGGCTATGTGAGTGATCCTCATGGGATAAACTGAAAAAGAAACAAAAAGAATGGAGGATAGGCATTGTAAAGGAAGGCTCTGCATAAATTCATGTTGGCAAAGACACTAGCAGTAAAACACACTGGTAAAACGCAGTAATAAATAAAGAATCCAGGAACATACCATTGCATTTCATTGATCCCTACTTACCCAGCCCTTGATTTTTAAAACAAAATGAAATACCAGATCCGGAACAATGATATGTGCCCTCCAAGATCTCATTTGCATGTACGTCCTTCATTTCATTCATTAACCAAAAGCTTTGTAAAGAACTTAAATGAACATGGATGGGGAAAAATCACTGGACAGACCTGCTAATACTCAACTTGATATTTTGATGAGAAATTTATGAATATTACACATTCACAGTCCCACCACTTCATAATGAAAAGCTATTCCTGTACAGCAGCAAAATTTCTTAAAATACAATATATCCAGAACTTAAATCATTCCAAATGATTGTATGAAGGAAAAAAAATCTGGAGTTTGCAGCTCTAATTTTAACACCATATTGTCCAGCTAGCTTTTTCTTTCTCCTTATTGTGTTGCCTTCTTTGCCCTACTACAAGCATTTTACACCCCAAAAAAGTCAAATCACAAACATTTTCAAATGTAACATTCATCATAAAAAAGGAAACACATAATAATCACGGAATTCTGCAATACCACAGAGTTTGCAGGGGGGTGGTTGCCTTCTTTAAGGTTTGGTAGGAATGCCACAGTGCCTTCCAATGACTAGAACTAAGGTTAAAGAAAAAAATTCTTATGAACACTAAGGGTTAATCCTCCAGTGGGATTCCAATCAATAGGTAATGATTTGACTGCACTGATCCAAGTCATGAGACGCTTTGATCCAGGCCATGTGGTGCTCAGTGAAATGTATTCTTTGCACTAACTGATGAACCATATTCTAAAATATCTTCTTTATTCAACTTCTGCATGGAAACTTCTTAAGTAAGGGAAATATTTTTGCAACAACTTCCATAACCTTAGATGGCTTTAAACATAAAATGACAAAATAATATTGAGGGCTCTATTTTATACTCTCACATACATCCATTTTTCATAGCAAATCTTTTTGCTACAGTGTGCCTCTGCCATACAATGAACTTCAAACACACAAAGGATATGACTGCATACCAGCACCTAGGTGTGGTTTTATGACTTTTTTTTATCCTGGATTACAGGTATTATTATGGCTAAACACCTACATTTTGCCATTTTATGTCTGAGCACATGTGGAAATGCCATTTGCTCTTGTTCTGCAACATTATCTCACAATGCATTACAAGACTGATTACAGACACATTCCTTCTCATTCATCTGAGAGAAGAACTACACTGGAGCATACTCCCTGTTGTCTCAGACAAGACATCACAATGTTCCTCCAAACCTCCCAGTCTCCATTGCATTTCATCTTAGGCCCACTGGAAATCTCTGGACAACTGAGGGACACTTAACACTTTCTGAAGATAAAAGATATGGACATGGCTGGAAAAAAACTTACAAAAATGTATATAAGTATTAGTTTTCATTTTTTGATCAACATTTTGTTTTTGAATTTTTCCAAGCAGGTCTAAAATTCAGTACACTAATTCTCTTACAAAACATAGGAGGTGCAGAGAGTCACAAAGACCTTGTTTATATGGGAACATTTTTCAATTTATCTTAAACAAGTTTTTAAAACAAACGAAGAGGGAGAATCTATATAGCTGATGAGTTGCTAAAAGAAGGAACCAATCCACTCTAAGCGAGGAAGTTAGCAAAATGTATCATGTTTATCCTCAATTAAAACATAGAGAGGATAGGTGAAGGAGCATAGTCAACTGAAGCACAATACAGCACAAAGGCAAGTACGCTCTTTGAGCTTGTGTAGAGGAAATAAGAATTTAAGAATACTGAAATGTTTAGTAATATGGCTTTTTATTTTGAAAGGACAATCAAGATATATTTGAAAATATGAATAAAACACTGCAAACCTCCAGAGAAAATGATAGCAAAATCCACAGTGATATCTTGTCTTAGTTTTTATTTTACTAAGAGGCTCATCTGACTGGCTAAACTATAAAATCCAGACAAAAGGCTTAGCCAAATAGTTAAAAACTCTAACCCCCAAACAAACAAGAGTACATCACAGGCCTGGTCTACACTTAAAAGGTTTTGCCAGCACAACCATGTTGGCTAGGTGTGTGCATAAACACCTATGCAGCTAAAAGTCCAGGGTAGATGTGGTTATTCTACTGGCAAAATGTCCTTTTGTTGGTCTAGCTAATTTCACTTGTGGCACTTTACTGAACTAGACTAACACAGTTGCCCTTTTGGAACTTATTTCACCTGTGGAACTGGTGTAAGTTATTCTGAAGAGGAAATATAAACCGCATCTCCCCTATGAAGCAGGAACGTCGCTGCCCGGGCCTGGCTGCAGGCCACACCCCCAGGCGGGGACAGGGCCAGGAGCGGCAGCCACGGCCGCGGGGCCGCCCGGCCTTGGGGAAGTGGCCGCCATTGCCGCAGGCGGCTGGGTCCCAGATTCCCGGCTGGGGACAGGGCCTGGAGTGGCAGCTGTGGCTGCAGGTGGCTGGGCCCCAGATCCCCAGCCCGGGACAGGGGCACCCGGCTTTGGAGAAGTGGCTGCTGCTGCCGTGGGCGGCTGGGCCCCGGATCTCTGACCCAATCTGGCCGGAGACTGGGAGAGGTGGGGCCCCGCAGGAGCTGGGGCACTGGCACTGGGAGTCGGAGCATGGGCCCCGTGTGCCCAGTGCCAGCGACGCCCCTGCTATGAAGACTGGTACAAATACGCTGACAAATCCTTTCTAATTCAGACAAGGCCTCGATCTATTAACTCAATTGGAATAAAGCTGGACACATTTTAGTACACCAGGTGCATTTGCAGTCAATACTACATGTAGATCCAGCTACTCTTCAAATTAACTTTTTTTTTTTTTTAATTTTTTTTGGTGTGTTTATCAAATTTAAGAACAAGGATCAATGGCAGGAATCTAAATGTAGATGTTAACATCCATTAAGATCAACAAAGAAATTCATAGCCTTTCTAACTGTTTGGCTTAAGTACGTCTGTCAGACTCCACAAGACTTTAGAACATGCGTCTCAAACTCGCGGACCCTAAAGCTATTTCCTGAGGCCGCAATGACACTTAGAACTTCTCAAATAATTGATAACGCAAAATTTAAAGTGTGTTTACTTACTCACTCTTTGTTTTCCTGACGAAACTTACATTTTGAACAGAAGTAATTCTTTCTTATTTACTCTTGGCATATATATGTTAATTCTTCAGTTTTTCATTTTGACTATACTTTGTATCTTTGTATGAAAAGGTTTCAGTGGTGCGGCCCTCAGTTTAACGTACTAGTCCTCATGCAGCCCTCGTGGTGATTTGAGTTTGAGATCCCTGCTTTAGAATGTCAGTTTACAGAGTGAATTTGTGTGCTTCCTCCCATTCTGTAAGTTCCCCTGCTTCAAAGCATCTGACAAAGCAGGATTTTCTCCCACGAAAGCTCATGCATAAATAATTTGTTAGTCTTTTAACTGCCACAGGACTCCTTGTTTGTTTCACAGAGTGAATGCTACCCATACAACCAAACTGATTAGAAAACTGCAAACTGTCAAGTAACAAGACTAAATAAATTTTTTCAAAATGTTTTTCAGGATTTTCAGATTGTAAATCCCATTACAGCACCACTGGGAGTCAGACAGTTTAAACACCTAATTGGGTTTTTTACAATTGAACTCTCAGATTCTAAAGGCTACAGCCAAGTCTATGGGAAGATCCAAGATCTCGATACATATTGTTAAATTTGGGAGCAAATTTGTTTTCTTTTCAGGGACCTTCTGCACTGTAGGGATGGCAAGAAAGCAATCTGGCCCAAAATGTTTAAAGTGTGTGACTGAAGATGTCTCAGCAAATGCAGAGTTTAAACTAGGGGTCTCAAACTCAAATCACCACGAGGGCTGCATGAGGACTACTAAATTAGCCAGAGGGCCGCACCACTGAAACCTTTTCCTACAATGATACTGCAAATATCTATAGCAGTAGTGTCAGTGCGGGCTGCAGGAAATAACTTTAGGGGTTATATGCAGCTCACAAGTTTGAGACCCCTGGTTTAAACTGTGTCAGAGCAAATTCCTTATGTTGACTATGAATGGATACAGGAAAAAGTCATTATATAGTTAAAGGGCATTATGTCTAAAGCACACAAATAAGGAAGCTTCCATGACAATTCAGGAAGGCACAGCTATGCTCAATTTTCTCTTTTTCATTTTTGGGTGGCGGGGGGGGGGGGGAGTTACTATATTTAACAAAGATTTCACAGGTTCAGATAAGACTTCTATTATTCAATCTGGTCCATTTAATTTCTATTGATAATATTAAATATTGCTCATTTGCTCAAGGAAACTAAAGTCTTGAAAAGGATTACTGCAGAAAACCACAGAAGAGCAGAACTAGATTATATACCGTCTTTGGCATAATGATGAAAAGACAAGAAGAAAATGAAAAATGAATGGAGAACTGGATTTTGCTTGAACTGTTCCAAGTATTAGATTTCTTGAAGAAAATACATAGTTAGAAAATAAAGACTGAAATGCATTATGCTGAAGAAGAGACATGTTGGCCTAATATATTAGAGAGATTGTTCAAGAAAATTTGTGTGTGTGCAAATATGACTTCTAAAATACTGCCACATACAGAGACCATGAACTCATGCAGATTGTACAAGACAACAAAGCTGGCAGGAAGATCAAGTAAATCGTTTGTTCCATACCTTCCCCACTGATTTCTAAAGACAACCAAAGAATATATGTGTTTTTCCTCCCTCAATCATACACAAGTTCACAGATAACCTGCCATGAATATATGTGATGTGCAAGTTTCTGAAAGTAAACCATAGAGCATCGTGATTTACACAATAGCAGAGGTATGCCTAGCATGTGAAGACCAATCTGTAGCTATGCCAATGGATTTGGATTAAGCCTTCTTAAATTAACTGTTTGTGAAACACTTAACAGAATGCATTCCAAGTAATTTAGTAGTGTGAGAGAATTAGACGCAAGTTCAAGTAATTCAACACTTCGGCCAAGCAAACTTTTGCGTGCACTTCTGTTTATTAATGACATATATCATGGAGTAACAAAAACAAATGATAAATCAGAAAATCCTTCACAAGTGTCCATTTAACACATTTCAATGCTTCATGGCCAGACTCTCTGTTACTGCTCAGCCAGGTTGGATAAAGGAGGACAAGGCTGGCACTCCTGTCTCCAACCCTTATATTCAGCATTCACCTAGATGCTCCACAGCCCATGTCTTCTTCAAACAAGGTGCTGCATTTCACTTTCTCCTCAGGCTTCACAAGTTAAGTTCACTAGGCGCACACTACTTCCATCAATTAGCACATTATATAAACCTATAAATAAACAGAACCATTTATTACTGAAACTAGCATAGTTTTTTAGGTTTTGGAGAACTTTCTGCACCTGAGTGCTCTGTTGCTCGTACCTGAGATCCACATTGTAGACAAAGAGCCACACTTTGCCTCTGAAGAAACCATGGATAGCACGATCCAAATGGAGCGAGAGAAAATGACAGTAAACCTGGGATATACAGTACCATTATCTTGGTGAAACTTTTGTTTCCCAGGTGAACTGTGCTGAGTGAAACCCTGGCAGCTTAATTTCTGTCCAATTCACTTGCTTTCTTTCCACATCCACCACTCACTGTGAAAGAGTTAGTCTCTTAAATCTCCAGTCTTTGATCAACCTTGACATTCATAGCATATGACTGGCAAAGACCAAAGTTGCATAGCACTTGTGTTCACAGGGAAGATGATCCTGTTTTATTTCTATTGGTCAAGCTAGAATCAGAAAGCTAAGGTATGTTCTTAATGACTTGTGCCATCACCATCATCAATAAAGATTCTAGAGGCCAAATAATGTCCACAGTTACATCCTTGCAGTAACAGTCTCCTGAAATTCTCTTCCTGTCTGAACATCTGAAACTGTTCAATTTCCCCAACTGCAAACGTGCAACACAGAATAATTTGGCTTTGCAGTCACAAATAAATAGCAAGTCTCTCCTGGCACAAAAAAAGTCCAGGCTCCTTTTCTTTACAGGCTCTGCAATGTACACGGGAGTAAAAAAATACAAGCGTAGTCATGAAAGTAGCTAGATATGACTGAATCAGCATTGGGTCTGTTGCATTAAGGAAATGCTGTTTCTAGTCATTTTTCAGATTAGAATGGGCTAAAGGGAGTCTTTTTTCAGTTGAAGAATTAGTATTAAAGAAATGAAATGCTCTTCATGTTGGATTTTGCCAACTAGTAAAATAGGGCAGGGGACTTAAACTGCTCTTCAGAGGTAAACATTATAATCAACAACAAGATGTTTACAGCCACAAGCAACAGACCATACTTACCAACTAGCCCTGTGGAACTGAGAAACAGGATTTTAAACACTGGCTGAGTGTTGACACAGTAGTAATGTGTGGATCCAGGAAACCGAGTAAGCCCAAATCTCAAGAAAAATGTTCCAGTCTTCACAGGATATCATAGTGGAGGGTTCATAACGCTGAAGTGCTTCATGTTCCATTAGACCTCCTCAATACCGGTGAAGGACAACAATCATTGCCAGAATATTGGGTAGAACAGACG
Organism: Podocnemis expansa; assembly: GCA_007922195.1. Taxonomy (NCBI): domain Eukaryota; kingdom Metazoa; phylum Chordata; order Testudines; family Podocnemididae; genus Podocnemis; species Podocnemis expansa. Next base: position 9,631,549 of record ML681973.1, read on the forward strand.
GTGATGTAAAAAGCTGTCTTTGATTTCCTGTTACTGCTGTGAAGAATATTCCTGTGTTTTAATGGGACTAAGAGAATAACTGAGTCACCTGTTGCTGAAGGATCCATGTAGTATCTCCTGCTACTTCCTTGGAAAGACTGCACAGTGCCTTAAGAAAACAGGGGGCGGGGAGGGGGTAGAGGGTCGGAGTCAAGTAAGGTGAGGAGAAGTTGTTTTTTTTAATCCCAGGGCCAGTAGAAAAGGATTTCAACTTTGCCAGCTGCCTACAGAAAAGATTTCTCGGTACCACTGGGCTCTTCTACCCAGATGAAAGTGTTGGAAACAAGGCTTGCTCATCAGATAAAGTTCTTCATTTTGTCGTTTCTTGGTTCCTTGTCTTACAGATCTTTTATTTTGTCTCAGACTAATAGAGAAACCAAAATACAAAACAAACTGACACAATGATTATCTTCAACCTATAGAGCTTGACTATCTAACTCTCAGTCCATACTCCTATTGTAGCGACAGCATATCAGACAATGGTGTATCCCTACTCTATTACAGTGTATGACTCTGAGAATCCTCGAGTTACTAAGGTGGAGTTTCCATAGAACAATAGTGTTTTCATCTAAACATCTATCATTCTTGCTTTCTTGCAGTGTGTTCTTTGCCTTTTTTGCACCCTGTAACCTTCAAAAGCTCAATTTTTCCATCTGATTTGAAAATGAAGTTTAATTAAAGGATTTTGTATTCCCATGTGGTATCATACCCATGGTTAGCACTTTCAAACTGAGTGATTATGTATTAATCTAGTCAGTGCCTGATTTATGCTTTTTTAGAAAATAATGGATATTATTTTTAATACCACAAGAACATAAGAATGGACATATTGGGTCAGAGCATGGGTCCACTAGTCCCGTATCCTGTCTTGAGATAGTAACCAATGCCAGATGTTTCAGATGGAATGAGCAAAACAGGGTAATCATGGAATGATTCATCGCCTGTCGCACACTCCCAACTTCTGGCAGTTAGAAGCTTAGGACATCCAAAACATGAGGTTACATCCTTGGTCGTCTTGGTTAATAGCCATTAATGAATCTATTCATCCTTCACAAACTTATCTAGTTCTTTCTGAACCCATTTATGCTTTTGGTGTTGACAGCATCCCTTGGCATTGAGTTCTACAAACTGACCGTGCGTTTTGTGAAGAAGTACTTCCTCTTGTTTGTGTTTTAACTTCCTGCCTAACAATTTAACTGGATACCCCAGATTCGCATGTGACATGAAGGGGTAAATCACACTTCCTTATTAACTTTCTCCACACCTTTCATGATTTTATAGACCTCTATCATATTCTACCTTAGTCATCACTCTTTCAAGCTAAAAAGTCCCAGTCTTTTTAATCTCTCCACACATGGAAGCAGTTCCACCCCCCAAATCACTTGTTGCCCTCCTCTGAATCTTTCCCCAATTCTACTATGTTCATTTTAAGATGGGGTGACCAGACCTGCAGGCAGTATTCCAGGTGCAGGCTTCGTGAAGATTTCTCCAGTGGCATTATGATATATTCTGCCTTATTGTCTATCCTTTACCTAACAGCTCCTGTGATGGGGCATATGAGCCATACACTGACAGAGTGAGGGTAGAGACACATTACATGCTGAAGAAACCCTGCCTCTCTGTGTTTGCTGGGCACGCTCAGCTCCAAAAAGGGACACAAAAGCCAGTCACCCAGCTCAGCTGGAAGGGAACCACTGACCAGGGATGAAGCCTGTTACCTGTCCTCCACAGGAGACAGCCACCGAAGCTAGCCAGAGTGCCTGATGCTGCCAAAGCGCCACTGGAGCCCAGGCTGCTAAACAAGTCCCGAGAAGGGACCACACGGCTGGTGATCACATAGCCAGGGTACCCTAAACCCTAGAGAATTGGGGAGTATCGTTGCTGTGATCAATAGGGTAGGAAGTAGTCTAGAGTGGTCTGATGGGTATGATGGGGAGGAATAACAGAGGTGCAGCTATCAGCATGTTTAGGTTGGAGTTCAGCAGACTACTTGGACAACAACGCCCATACCAACAGGGCCCTGAGCGGTGTTCAGAAGAGCAGTGTGAGCCTGAGTCCCCTACCCTGAGTGCCACACCCCCAGAAGCAGCACCCCTCTCTCCTAGCAGGCTGCTACATAATGCTGCCCTGGTGAAGGAGGACCACTTTACTGACTCTGGCTGCTAGGCCACGCTGCCCGGGCAAAAGGGGGCCACTTTGCGGACTTCAGCCACTAGGCTACACTGCTCTGACAAAGGGAGTCCCTTTACTGCCTCCAGCTACTGGACCCCGTGACCATAATTATAGGGTCACCCCGCTATCTCAAATTACATGACATTACCTGGAAGGAAGTGCAGCCTGGGGGATTTGGATCACCCTTCTGTCATCCCAGATGGGAATCCAAGGGACCAGGCTTACACTTACAGACTCCCCCCCCCCCCCCCCACGGAGTTGATGCCTGCACTACGTCAAGGTGTAGCAGGCCCACGATGATTCCTAACATTGAAAAAAAAATTCCTGACTTCTTTTGACTGCCACCGAGTGCATGTTTTCAGAGAATTATCCACAATGATGTCAACATCTTTCTAAAGTGGTAACAGAATCTATCATGTATCTATAGCTGGGATTATATTTTCAAATGTGCATTTCTTTGCATTTACCAACCCTGAATTTCATCTGCCATTTTCTTCTACTATCATCCAACGTTTGTGAGAGCCTTTTCACAGTTCAAGTCTTCAAGGTTTGCTTTGAACTTAACCATCTTGAATAATTTTATATCATTTGCAAAGTTTGCCACCTCACTGTTCACCCATCTTCCCATATCATTTATGAAGATGTTGAACAGCACTCGTTGCAACACAGATCCTTGGGAGATATTGTTATTCACCTCACTCCAGTCTGAAAACTGACCGTTTATTCTTACCCTTTGTTTCCAGGCTTTTAATCAGTTACTGATTTACAACAGGACGGTCCTATCGCTCACTTTGCTTAAGAGCCTTTAAGGAGGGACCTTATTAAAGGCTTTCTTTAAAGTCCCAAGTACTCTATCTCCACTACTACACCTTTGTCCATATGTTTCCTGAACTCTCCGAGAATTCCAGTATATTGGTGAGGAATGATTTCCCTTTACAAACTCCAAGTTTACTTTCCCCTAAAGAAATCAGGTTCATCTATATATCTGGAAATTATGTTCTTCACTAAAGTTTCAACCAATTTACCTGTTACTGAAGTCAGGCCAGGCATCGGCAACCTTTGCCTACCCCCATGCCAGCCCCGTCCACTGCACCTTCAGCAGGTGCCAGGAGCAGAGCCAGGGACTCCTCCTTGCTGGCCTCCCCCTTGCACACTGGGCTCCTGTCCCCTGCTGGCCACGCTGCCCAGCTGTGGGGCAGGGCTAGGAGCCCCACGCATGGTGGCTTTTCCCTTCTTGCCGTGCTCCCCAGTTCCAGGGAGCCAGGAGCTTTGGCTGCTGTGGCTCCTTTTCCCTGCTCACTGTGCTCCCCAGCAGGGAGGGTGAGACCATCTGGGGACAGGAGCCACGGCTCGCACATGACTCTTGTGGCCCCTTGGCCCCACTGGGGGGGGACGGGGGACGCCCAGCAGGAAGAGCTGCTGCAGCATCACACGCTGCTCAGAACAGGCATGTGTGCCAGGTTTGGCACATGTGCTGGTGGTTGCCAACCCCTGAGTTAGGCTGTCTGGTTTGTAAATTCAAGTATCGCCTCTGGAGCATTTTACAAAAATCCTCCAGTCATTTGCTGCAGAATCTGAGTCAAGTGATAGATTACATTTCACAGCAAGTATGTCTGTAGTTCTATATTTGAGTTCCTTCAGAAATCTCAGGTGAATGCCATCTGGACCTGGTGACATTGTTTAATTTAAAAATGTGTTGCAGTGCCGCCTCAATCCAGGACAGTTCCTCAGACTCGTCGCCTAAAAAGAATGGCTCAGGTTGGGAATCTCTCTCACATCTCCTGAAGAGAAGACTGATGTAAAGAATTCTCTTAGCCCCTCCACGATGGCCTTGTCTTCTTTCACTTCGGTCATTTAGCAGAGACACTGATTGTTTGGTGGCTTCTTCTAATGTACTTAAATTTTTTGCTGTTAGTTTTTGTTTCGTTCATTATTTGTTGTTCAAATTCTTTTTTGGCCCATCTAATTATACTTTTACATTTGACTCACCAGCATTTATGCTCCTATTTTCCTCAGTAGGATTTGACCCCCAGTTTTTAAAGCATGCCTTCTTGCCCCTAATTACTTCTCTCACTCAGCTATTTAAGTATTGTTGCACTTCTTTGGTCTTCTCACTGTTCTTAATTTGTGGTATACATTTAATTTGAGCCTCTATTATGATGTTTTTTAAAAGTTTCCATGCAGCTTGCAGGCATTTCACTCTTGTGGCTGTATCTCTTCATTTCCGTTTAACAAGCTCATTTTTGGTAGTTTCCCTTTCTGAAATCAAATGCTATTGTGGTGGGCTTCTTCAGTATTTTTCCTCCCATAATAATATTAAATTTAATTATGGGCACTATTACTGAACAGTTCAGCTATTATCGCCTCTTGGACTAGATCTTACCCTCCCCTATGACTAAATCAAGACGGCCATTCCCCTTGTTGGTTCCAGGACTAGCTGCCCTGAGAAGCAATCATTAATGGCATCTAGAAATTTTATGTCTCAGCATCCCTTCCTGAAGTGACATCACCAGTTATTTTGGTGATAGTTGAACTGCTCCATTGTTACTGGGTTTTCTTATTTTTATTGCCTCTCTAATATCCCTGAGCATCTCATAACCACCTGCAGCAGTCCAGTCAGGTGGTTTGCAGTACATTACCACTGCTATATTTTTATTGTTCAAGCATGGAATTTCTATTAATAGTCTATGCTACAGTTTAATTAAATTAATATTTTCACTGTATTTGAATCTATGCTTCTTTTCACCTATAGAGCCATTCCCCCTACCAGCACAACCCACTCTTTCACTCCTATGTATTTTGTACTCTTGTATTACTGTGTCCCATTGAATACCATTGTTCCACCAAGTTTCTGCGATGTCTATTATATCAATACCATCTTTTAATATACCTGGCACTCAAGTTCACTCAGCCTAGTATTTATATTTCACCTTTATATGCAAACACTTACAAAATTTATCATTTTTCAGTTGTCTGTCATTATGTGATGTAATTGAATGGGACTCTCTTTCATTTGACTGTTTCTCTTCAGTTCCTGACTGTACTCTATCAACTTCTAACCTTTCCTCTTTACCAGGATGTAGAGAATTCCCATTAATAGTGCCTTCCCTTACATGAATTATTTGGCCTCAAAAATGCAGAGGATAGCATTAATTAACTAGGAGTCTCAAACACGGACATTAATCATTTGTGAGAAATTCAGTCCTCTTTTGGAATTCATAGATTATAAGACTGGAAGGTACCAATGTGATCATCTAGTCTGATCTGAAAAACACAGAACTTGAAGCGTGGCTTGTCAGAATAAAAGTCTGATACTCCACTGGTTCTATCCAGAGCCTACCTAGGTCTATCTACTGGACCTATTTAAGCTCCCAACCACTTGAGCCAGAGATTGCTTGAAACTATTTTTACCCGTCTTAAAGTTCATCATCATAAGTAAAGAGAATAAAGTTCAATAAAGCATGGCAGCATCAGTATGTAAAAATAGTGTTTCCTCTCTCACAGGAATTGCAATATTGATCTAGTGGCAATGACATTAGAGATAGGAAAACACAGATTGTAAAACTCATTCTCACTTACAAACCCAAACACATATTGAAGGCACCTCACAGAATACGTATAAGATATGATATCTGCCTTAAAAAGCTTGCAGACTAATGACAAAAAACCCCCACAATGACTAAGGATGATAACAGGGAGATGCGGAAGAGGCAAATAACAATAATGATCACACTGCACAGTTACTTCGGATTCTTATTTCCCCTACTTATTGAGGCTTCACCACATTTCATATCCTGCCAACTTGTTCTGGTTTTAAAGAACCTGATGATACATGGCACAAGACATCCCATTTTCAGTCCCAAATCTGAGGAGATGTGGAGCCACTGGGAAATGACACTGGCCTTATGTGACTGGCTGGTGAATTCTGTAGACACTTAAAAGGCACAGAAGAAAAATAAATGGCAGTAAGTCAGAAAGTCTGTTTGTGCCTACAAATGTGTGAAAGGACAAGAAGTGTGATGAGAGAACCATGTTCCACTTGATAAAGAAGCACAATGGTAACTTTAATTAATTATACAAATCTAGTAATGACCACAAATAGCTGAACAATTGTGCTATTATAAAAATCTGGCAATTTTTTATTCAAAAAAAAAGTCTCATCCATTTTACCTAAAGTTGCTTGGGAAGGGAGAACATCCCTAAAACACTCTCAAAGGCATTAGCCTCTATTAAGCCCCAGAACCAATGGAAATACACATTTTACATCAAGCTCACTGGATGAAACACCAATGATATATTAAATTTTAAATAACTGCAACAACTTCAGACAAACCAGGTTAAAAACTGTGGTTCATAGGCTGAACTCCCGTCTGATGTTTTTTTACCCATGCACACACAAATTCATATGGATGACTAAATATAGAGCCATTCCCTAGATATTGCTACATACTAACCAAGTGACCTTACCATATGCTCTGTCCTGCAGTGGGCCTTCTACATGGGACAGAAATGGGTAATGAGCCCCATTTGTCTCTTAATCTGACTGTTCAGCTACACTTGGTGAAGTGACTTCTTGAAACAGCTGCCCAGCAAATGACCTGAAGGTTAGCCAGGCTATAATTTCTGCTGTTGACCAGTAGGGTGCCAAAGTTTTTCTCTAACACCCTAGTTGCACTATGCATTTTTCCCCAATATGCATATTACCCTTACTTTCGACATCTCACCAGAACTGCTTAGCAACCTTGTACAGCCTCTAGCCTAATGTCCCATTTTTCGTTGGAGGACTCTGATGCATCTTTCTAGACTACCCAGAAGTGCCCACCACAAAAACAGTTTTGATTTTGTAGCTTCTTTTAGGTGCAAGTACCAGTCTCTACTTAATTTTTACTATAAAGAAGCCTGCCTACTATTTAAAACCATTTTTTTTTCTTTTAAAGTATCAATTTGGTGGCTGAACATTATAGCGATGAGCAAATTAAACACCTAGACAAATCTGAACTGAAATGCTAGATTTTAAATTCTGTCTTCGCTAAACAATGAGAACAGTTTTTCTCTCTCTTCTTTGTAACTTCACTATACATATTTGCAAACCATAATCCCATTCTTACACAGTCTCTATTTTTCTAAGGTATAGATCTTTAATTCCCTTTAATCTTTCTTCATAGACTATTCATTCCTTCCAAACTCTTTATCATCTGAGCTGTATTTGCTCCAGTTTTTCTTTATCCTTTCTACAATGTAGTGCCTAGCTTCATGTCTTACGCTGACTGTGGCTTAAATTGTGCTTTATAACTGCAATGGAGAAGAAGGGTCTTAAATTTGACAAATATGTTTGTAGAGTCCAAGATTGCATTTACCGTTTTAAACTCTGGATTGCACTGTATGCCTCTATAACACCTAGCTCATTTCCCATATGACTGATGCTTAGTAGCCAATGTGTCATTTGAAACATGTATTTTGGATTTTTACTACCCATCCAGACAACGTGCCACTTATTCTTGTTAAATTTCATTCTATTCCTCTCTGCACAATCCTTATTCAAATGATGTGGGACAGATTCAGTATCTTACGATCACATTCTTCTCTAATTAAGCTAATACTTTGACTTTTTTTCCTCACTGATCTTTAACACAGCAATTCCTGTTGTTCTTGCATACAGACTCAATGCTACAAAAGGGGGAAGGGAAGACTTTCCAGTTTTAAGCACATGCCTCACTCTGAGTAGGTGCACAGTTCTGCTGACTTATGATCATGTGCATAAGTACTGAAGCACAAGTACCAGAACATTTTTTGCAGTAGCTTTAAATTTAAGAACAGAATCTTAGGACAGGAAAGTCTTCTGTCCATATACTGACTGGTCTTGTGGTCAATAGATATAATTAAAATGGATTATTAGACCTCAATATTTTACCACTGTGATCCTACAACAGGCAGAAGAAAAACAGCACAGACGATTGCATCACATACACACCGAGTTCATTTTGTATGCCTCCTCCCACTAAATAAGCTTACAAAATCCTTCTTTAGTTTACATGTCATTTTGTACATATACCCCAAAATGAGAGGAAATATATTATAAGAAAACAAATGTGTCATATTAAATTATTGCTCCTACACGCTTTCCCCCAAGGAACATTAAAAAAGCACCAAAATTCACAGGACACAAGTCTATCTATTTCCGCAGGGAAGTTTGCTAAATCATACAGGTAGAGTAAATATCATATGCTGTTGCAGGTGTTAGGCTTTCTATTTGTTTTTGTTGACTAAAAGGCATAACAAATAGTCACACTAAAGCAGAACAACATTTGGCTTGAAAATCATGGATACCACAGCCGCCATACTATTTGCTTTCTTGTTAATAATTTAAAGCTTTTTGAAATATGCACATTTTCCATGCACTCCACTGGGGAATCCCTTTTGCCACACTCTGCCCAGGCTGTGATTGCGGGCCAGCTCCCATCATCCAAGGAGTGGTCATCACAGAATAGTGGGGGTATGTTTACATCACAAAGCAAAATCCTTGGCACCAAGTCTCAGAATCAAGGCCAAATGAATTGGGTTAAGAGGCTAACGAGAGCAGTGCTTGGGCTGCGGCCTGGGCTCTAAGACCCTGCCCCTCTGCTGGGTTTCAGAGCCTGAGCGAACCTCTGTGCTGCTATTTTCAGTCCCACAGCCTGAACACATCAACTGACTGGGACTCTGAGGCATAGTATGGTGCCCTGGATTTTTCCCTGCCAGACATGCTAAGCACACTTGCTGAGAATGCACACTCTTCTGAGAAAGTATCCTCAACTTACTTCACTGGTAGAACGTGTGGAAGAAAACCAATAGCATAAGACAACAGAAAAAAAGGGAAGAAAAGGCTGTGTACACAGGGCACAGACTTATGTATACAAGAGACACACTGCTATAGTAGTTCTGAGTTAATCTGCGGCCCAAACGACTGAGAAAATGTTTCTTCTAAGAATGATTTCCTGTAAACACTGCACTGGTATGCTGCAAACAGAACAACTGCACCTGCACAGTTAGCCATGTGCCACTAAGAATAACCAAAAATGAAACCAGAAGGATTGTGCTGGAATTTGCTCTGAGCTGAATTTCTTTTATTAATGTTATAACTCGGATTCCACCATAAAACAAAACAGCAGAGCCTAGGTTGCTGAGAGTTAAAACCTACTTTTCACACTACATTGACCACAGCACCCACAGGCACAGCTACAATGTCTTTCTATGAATGGGACAGATTGCCATATGGATGCAGACACTGAACAAGCTGTACAACTCTTGGCGACAAGTGCCTAGGGGACTGTCCTATATTAGTACCACCTGTGCTATGGAAATGGCGCTCTGTCTATGAAATGGCATTTAAGGACCCATCAGGATGTTATTTTTGAGTACATACAAAAAGGAAAATTACAGTTAAAAGAATTCTCTGGCTAGCATATCTGTTGCTCAATTCCTGAAATAGTTTCCCAAAGGAGTAGTTATCTTCTTTAGTCATACAGCCTGAAATGACAAGTTGCAACACATATTAACTATTTCCCTTTGTGTGCTTACACCATTGTTTTAATGAGCAGAATATACATATGACTCTACTGATTACACAGAAGAAAGTAGTAAAAAAGCACACACCTCAAAAGCACCTGCCTTATGAAACACAACTTTGTCTGCATAACACAAATAAGAAACTGATTACATGTAAAAACCAAGCAAGATATGATAGGCTAATTTTTTTTCCAAACAAAATAGGAAAGTGGAGGCATAAACCCCACTTCCACCTCATCACCACTGTGAAAATGTAACTATTTGCCTTAATAATAGTAATAATACTACAAATAAAAAGCTCTCAAGAGAAGTACAAGATTTTTGAAGATGGGAGGGAAAGAGTTTCATGTCAGTCCTGAGTAAGATGAAATCTCTCCTTCTCCAGTCTCCAAGAAATAAAGGATGCCAAGAAAAAGAGAAATAAAACAAACTGAATTAAAGGGAAACTGTTGTAAAATAAGCATTACAACCTGGGGAAAATGATGTCATTTTACTGAAAAACTGATTTTTTCCATTAAAACGTGGTGAAATGGATGAAGTTTACACAGCTTAATGCTGGTGTTACTTTAAATAAAACAGAATACGAGTGGTAAGATATAATATGTGGTATAACAGGTATCATACAGAACATTGGTGTTTTATTGAACAGCAAAGTAAATCTTTATATGAAAACCACCTAACATGTTCCTCATTTTAAGAAATTTTCAAGGGCGTTTCTTTTTCCTTCCTAAATTATGTTTTGTGTGACTGAAAATAACACAGTTCTTCTTCATCCCCAGCTCTTTCAAACAGTTGGCAGACATTATTTTCTTGAATATAAGAAAGGGGGGGGAAAACCCATAAATCCCATATTTTAGGGGAAAAAAATGAAACTTTTAAAGACCAAAATGTAAATACCTTGAATTGAAGGAGAGGACATTAATTGGCCACCAAATTCCCGGAGACAGGAAAGTGTTACGAAAATTCTAGCTGCCACAATTAAATAAAGTGCACATATGTACACAATTAGCAGAAAACCCTCAGCTATTTATTTGGTATGTAAAAAAACCATTAAACTGCATTAAACAGACATGTAATTATCAGAGCTGCAAGAAAAGGGAGGAGATATGCAAAGTACTCAGATATCAAACAATGATCTGTTGGCCAGATGGAGGTATAAAACAATACATATGCTAAAATTTGGAAAAGTTCTGTTTTGTGTCTGCCAAGTCTCACCAATCTATTTAAAGTACTTTTCTGATACACTAGTTTAGTCTTAGGAGTTGTATAACTGATCATCATTACATACAACCAGAAACTGACGAAGCATTCAAGTTCAGAAGTTCTCTGATGTCAGGTCAGATTCCTGAGGACTGTAAAAAGCGGTAACATTTTTATTCAAAAGAGGGCCAAATGTTATAATTGCAATTACAGATTGGTTAGCTTAACATCACTTGAGAAGGGAAATACTAGGAACCCTTTTCAGGATTTCATGAGAGGATACCCTAAGAAACATAATTTGATTAAAGACTGATGACGAATGGGTCTTGCTAAAGGTCTTCAAAGATATAACTGCCATGGTAGATGGTACACACAAAAACCGAGGAGGAAAATTCACAACTATTAAGGGTCATATTCTTGCACACTTACTCACTTTTATTTGTACTCACCTACTCTTTGGGCAGTTCCATTGAAATCCTGCAGTAAGGCAGTTTTCATGGTGAGTAAGGCAGGCAGAATGAAGCCCTAACTTGCACAATGCAGCACGATGACCGAAGTCTAGATGTTTTTGGGCCCTTGTAAAACAGTGGAAGAAGAAATCTATCCACCACCTCTTGAGGGCAACTTCTTATTGCCTTTGGCTGCCCTTCCCTACATTGAACCAACATTCCCTTATGCCGTGTGTTAAAGACACTGGGAGTAACTCCTCATCACGTATGGTTATCAGACGTCCGGCAAAAGGAGGATACGTCCTCCTTTTTACCTTCATGCCCTCCGTCCAGAAGGCATTTTAAAAATAGGTGATTTTGTCTGTCTTTTTACTAATGGTGAGTAAAATGTTAAAAAAAACCCCAAAACAAACAAAAAACAACCCCAAACCTGTAACAACCAAGTTCATGAGCCCAGCAGAGGGATCTTCCCCCAATGGCTGAGTACTGCAGCAGTGAACTCAGAGGCAGTCAGATGCACACACAGCCCCAAACTAGTCCTCACTAAGAGGTCGGGAAAAGCCCCTGACTGATTCCTGTGTGTGGGTTTGACTGGCTCCTGCCTTTTAACACCAGTCTGATCAGCTAAAATGGTAGAGAAAGAGCTTCTTAATCTCAGGAGTGTGGGTTTGAGACCCATGTTAAGTGCTTTAACTTTTGGTGTGTTGCTCCCTATGAAGGGGATAAACTGAGGCAAAAAAATATATAGGGACACTAAGAAAATAAAGTACATCATAAATAAAATTACTAACAGGGAGCAAATTAAGGAAAATAAATAAAGGGGCACATGTGAACTGGATAGAAACAATTCAGGCCTTTCTTTTTTTTTAAATTGTAAAATGGGCTGCTGTGGAAAACGAAAAATGAGAGGTGAGTTAACTGCCCCCCTTTTAACATTTTTAGGTGCTTTTCATGTTTATATTTGCAAATTTAGTTTTTTAACTTTTTTTAGTCTCATGTACATTAGTGAAAGAGTCATACATTTTGTTTTTTTATTTTAAATTTATTTAAAAAAAACACAACACTGTGGTTTTAATGCTGCATTCATTAATCATTACCCATTTTTCATGATATACTATGGTAATGACAGTTATAATACTACTACATTTTCTCCATGTCCTCCAATGTCCTGCTTTTCGTACTCTCCTGTCCTCCTGTCCATGCTTTGGTATCTGGTAACCCTATCATCAGGGCGGTAATGACAGCTCACTGCAGTGGCCTCTAGGTTTAGGAAGGGAAATGTATCAAGTCTGTATGGTTCTTAACTCCTCCCTTCCAGGCCAAGCTGCAATTGGAAGAGCTGTGGGCACGGTGGGGAGAAAGATGGCACTTTCTCCTCCCAACCCCATTATAGGAGGTTTTCTATAACTCAATTCACGCGCACTTAAGTTGTGAGGAACCCAGGGAAAGATGGTTAACAGTTGGCATACAGACTGCCGCTAAGCTGTCATTTAAGGCACAATGCAAGGTGAACTGTGGGTGAAATTCTGATTTTATAAATACCTGTTTAGCAGAAAGTAGGAAGAAGCTGAGTTTTTCCATTAGGAAGAAATAAATCAGAGGCAACCTAAAAAAAATATGCTAATGGTGAAGAGGCATACTGGATGCATTCAGACAAAGGTTTCAAAACCCAACTCTACAGAACAACTGAGGAAAGGAGATGTGGAAAAGTTTAACCTTTGCTTGAGTCACTGGCACCAGCACAGAATGAGCGCCAATGACTGCACAAGAAGCAAGGCAATGGAGAATCAGACCCTGGAAGTATACAGAAACAACAGGCTGAATTATTTCTGACTATTTATTATAGGCCACATTCTGTAGTCCTTAATCAAGCTGAACCATTATTCACTCAGCTAAAGGACCATGGAATTTGGCCCAATGATTGGTTAGCATGTAAGGTAATAACATTAAAACACTGCACATTAAGTTTAGGAAGCAGATCAATGGTCTGCAACGCCACTACCTTCCCCTCCTTTAGATCCATCCTCAACACTAATTCCATTCTGCAATGCATACAAGAAAAGATTCATGTGAGTCATCCACTTATTTATTCCATTTATTTATCTTAAGAGTTATTTGCCTATTTAAGTGGAGGGAAGGGATTCAAATATGGCTTCTGTGACTTTAGAAAGGCTTACTGGACAAATGGCCTTTCCCCATGTTTGGTAATACTGTATCATAATTCACATCTATAACTGAATTGCTCAAACTAACAGGACTTTTATTTTAACCAATTATTACATATGTATGTATATGAACACACACACTTATCATCTTGTTGTGGCAGTAAACAAAGAGCTGCAGACTGAGAACTGAGACTCTTCCAAATAGAGAAACAAAAATCATATTGCCTCAGATTCAGTCCTGGGGTAAAGCTGTGCTGGCACAAAACAGTCCTACAGCCTTGAGCCAAGTCAAGAATGCTCACCCCCAGCACAGGAGGGTCCTTTGGTGACATGAAAGTGGTGTAGCATATGTGACTAGTATTTCTCTACACCTCAAGTATTTTAAATGCCCTACCAGCTCTTAGGAGCATAGGGAATAGGAATAGGTTAGAGCAGCCTTAGGATTGCTTTAGTTTATGTAAGATTACTAGATGAGATTACTTGGGAATCTTTACGCTATAAATCACACAATATCATCATCTAGCTTGTCTGTAGCACTCTCCATTGATCTCAAAGTGTTTTACAAAAGAGGTCAGAATCATTATCTACTGCAGGTCTCTGGACAATTTCAGCTCATTTTAAATCTGTCATGCATTCAGATATATTTTGGCTTAAAATAATTATGTGCAACTGTTTTAAAAATGTTTATGTTGCAACTATGACAAAGCCTGTCAACCTTTAAAGAAAGAAGTCACATTCATAAAACACTTTAGCAAATACATTTTTGCTGTCGTGTTAACAAAATGTGTGAGTTTTCTCAAAATTAAGATGCAGTGGAACAATATGGAAAAAAAAGTATTACACTTGATGTTTCTACTTGCAGTAGACATTCTTAACTGTCTTTATTTATTTATTTAGTTCCTGGGAAAAGAGCGCTCGTTATTGTAGAAACCCAAATGCTGATAAGATGATGAGAGGTTTGCATACTAGTTGATGGTCTCACTTTTGCTTATCCTGCATGAATAGAAGTATCTATGACTAAATATTCCCCTTAGGATACTGATGACTGGGGTGCATTTATTGCATTGAGTGAAACTATATTGTGTGTGTGTGTGTGTGTGTGTGTATAAAATCAGCACAATAAATATTATTAAATTGTCTGAGTAAAATCAAAGCATGAAACACACAGGCAGTGCTGAATTCTAATGATGCTGAATACCCATGATTGCATGGGGAACGGATCTTAACAAGACTTGATTTGAGCTTTGGCATCCGCCTCACAAATCACACGAAATGTTCTCCCTTTAATAGTGCTGAATATTGATAAATGTCTCTGCACGGCACAACAGGGAAGTTGGTCTCTATTGGCAATCTTTACCAAAGTGTGTTTTTTCCTTCTCAACACTCAAGGGTTTACCCTGAATGATTTAATTATAATTTTCCTTGTCTAAGACAAATTAAAGAGGAGAGTAGGAGTGTCATGCCAAAGTAGATTATTTATCTCCTTAACAGATTGCTGCGCACCAAACCCCTGAGCTGCTGCTGCTGCTACTACTTACAGAACTGGGTGCAACATGGGACAAAAGCATAGATGTACTGGTAGTATACATTAAAATGAATGAAAGCATTTACCCATTATTTCTAGCTGGAATTATATCATTTAATTAATTCAAAAAAAAGGGGGGGGGGTTGCCAAAGTAATACACAGAGCAGTTTTTAAAAAAACTCTCAGCCAACCTCTTTTGTCTGACCTATTTGGAAATAACCACTGTTCCCAAATGACTTTGGCTCCCACATGAGTCTACTGAGACTGTGCACGTTCATTCAAGGGAAGATTCTGACCATGAGTGGTTGCGTTCGCTATTAGTCTAGCTATAGAGGAGAAATGTCATCCAGTTCAGGTGACTCAATCCATATATATGACTAGCTGCCACCATCACCACTAATCTGAGTCTGGGTCCACCAATCTGATATTCGCAGGAAGACTCTTACACTTATGTCTCTCCAGCTGCAGGACTGGGGCCTTCAGCGTGATGACATCTGAATGTGGTAAAATAAAACAGAACAGTTTATTCCCCCCACTTATTTTGAAGTACTTATCCATTGCTCCAATACACTTTTGTCAAGAGCACACAGAGCATGATATGGATTTCCAAATGGTTTTACACAAGTACCTGCAGCTCAGGGGTCTCAAACATGTGACCCTTGGGCTGCATGTGGCCCCTAAAGCTACTTCCTGCAGCCTGCAATGATGCTATTGTTGTCAATATTTACAATATTATTGTATGAAAAGGTTTCAGTGGTGTGGCTCTTGGGCTAATGTACTACTCCTGGTGCGGCCCTGTACTAGGCCTCATGTGGCCTTCATGGTGATTTGAGTTTGAGATCCCTGATCTAGCTCCACTGACATCCAGGCTCACAGCACAGTCAAGAATATCAGAACCAAGTACACTGGATCAAGAACCCTACAAAACACAGAATGATCTACCCCAGGAAATGTGCCAGGGAGGAAGAGGAAGAGGGTGACAACAATTATAGTGACTCCCACATAACCACCTTTGCAAAGTTGACTTCCCGTCCAAAAGCACAAGGGTGGGGGAGGAACACCTTTCCAGCACACCCTACAAACTAATGTTAACCGCACACACTGCTGCTGGGCGAATGTTAGCGTGTGGCTGCAAAGGATTAATTGTTAAGCCATTTGGAACCTTTACTATGCGCTTTTTATTGTTTAAATCGAAACCACTAATGACCAGCTGGGTCAGACCAAAACTGACACATTTCAGGGGTCCTTCACTGAAGATGCCCAGCCACCACTTCCACTCTTTTTAAATGGGTGAATCTCCACAGATAATCAATTCACAGGATCACACAAGACATGAAGAGGATGCCAGCTGGATGCCTAAACCATTGGTTTTTAAACTTTTTTTCTCAGGACCCAGCTGAAAAAAAATCATGTATGCCCACGACTCAACAATTACATCTTTGAGCAATGTATTCCTGCCTGTGAGTGGTGGCAGCAGGGGGTGCCGCAACCCAGTGCCTGAAGGTCTGCGACCCAGTACTGGGTCCCAACCCTAAGTTTGAAAACCACTGTCCTAAACCACCCCAGACTCTCTGGATCAAAATGAAGGGACAGACCTTAAAACCCTCTATACAATGCATCCACACCCCCCCCATGTGAAACACTCCTTGGTAAGTTGGCCCTCCAAGTCCAGCTCCCAAATGTTCTCAAGGTACAGTAATACTGTAGTGTGTATTACTCTCACAGTAATGTGTATTACCGCAGCTTCAGTGCCAGCCTGCCCCAGAACCCCCTTCCCGGGATCTAACCAGCCCAACCAGATCTATGCAGCAAATGGCGCTTATATCCCTACCGCCAGGGTGCTGATTTCACCCTGGCCGGCTCTTCCAGTGGCTTTACCCAACCTGCTAACATGAGCTCCATTTTACCCAGACTGAGCCCCAGCTAGTCAATGTTTCCTCTTAGCCCCAATCAGATTCACACAACTGGCTGTTCTGCTGCACTAGCTGGGTCAGCCATGATAAAAGGCACAGGCTCCCACCCTGGAGTCCAGGCAAGCAGATCTCCATACAGGCCCAAGACAGACGTGGCGAAAAGCAGACAGGCTTTGGCCCTGCTTCTGCCCATGCCCTATACGCGAGGCAATCTCCCATTCTGGAAGAATTCTCATCTACCTTTGCTGCTCTTTTGTGCTACAGCAACAGTGCTAATGTGCTGTAGTCTGATGCCAGGATCTACCCCGGAGAGCAGAGTCATTCCTTGATATTAGGATCTTGTACTCACACCCATCACTGTAGTATCTCAACAGCTCCTGAAGCCACTGCAACCCATCTTCTCACTAAAGCTCAGGCTGAACAGGAAGGGTTCCAAGGTGCAACCTGTTATGCTGTCCAAAAGACCATCCTCTGGACAGAAAAGCAACTGCCTAAAATAATCCATATGTAGAGCATGCTGCTAAGAAAGGAACATTCTGTACTGCCAAGTTAATGTACAGCTCGCAATCTACCCTTGAGAAGTGTGAGGTCTGACTGAGATTCAGAACTGCCATGGGTACACTTCCTAATGTATCAGGCCATATTCTGATACCACTTCCTATCTGATGCCAATAAGAGTTGTGACAGACCACCAAGCAGAGGATCAGGTCCATACTTGTATTTTCTAAGCTTATCTTTTCAATCTGGTATTAGATGAGAACCAAAACATTAAGCCTGTGTTCCCTCTGCTATTATTTACTATGTTTTTTCCCCTCTGCTTTTAAGTATACATCTCAACGCATAAAAAGGGCACTCATTTTCTTGTAGCTCTTTTATCACCCTGCACACCCCCAACAGTAGACAAATACTCTTTCAAAGAGGAAGTGAGTGCAGCACATCTAAACATGAAGAGTTTTGTGTGTTATATGAAATCTAGGCAGGCACCACACTGCCTGATGAGATTGCTACAAAACCCTTAAGTACGTCAGTAGGCATTCTTCTGTGTAGAGTCTCCTGCTCTACTCATGGATAAAGATGCAATTCAATCACTGCAGCAAACAGATAGCATAAACCTTCAGTACCTCAAACAGAGAAAAGCAAAGCAAAGTCCATAGCCTTTTATTTCAACTCCTAGCCACATTTGCATTTTTATATTTTGATAATATAATGAAGGGACTAGATACACAACTAAGTATTATAATAAACTAACTATATCATGTATTATAAATTCAACTGAGGTGTTTTTTTTTTTCAAATGTCTCTCTCTAATCTACCTCAAATCATACAGTGATATATTATTGGCTTTTTAATGAATTGAGTAGAATTTAATTTAAAAACATATGTATCACCTTGTTTGTGGAACATAATTACCTTCAGACCAACATTTATAATACAGGGCATAGACAAAATATTTTCCAGCTCTTCTTTACAGTAGTACATAAAGCAAGTTCCTATTTCAAAACTACTGTGTTCCACACATAATGGTTAGGAAGGGATCTACTGTTTTCTTGATAAACAGTCATTAGCATTAACGAAATTTATATATACCTATTGAGTGAGAGGAAGTCCATTCTGTTGAATGGTCTTTAGTTGCTTTAAAAATTTGAGATATACTAAAAACTAAAGGCATACAAATATGACCTCCCGTCTTGTTCAGCTGCACAAGAAGCAAAGATACATCCCATCCAGTCCTTCATGGAAACTATCTTGATGGTGTGTGTTCTAATTAATCCATTGGTTTCATTTTAGATCCATATCTATGACTGTACACTCATAGGAACATCCAAGTCCCTTCTATGCAAATAGCACAAAATTACTGCAATATCTTAACAGTAAAACAATATCTTAACAGTAATTTTTTTCAAGGTTGCATTCTTCTATATATTATGCCTATAGATAACAGCTTATTTTCCTTAATGTTAGAAAGATAAAAATGTGGTTATGTAGTTCTCTTAGCAACATATTTTCAATCACTGGAATATTAAATCAAGGGCCTGAAAACAAATCATCTACTTCTCAGTGAGTGAAAGAGGTGAAGAAAGAACAAAACCTTCCGTTTCTGTAGAATATACCTTTCATCAAAAACTGAATTTAAGTTTAAAGTGAGGCCAGCAAAGAGAACCATCTGAAAGCAAACTAATGTAAATAGACATCCTGTCTTCCTTAATCTGCAGACTCAGTTTCAGTCCCTCTGCTGCTGCTTCCACTTAGTTGTAAGCAAAAAAACAGGACTTAGGCCAGTTTCAGTGTTGCTGTTCAGAATTTCTGTGGACAGCAGTGAAAGGGAAAGGAACTGTATCAGTCTCACTCTGCTGCTGGGGAAAGGTAGGAAGAAAACCAGTGGCTCCTCGGGGAAAGGATAGGGTAGCAGAGATATACCATCCATAGCAGCTGGAGAGGATCTGAGACGAGGTCTCCTTGCAGCAGCTAAAAGGATGTGAAAGTCGATGTTCCCTGGCTGGAATCCCAACTCACCTGTTCATCCTGTCATCGGGGACATGGACTGCACTCCTCACCAGAGAATGCCACAGGCCCTTAGGAGGGGGCCACATCTCCCATATCAGTCTCTGACTAGTAAGGGTCTGGTAGCATTTTCTAAGCCCAGATAAACTCTTGTTTCTCAGAGCAGTGGTTCTCAACCTTTTACAGGATGCAACACATTCTGTGGCATACCACAACCCTACAGGACACACCATCAACCCCCCCCCCCCCCAACCCAGCCATTTCCCCAGCTTTCCATGATACACTTACCACTGTGTGGTGACACAGCAATGCCTTCTGACACAGTGGTTGAGAACTACTGTCTCAAAAGTATGAATCTTGGTTGAATGTGTGTGCATGCACGTGGTTCATCCTAAGACCAAACTCTTACAGCAGCTTTCCAAAGAAGAACAAGCCTGCCAGCAACGTTCCCTCTAATTACTCATAGACTGTGTGCGCAAATAATTTCTTTGTGTGCGCAAAAACATTTTTTTGTGAACACCAATTTAGCACTATTGAATTTTTTTGTGCGCTCTTTATTTTTTGTGTGCGCAGGTTTCATGACCTGTGTGCGCGCGCACACGCACACGGCTTAGAGGGAACAGTGCCTGCCAGTTATTTACAAGCATACATTTCATTGCAATCAGCGATTAAAGATCTGTTAGAAATACCTTACTGAAGTGATGAAGAAATGCCAGGGGAAAATTTCCCAACAGCCTATACATCAAATGGAATCTGTACTTAGAAGCATCTTCAATATATAACACCAGAGCTCAGCCACCATTTAAAAAGTACTACCCGGGCACATACAAATTAGTTCAAAGTTTTAAAAACCAATACTGCGGCAGCAATTTGAACTTACAGGTACTTTGAAAGACATACCACACTTCTTTATCAACCTGGAGAACTCAAGTCTGCTCTGTTTTGTGGGCTGGATGAGTACACAAGATACGCAACCATGCTATATGGCATAAAATAAAGAACTACAATATGGCAACAAGGTGAATGATTTATGATGAAATAAGTGGTACTGACCAACTAACTTTCCGTTACCCCTGGCTTACATCTCTAGGGCACAAAAACAGCAACACTAAGGCCATGCTGGAAAAATTAAAACAATTATGATTTTCACATCACAGATCATGTTAAATATTTTTTTAAAAACTAATCATGCACATATTCATGTAATATTGATCCAATTAACAAGCCACAAAGACTTAACCAAAAGGGCCAAATTCAGCACTATTATACATTTTCTATAATCTCACTGCAATCAATGGGACGAGAAATCCAGGGCAACAATATGAGCCAAGTTGCGTGGCCCTCGCCATCAGTAATCTCACTTTAGCGTTACCAACATCACAATAAGCCAAACAAACAAGAAGTCTGGTGGCACTTTTAAAGACTAACAAATTTCTTTATTTAAATTTATTTTAAAATGCTACCAGATTCCTTGGGGTTTTTTGCTGAATTAAACTAACACGGCTACCCCTCTGGAACGTGTCATTGCAACAACTGGTTACAGATGTACATGAAGAGATATATTATATATATTCTTTCACCACCTACCTCTCCCTTTTAGGAGTGTGGACTGATAGCTGTCCATTAGTTGAGGCATGCGGGTTTATTATTAAGGAGGTCTTTGTAGGTGCTGAAGAGGAGACACATGTGGTGGACAGGTCCAAACTGCTGTGGTTGTTGCTCGCTGTTTCCTCTGTTGTATGAGAGCCTGTCACTTCTTTCCAGAGCTGCTGCAGTTCTGTTGGAATCATGCCTGAAACAAACAAATTGGATAATTAAATCAATTAACAGCTAATTCGGCCGTCTTAAAACAGTAATTAAATCAAAGAGTCAGTAAATAAAGCCTAGTGTTAGTTTTCTGTGTTTTTCTTTTTTTTAAACTAAAGGCTAATACAGAACTAACACTTCACTTTTCCCACTAAATTGGTCAGTGCCCAACTTGTAATTCCTATTAAAGCAAGATTTCTGAGGGGAAAAAAATGTGACATTAATTGGTATTTCTACAATTTTTGCACCACAGGGTCCAATCCCAGAGTCCCTCTGGAGGCAGAGCTCCAAATGAGTTCTGCCTGTGAGAAGACTGGAAGAAAGTGGGGCCTGGATATGTTCTACAGCCATCTGAAGAATTTATATTGCATTTTTTAAAAACACTGAATACATTTTAACCTATTTTTCGAACCAAGGAAGGCCTTCAAATAAAACCATCCAACTGTGTTATTATGACAACACAAACCACAATATGACTAATTTTGTGCTTTAGTTTTAAATGATGACAAATAGCTTTGTTATTAAATACAGTTTTTATTAATCACTTTTAGACATAAATTATGAATTCATATTGTCTTCCTGGAATGCTTTTCAAATTTTAACAGTCAAATTGATTATACTATGATTATTTCATTAACACACCTATCTTTCTCATTAATTTTGGTTTCTAGTACTGCTCACTTAATTGATGGATGTGTCTATTGAAAAACTGTATAACTTTCTATACAAGTAAGACTATTATTACTGTCATTTCTTAGATCAATGCTAATGAGCCATTCAAAAGTGAAATGAAAACATAAAATAAGCTTCAAGAAATAAAGAAATGTTGTTTCATACTAATGTCAAAATGGACACCAGTCTTAGGATGTATCTACATCATTCTACCAACATGCCAGGGGAGAGAACTTTACACAACAGTAGTGAGATAAAATTCATCCCTGAACGTACACCAGGGAGTAACGTGGTCCAAAACTCCAGTACAGCCTGGACTCTATACTTTGATCATGCTGTAAACGTAATCTTTATTCAGAATGCACCATCTAACACTTCATATTCTCACACCACAGAACATTTTAATGCTATTTCAAAAGGGCCTGGGAGAATGGAATAACCAGGAGTGACGGCATCCTTTTAAAGACAGCTAAAACAAAATCCTGAGGCTTTTCAAAAAAAAGTCTGTTTTAGAACTGGACTTCCTGATTATTTGGCCCAGTGTTCATTGTTTCAGTCTATTGTAAGGCTGCAGCTATCCTAAGGAAAACCTGCCATTTTCTGAATACAGAGAGGCAGCTCAAACAGGCATGTATCCTACCAAACCTACAGTATTGGGAGGGGGAGGCAGCGTGCATTATATTCATTTGAAACACATAATAAAAAATGCCAAGGTCTAAATTTAATTTATTTTTGTCATTTAGAATACAATGGATAGATAATCATCTCAACGTGATCAGCCAAACATCTTTACTTTGCTAAACTGTTAAAGATTTTAATTATGCTAGCTTTGGAGAGCACTGGTCTAATGAGGCGATAGACTCCAGAGAATCTAAGTGGTTAAGAACTGTGAAATGAGTCTGATAGGATTTTTTTATATTCACCGTGGATCGTTTGCATATCAAAGAGGAGCAAATTATTGCACGACAGACCAATAACCTTCCCCGCCTTTCTGAGAGCAGCATTAACAAAAACAGTTGGTCTCTGCTAACGGTTCACTACAAAAAAATTCTCAAATGCTTAAGTATCTGCAATTAATATATATTATAAAGAAGCTTCAATTTATACATAGGGTGATCAGACAGTCTTAGGGCCCATCTATAGCTCTAAAGCCAAGTCATTTTTCTTTCAAAATATCAAACGCCAATTATATTTTGATGGATGTTTCTGAAATGAGCATTCAGTTATTAGAAATATTCAATTATTACGTGTCCCCTGAAAATAAACCATTGAGGCAAATTAAAAAAAGAGAAAGGTCAGTACACAAGCCTATGTCCTGTTTTGCTGCATCTGGGTGATTATTTCAAACACCTTACGAAGTGACAGTGTGGGATGTATTTTTAGCTGGCATGCCTGACAGGACTGTTCACACACTAACAATTACCTGTGAACAGGGTTGACCCTTACACCACTGTTTACTCAATCGAAACAATAGTGAATAGGCTTGTCTGTTGATGATAACATATTGATATGAGACCATAGGAGTTGAAAACTCCTATTTTTATTTTGAGGGAGGTAAACAGAGGAAAAAAACAGTTGATTTATATTATGGTATGTTCTTTGCCACTCTCTCTTATCCATCTATCTAGACAAGCAGTAGATTTTTAAATCAGGAAAATCTTTAGAATTCACCCAGTCATTTTGAATGCATTATTGCTGCATTTTAAGACAAAGCTTTTAAGCATTCAAGCAATAAACACCCTCCCTCCCCTGCTAAAGTCATAGGTGTGTTCTTCACCTAATACACAAGCATAATTCATATTAACATTAATGAGAACTGCGTCCACACATTGGAAGGGGACAACAAAGTTCAGTTTGGAAACATATGGCAATAAATTCTGTGTAACAGCAACCAATGTGTGTGTCTCAAGAGCAGGTCAGACAGTATTAGGTAACATAACTGTAATTATGACATCATATACATACAAGTGATGCCAGTTCTTTATAATGAAAGCAACATGGATGCCACTTGGTTACAAAGCAAAATTTAACTCTAACAAAAATTGCAACGATGATTCCTAACCAGATTGTCAAATTAGAGATGAAAGGTTAGCTCATTGATCCTCAGTATAAATATTTATTAAAAACACAGGGCTCCTAAACATGTCTTCTGAACTGATGGAACAAATGATAAAAATCAAATTAAATAAATCCATTAACACAAAAAATTATTCCACTAGCCCTGATATCATTTCACTTTAATATTAAAGGCCAACTTTTAAAACATGTTTCTAAAATTGCATCTGCAACTACCTATGGTCACAATTATTAATGTCTACAACTTTGCAAGTGCAAGTAACAGGACTTAGACCTACTATTGCTTAACTGTGCGAGCAATCAGGCAACTAAATGCCTCTAGTCTTATTATTTACACCCAGTAGTAGTAATCTGAACTGGGATAAGCAAATTTAATTTTACAGCCTGATTTTGAAGAACTAGCACTAATTGTTCAGAATCCTGCTGGAACTGGGTTTTTTTTTAAAGTTACAGCTATGTTCAGATGTAAAACCCAGGTTACAGATGTGTCCAAATACAAAACTGCAAAGATCACACACACATAACATTAGAGGATCTGTTATTTTGTATAAGACAATTGGTAAGTATTTTTTTTTAATTCCATTTTTTTTTCCAAATGAATGAATTCTTAAAACCAAAGCAAAAATCACACAAAGTTCACTCCTTGGAAACATTTCTTAATATTAAAAATACCATAGGCCAGTTACAACAAGAATAGGTAGCAAATGCTTTTACGTGTCATGTCTACATTTAGTCAAGGGTTTGTGTGTTTTATAGCTCTTGTTCCAGTCATACAAAATCTCCCCAAAAGAAAGGGTACACTAGAGATTATTTGTTTTTTAAATAAAGAGTTCATTACAAATTATTTTAAACCATAGCTCTGGCTCATCACTGCACTTTTCACGACAACTAGTCCCCTTCATTATAAAAGAAAATGCAGGCACAGGTTTAAAAAATGTATGTGTGGGGACAGTTGACAGATTACTGTTCGCGGAACTCAATTTCACAACCCCAGGTATCACTGGCTCAAAGACAAACTGAGTTGCTCAACCTCTTTTTGTCCTTGTACCTCCATACCCAGGTGACCATGTTCAAGCAAGCAGAAAGTTGATTTAAACCTCATAATGACATCAGTTTTAAGCCATCATCTCTCTGATGATAAAAAAAAAAAAAAAAAGTGTTGTATTCCAGCCTGCCTGAATTCTCGTTACTTTTTTGCAAACCGAGTCCCTATTTCACAAGAGATGATGTCAGCACTACTCATTTCCCCACCAGAATCAGACCTCTGAAACACCTTTGTTTATATTTATGTGAACTCTGGCATGCTGCTATGCCCCCCTTATGTTTTAAATATGCTCCTTCCTAATGTCGTAGGGACTAAGTTATACAGCACTGCTAACCATATCAATCAATGCCATGACTGCTGAATTACCTCCTGGTGTCTCTGATGTGTTACTGCACAGATTACACTTCATGCATCACCACATTCATTTCTTTCACATTACACATGAGCGTGTCTTGTCACTGCCCAATTGCCCTCTTTTGGACAGCTTAACTGATGTACTAGACAATGAACCTTACTGAGCAAACTTAATAGTATAGGAGCTGTGGGAAAAATTAGAAAGGTTGAAGCTTGAGTCCAGTGGGTGTGCAGGAACAGCTTGCGATGTTTCCAACAATAAATCTGAAGGTGTAATTAATGCACGTTATAACATTTTGCAAGTACAAATGGCACAGTCTACGTGCCGTTTTTCTGGATTAGTTTTGTGCTCTTTCCCCCACCCGCTGCTGACAAAGCTGCAGTTAATGATAAGTAAATGTGAAAGGCCCAATCCTGTGTCCCCCACAGGCACAGTCTCCGCTGAAATCAATGGGAGATTTGCGTGTTTGGGGACCCCAACATCAGGCCTCTATGACATGTGCAGTATTGAATCTCTTCAAGACAAAGTTTGAGGAGGGAATGGAAACAATGAGGTCATCCAGTGTAGCCAATGAGGATTCTACAACAGATGAATGGACATCTCCCTAGGTCCACCCACCACCTATATCACCCTCCCTCTTGCAGCAATATGTATAACTGAGGTTAGGGGGCTGAATATGATGGAAATGGGGGTATCTGAATATAAAGGCACTACAGAGTTAAGCAGCCAGTAGAAGCCTTGAGGCTGTTAACAGCTTTGAAAAAACAAACCATTCAACCTGAGCTGACCTGAGACTATTTACAATTTATCATACACTTTTGGGGGGTCAGGGGTGGGAGAAGGGAAGAAGTGACTCTTCAGAAACACTGGGATTGGTTTTTTGAAGACCTGTTTCTCCTCAAGCCATGCCAACTTTGAACAATCTGCTTTCATAATAAAAGCAGCCTTGGCTGAGGCTGGTCTCAGTGTCCTTAGGCTTTTCACAGAGACACAGCCAGTTAAAATGAAGTAGGGGAGAAATAAAACACACATTTTTAACCATTCTCATTCTCAAAAATACTGCTAAATAAAATAAAAAGGAGCTACAGACACATGTGGAAAGATGCACAGGGTGTGAGTCTCAATTTGTAGCTGCTTAATGCCACAAACATCAATGTTGTTAATCCCAACTTAGGAGGGGAACGGAGCTCTATGCCAGTTTACATCAGCTGAACTTCTGAGCCGCTGTGTTGGTGTGCTTGCAGAACTGAGGCTGAGTAAAACGGGTACTGGGGGAATCCCCACTTTTCCTCATACCCAGAGACAAAAGGGAATCAAACTCCCACTGATGTGCGGTGTCTGGATCACAGTTTCCCATGTCTGAGTAGCTGCCAAAGAAGAACCTGAAGCCCCAGCATAACATAGGAAAGGCTGTTATCCTGCTAGTCCTAGCCATAGCCAAAGTGGCAGCAATCTTGTCAGCAAGTCTATTCTGAATGTTTTCAAACCCAGATGTGTAGACCCAGAAGGTTCAGTAAAGTCCTTTGGACACTCATGCAAACTAAAACCAAAAGCCACACGGTTGCCTGTCTCTAGCTAGACCAACCCCACCCCACCCCCAGTTTATTTCTTATGCATTACTTTCCCAGTGCACAAGCACCTTTATTCCATTTTCCACGTCTTGGTTACTTTCTCGAAAGTCCCGAGACCGAGACTTAGAGATGGTGCTTTGCAGACTGCACACATACCTTGAGCAAGGGGCTGCAAAGGCATGGGAGGCTGGCCAGGCTGGATTGTCAGCAGACCTTGGCGCTGAAGAGACAGGAGGTGCTGCTGCTGCAGCTGCTGCATCTGTAAGAGCTGCTGCTGAAAGGCCAACTGCTGTGTAGCCACTTGCTGTTGCTGTGGCTGAAAAGGGGAAAAAGGCATATTTTGTCATTTCAGAACTAAGTATTTATATGTCTCCCATTTTCAAAACACTTCATCTTATTAGCATTGTCACTAACTACCAAGAAAGGATATTAACTCTTCTCATTAAAGATCTCAGTCATTATTTCAGTAGCAGCGTTAACCACAGGGTTGTGGCCAAATTCCACATTGAGCAATTAATTTTTCCTACATAAACTCCCTATGTATGTCACAGAAAATATTTATTCAGCATTTCTTTCTAAAGGTGTTAGTGCTATGCTGTGTCACAGAGATGTTTTAACCCAGAAGCGGTCGCATTTTGGTGGTGAATAGAAGCAGCCAGTGTGTAGTCGCTGAGGGATCATTCAGGATGAAAAGCACGGACATAAATGGAAAATCGTATTGCAAGGTCATATCATACTTAAGTAGAATGAAAAATAATCTTGTGCCATGCTCCATTTACTCATGCAAGGATTGTCTCAACTACTAAGGCAACTGATTGGGTTAATTTATTGCATTTTCTATACTTACTCTCTCTTACGCATTAATCAAGTTACAGGACTCTCTCTTATACCTAGAATTGCTCCGTGCTATATTTAAGACTTTTACTTTCTGCACTTTGAAATTTTTAATTATTCCCACTATAAAGAAGACTGAGTTGCTGTACTCTGCTGGGATTTGAACCTTGAACCTTTGAGGTGTAAAAGAACATGTTGCTTTTCTCACTACTGTGCCCAGAGAAGCTTTTAACTACTCTGTTTATCACTTCTGACATAAATAAATGAGAAAAAATCAGACCTTTGAAGAAGAAAAACTTCATCTAATATTGTTAATTAGCCATGACAAACGATGAAATAACACTGTAAATCTTTCATAGAAACAGCCACTAGATTTTAATTACACACATTCATAATTTAGCAAACAACATCTTACTTGAATGTGAGTGTTTAATATGTACTGTATTTCAAGCTTTACAGTCCTTAATTTTGCTTCAGTTAAGGAACCCTCTAGGTTTTGCTTCCATGCTCATCTTGTATTTTATTTGCTTTGTTCTTAAAAAACCATGAAAGACTTTGCATTTTGATAAATATCTTTTTAGTAATTGTACAATGACAGGAGGAAAACTTTTGTTGTGTAAAATATCAATACATCATTCCTGTGTTTAGCAGTTCCTTGTGCTAGCCAAAAACAATTTATGTAGATTTCCTTAGTAATTATCTGAGTGATAGAAAGATAATACAGTGCAGCAGCACAATAAATAGAAGGAAATTATCTAATATCCCTAATCTGCTAGGAATCATACCAAGGTGGAGGTCTTATCCACATTATAGCTAACAATTACAGAAGGAAAATTAACTCTTGCAAAGCCACAGGCACATGAACTCTTATGAAGTGTCCAATCACAAGCTTTTTTCATTTCAATGCCCTAAAGCCACTTTAAAGAACCAGAATCAGATCCTCAGCTGGCATACAACTGTGAAATCCTTTGAAGTCACTGGAGTGACACAGCTTTAAGCCAACTGAGGATCTGGCCCCACATTTTAAAGAGTCACTGAGAGACTTGAAGGGATCACTCCCCCCCATTCAGGTATGCCATGCTCCGTTCAGACCATGGGAGAAGCATCAGTGTAATGATGATATAAAGACCCGGTCATGCTCAACCTGACGTAATTTCAATGTTTAAAAAAGACAGTCGGAGAAAGTTGAGAGTAACGGAAGTTATTTTTTATAATGCTCAAGTAGTTTGTTATCGCAAAAGCTCAACCAATCTTGTACTAGCAACCAATTTCAGACCTACCCCCATACCACTGAGAAAGTTAATTGAGTTCCATTCCAAAACCCAAAATCTACAGCACTGACAACAAAAATTTAAATAAATTAAGACTAAGAGCCAGCATTTTCATTTGTAAAACAGCATGCTCAGAATGATCCAATTGGTTTTTTCTATTTCCCAAGTTATCAGATTAATGTCAAGCACAATGATCGAGATGTTCATGTTTGAATAATTTTTTGGCTCCTCAGATATTCTCATAATAAAAGATTATTAATGCTATCTTGTAGAAAAATCTTGAGTTAAAATACTCCCTGCTTTGGACATGTTGGTTACTTGCCATTTGAATGTAAATTGAGATTTTACAACACTTTTTTATATAAATTGACTGATGCCGGTTGTGTTGTCTCCTCAGCTATCCCTAAGAAAAGCTCATGAAAACTCTCTACATTTGAAAAGCCAGGATATAAAAGTATACAAGGCCCATTGTCCAAGAAAGAATTTAAAAGCAACACACGTTGCCAAACTGTGCTCCCCACCCAGTTACCAAACACAGGATACAAGTCAGTTTGTTTACTTCTCACAATTGAATGCATACAAAAAAGGTCTCAGTGCAGTCCTGTTGTCAGGTCAGTAGTCAGTGTTAAAACGCTGAAATATCCTGATAAAACTTGCATTTTTGATCCCCTCCCTAAAGCTTCTGTCAAAGGTCTGTTTTCCTTTCTTAGGTTACTCCCTACCGTCTAACATAAACTGTCAAAACTGCTGGAGGACAAACGGCCTTTTTAAAACAATCCTCTTAGCCCTACTTGAACGACACACAAAATGGGATTCTTCCTCTACCTTTATTTAAAAACTAATTCTGTCAGCTGTTTCTGAAAGTCAGTTCTGCCAGGTATTAAGGAATCAGTTTTGTGGACACAATGAGCTAGACCTTTAAAAAAAAAAGATTGCAGCAAGTTATAGAAAGAGCTCTTGGAATCATTGATGGGCATTGCTAGCAGAACTTGCTTTGCATCTAGCTATAAACTCCCCTTAATACGGCGTAAAAGAAAAGCTTGTAGAAGTCCTGCTTTTTCTGCTGGTTATTCGTCAAATCTCTCTGACTAACAGGGTTTTGGTGGGCCTTTTGTAAACTGATGGCACAATATTACGAGACACTAATGACTGGGGGATGCAGTAAATTAATACTCTTGTTCCATCTGTTAGTGTCCAAGTTCAAACCTTGTTAAAATCATAACCACCAGTCCACATGACAAAATTGCTAGCATGTGACTCCATTGTCATTTTCAGCACAAAAAAAGACCACCAACTGCATGCTAATTTAGCAAGAACACCCTCCTTAACTCAGGAAAATGGGGTTGAAAAATCTGTGGGATGAAATGCATTGTTGAAACAGGCCTCTAACTAAAATCGTCAACAAAAAAAGAGGTAGTCAAAGCAAAAGAGACTTGGACCCTTATTCTCCTGCGTCTATTATATTATAATATTCTTCTTAAAACAGAAAGGAGTCTTTTCTTATTGCACTACCCAGAGTTACAATATCAGAAGTGTGACCACAGTAAATCAGTGCGTTATATATTAAAATGCCGTCGCATTGTCTAACTTCCCTTCTTGCCTTTTAACACAAAGTATTTTTTCTTTCAACTCCAAGCCATCATCTTTGTGTCTGAGATGCTCTCCTGTCTGACAACAGCAATTTAGAAGAGTTAACTTTTATCATTCATTCTGCTGTGTAACTTTCCCCTTCAAATTTCTTTATCTGCCCTCTGAGCTCATCTGAACTTTCATGTTCTCCCAGCATGCAGGCTTGCATTCAAAACTATGTCTAATAGACCAAATAAGAGGTTAATAAGAAGTGGCAACAGAAAGAAAAAATACAATCCCTGGTAACTGATAAGAATGACAGTGGCAGCCCTTTATTGTTTGTCTTCAAATATAGAGTTAAAGATCTTTAAAAAACTAAATTTTGACGCCTTTGAAAAGAAAGAAGCACAAAATAACAACAGGGGGTTATTGCCTGCCAGCCACAGGGGAGAAGCTCCATAATTCTTATTCTCCCTTTTGAAGGCTGTTAGAAATCTGATTCAAAAAAGCAACAGCAGAAGGAGAAAGCCTCTTGAGGCTATAGCCATTTCCTGTGATCATGCATAATGTGCTTCAAAAGTGGGTTTTTACCAATTCTGTTGATCAATTGCACCTCCTTCATATTCCCTCTTTTTTCTGCTGTGTTTACATCTGATGTGACTCAATGACAAGCACTGTCTGAGACTGTGAAACAGACCTGTCATGTTGATTTATGGGCGCATCAAACCACGACTTGTCCAAACTGAAGCTCGCAGTTCATTAATTAGAGAGTTGTGACTTTGAAGTCAGCTTTCAGACTGTGGTTTTTAACATTTGGCTTAATTTATATGCTCTTGAATGTGGATCTCTAAGGAAAAAACTGAAATTCCCTTCTTGTCTTTGAACTTCTTTTGACCGCACAATAATCATTTCTTTGTCCAGAATGATGCCTGCATCCCAGAGTCATTAACGCACATTGAACTGCCACTGATGAGTAAGCCCTACTGAATTAGAAAAACAGCCAGCAAAACAAAGCTGAGAGCATTCTGCACAGTGATATCTCACAATTACATGCCTTCCCTCCCTGTGCCATTTCCATTTTAATTACTGTTAGTCCTTTAGATTTACATTTTAGACACTTTTTAATCTGTTCCCTTTTTATTATAGTGGCGCTGGTTAGCACACTGTAGTTAAGGTTGTGTCGCGTTTCCCCCTATTTTCAGTGGTTTATAGCTCAATTGTAAAAATTCACTCTTGGTTGAAACATGGCACGGGTGGCACAACTTGCCAAATTTGAAACAAATAAAAAAACCCCACTGGTTGGGGCATTTTTATTGTGTGAACTTAGTGCACCATGCCTGCCTCACCAACTTGAACACATCACAGCTATGAGAGGCAGTACGCAGCATCCTGTGCCAAGAAGCAGCTTATTAAGAGGTGTCTAATCAGGAACCGATGCCACAGACTGACTAACATTCAGGCCCCTGAACTTGGATTTACACAGTTTTTCATGTCACTTCAGGGAGGAATTTTGGTTTCTTATCTTTTAAATAATAACAGTAAAAAAAAAAAAGACTCAATAATAAAAGGAAAATAATGAATCAAAATACACAAAGCTATGACTGTGACACAAGTGTAGAAAAGCAAGTGTATGCAAAGTTCAGGCAGACACCTAACTTGCTCTATACTACAGTGACAGCAGACTGATGTCTCCTGCTATTACATGTACAGCATGTGTGGCAGTACCTAGGCACAATGTGAGGAGTTGAGGACGGCCCTCCAGCCTTATCTTTGCATCTCAGATTTTGCTGATGTGTGTCACAACACATGTTCCTTAAATGCAGTTCTTGTTCTAAGTTCTAGCTATGACAAATGTGTAATCTGACCCTATGCCTTGATACAGTGAAATTGCACTCAAAACCTCCAGAAGTGTTTCCTTGTTCTGCGAGCACAGCATCTTGACTCCTGCTTTTTTTTTTTTTTTTTTTTTTTGCTCAGTGTAAAATAACTAACTTCCAAAATATACTCTCTGAAGGCTCTCGTCAAAATATGTGGCAGTAAGCAAATGGAAAGCACAGGAAAGTAAAAAGGAAAACAGTACAATAACTCTTCAGCTGAAAGCTGAGACCCGATAGAGTCAGCTCAGTTGTGCAATCAGTTATAAGATGAATGACAGTTTAATAGCCACTAGACAGTCCTCTGGGATTTGTGGTTTGAAAGTAAAATGGGGATTGTCTGTACCTCTTTAGGCTGTTTTCCAGCATGTTGCTGCTGTAAAAGTTGAAGCTGCAACTGTTCCTGTTGTTTCTTATAAAACTCTTGAAGCTGCTGCTACAAAGAAGAGGGAAGACGGTAAGTAACAAAGTAGAGAGCCAATTCAGTTCCCTTTTGGTGTAATACACAAACTGTGATTTGAAAAATAGCATCCTTTTATCTGTAATGGCCTGACCTTTAGTTTGAAACTCGACAATAAATTCAGTGCACACTGACTATTCTTGGCATTATCGTTTGAAAAGTAATCTCCAAAATGAACTGATGAAAAACATACCATTTTCTACACAAACTAATTAAAATAAGGCAAGGAATGACCTTTGATTGTAACAACAAAGCTAAAATGCCCTTGCTGAGAGAGCCTGGTAAATCTCTGTTGTGAAACACATACATGCTCTCCAAATGATAGGGTTTGACTGTACTAAGTTTTGTTCAATACATGCATAGACATCATACCCTTCCCCCTCCTCACCTCCCAGATGGCTAGTAGATGTATGCAGTTTAGACATTCACTCAGTGAATAAGTGAGTGAGAGTGACAGTGAAGAAAGAGTACACAAGGTTAGCTTGTAGTGGACTTCAAAGTCATGGAATTGATGCTGTGGGGCACATTAAGATAAGTATTTAAAAACCATACTTTATCTGTTGCAATCTTTCAGCTAATAGAGGCTCACACATTGAAATGGGGAACCCAAGAAAGCAATGCACCACAATACATTTGCTCATCAAAATTATGAAGGGTTAAGGCTCGCAAATATGCTGTTTCTGTTGTCGTGTTTAATAGTCCCAGTTGTTCTACATGGATTTAATAAGTTTTAAAACTGAAACAACCTCTCTGCTATATTCTGTTTATTCCAATTACTCAAAAAAAGTGATGTGCCACAAAGAATGGAGGTGAGGGCAACAGGGGCATCTGTAGGTCTCCTGTTTTTAAAACATGCATCTTTATGTAACTCTCTGGGAAAGTCCCTACACCTACATTCTCAATAGCAATAGCTAGCTTGGAACACAAAAGAACAATTAGCTCATCCCATGTACCAGAGCGACAAGCTAGGTGCTCCAGTGTTCAGGCAGCTTTCATTATAGGAATATTTAAGGCCGTGGCTGTCATATAACAGCCATCATAACAACTGCAAAAGAAACAATTACCTGTTGAAGCATGAGTGCCTGCTGCTGCTGGAGCAGGACTTGGAGCTGCTGGGGAGTCAGCACTTGTTGCTGGAGGATCTGCTGCATTTGTTGGGACGTGATAACTTGAGGTGTCATCATAGCCACTGACACTGGAACCTAGAGCATTAATACAGCATACAAAGACGTCAGGGCACTTTGGTGAAGAGTTCAACAAACATTTATTCCACTTTTTATATTAAGCATTTATTTTTCACCCCAATAATTATTGGTCCATTGCTATGTCTCTAGACTTGATTAAGAGACCATCCTGCTTTAAGTATACTGCTTACTTCTCATCCTCTGTAGTGTCATACAGTAACGGAAAGCACAAAAGCCTTTAGAGACCACTGGGAACATGAAAGCACTGAGTTTACTTTCTCCAAACTACATCCTCTTTCTCCAAAACATTATTGCAATGGGAATTATTTAAACAGATGAGTATGGTATAAGCTGTCAAGCCATATTTTAAGAGAAACAGTCAACTCAAAACACAGAAACAAATATGCAACCAGGAGTACCACGTTAAGGGGATCTAGACCCTAGTAAAACACTGATTTTAAGAAAATGAATGAAAGCTCAGTGATATGAACAACTTCATCTACGTTCCTATACCATTTTAACAGAAAACCCCTAGTACGTTGTCTTTACCATTCCATATTCATCCAGCATACAGATGTCTTCAATTCTTTCCTATTACGTGAGATACCATTAAAAGCCGCTTTCCATGACATTTCAGTGACAAACAGCTACAGTGATGAACTTGATAGCATTTCATATTTGCAACTGTTAACACGTTTCTGCACGGGCATCTCTGCAAGGAACCTGTACACTGTATCTGAAAGGATGATGTCTTGTTCAGATAAAACACTGACATTAAAATGACAGGCTGTCTTGGCCAAGGTTACACAAATTGTATTCAAGCGGATACCTAATGACAATGCTATGAATTCCGCAAGCTTTCTAGAATGTAATTTAGCTATTCAAAATAATCACTGCACTTGTATTTAATTTGCAGACTACATGAGAACCATTTTGTCAGTCCCAGTAATGCAAGAAGACTATTTCGAATAATAATAAAATAGAAAGAAAAAATAGAAAAGAAAAAACAACAATAGAAGAAAAAGACAAAACCCATATGACTTTTAACAGTAATATTTAAGCACCTTACTTTTCTTTAGTTTCAAATCATATATGTGACAGCACAGAAGTAAAAGCGGTAAAGGATATACTTTGTTAAAAAGGATCTCTTGTCATCTCATGTATTACAATAAAAGGTAATAACATGTTTTGCACTTTCTCCGTGCACCACTTTTTAAAAATCAGCAGACAATAGCTGAGCAGAAGATAAAAGAATTTTTAAAAAAATCTTTCAGAGTAGTAGTAAGCAAGGGAGAAATGCAGTTTTAATTTTATGTAACATAATGTCTTAATATGCAGTTTATCTTGACTTTTTCACATGATTTGTCCTGTCATTTGCATAGCTAGCTCTCATCCCTAATTTCACAGTCATTATGCACTGATGTCCTGATTTCTCAGCATCACTAATTTTGATGAACTAAAAATGGTTCCTGAAGGTCAGATTCACGTACAGTGCACATCCTCCATAGCTGTGGTGCACACACTGTGTGCAAAGTCTGAGGAACACCTTTTAAGATGTGTGTTTGAAAAAACCAAAGAAATGATTACATACTTTTGACATCTCATTAATGTGGCACTGGAAGGCTACCCAAGCTTCTTATATGTGTTTCTGAATAAGCAGTACAGACAATCCACCACAATATACAGCAAACAATCACGCCTGATCATGACAAAAATAAAAGACATTATGATGGGACAAATTGTGGGTCCACTGAATCAATGGCAAACCCTCAATGACTTACTGGGCTGGGACCAGGATTTAACTGTATTTGTATTTTTATAGCAAGAACACTGCACAGTCATTGCAAAATAAAAATGCCATACCAATTGAGGCAAACTCTGAGCTATCTCTGCCATCAGTGCCGCAATCTTATCGATTCTCAGCATCTGAACCCATGATTTTAAAAATAACTTTTTTGGATGTCGAAATGTCTTACTTATAAACAGTGGCTACCATACTAGCCTTTAAGTTTTACTTGCCTTTGCTACTCCGCCCCAAAAGAAGTTTACTTTTCCTTGAGGTTGATACTACTTTTTGTTGAAGTCCGACTGAGCTAACAGAAAAGGAAGCATGTTTAATTATAAAAAGCAAGGAGTCCTGTGGCACTTAAAGATAACCACATTTATTTATCACATGGTCTTTCATGGAAGAAGATCCCAAAGTGGCATCTTCTTCCATGAAATCTCATGCGATAAATAATTTTGTTAGTTTTTAGAAGTGCCACAGGACCCCTTGCCTGTTTTGCTGAACTAGACTAACAAGGCCACCCCTCTGGAACTTAGCAACATGTTTTAACTACATTTTCTGTGCTATTCTTGGAAGATATACAACACAAATACTCTTCAGTCAGATCTACGACAACCATCAGGGATACAGACAGGAACAAGGCGGGGTGCTTCAAACCCCTCAAATCAATGATTAATATTAAGGGCCACATTATTCTGCCAGTGCTTCTAGATGGACTAGTCCTGCTGACGACTCCCATGGAAACTGCGCAGGTGGGTCTCAGTGCAAGATCTGGCCCTACATTTGAAAAGTGAGCATGTAAGTTCCAATGAAGTCTTTCTGAACAGAAACTGTTACATACTTTGCTAAGACAAAAATGTGTTAACAGGAGGAGAAAGCACATACATGGTATATTGCAGAGAGCAGAAGCATGCTGATGAGCTCAACTTAATTTTATCATCTGAAACCACACTGTTACACCAGTTAGCGCTCTGTTGCTAAAGAGAGCTCTGCATTTAATTTATAAACCTAATAAAAGTTAGATTTACCTAAAGTTTCTGCTCCAGCATATCATGACAATAACTTACAGAAACCTTTAACAAACATATTCAAATAGAGCAGAAACTATTGTGTCAAAAGAAGAAAAAAAGAGCACTGTTTAAGGACTAGAAATAGTTAAGAATTATGGCCTATATATCCACTCCCTTAACTCCCAACCTCCAACTTTTTCATGTAGCTAGTCCCTAGTAATACCAGGAATCAAAGGGCATACAGCACCAGCAATAGGCTATTATAGCCCACACTTTATTACCCATTAGTACTGAGGTCATTAGCGGTAAGAGTGATTGTACCGGTCTTAACCTATTGATCATTGTAACTACTATCATTTAATCCCGTGTTGAATGTCTGGAAAGCTGTTAAAGGCACACAAGAGAGAGTGCTTTAGAGTTGAGAAATATAGCCAAAGCTTGGAAATTACACTTTGATTCATAAAATCTAGCCAGTGGTTTAAATCAATAGTATTTAAAACAGTCATGTAAGTTCTTAACTACAGCTCCCTAATATTTATGGATCCGTCTGAGTATATTCAGTCAAAATTAAACTTTATTTTAGATTCTGTACACTATATTTTACATTGTGTCAGAGAAATATATTTATTTATGATATTCTGTGTGATAGGAAGTCAAACCTCAACTGGGGGCTACACATTAGAGTTTTTCTCTTTCAAAAGTCAATTTAATGTCTTGCCAAAAACAAAAATAAAAAGCCAACAATGAAAGTAAGTACACAAGTGTGTTTTATGAGTTAACAAGAATTACAGAAGGCAGTTTATGAAGAACTAAAATAATTCTGTCTCACTGCCTTCAGGGAATTGAAGTTCAAATTAAACTGCTGGCAAATACATTTAAAGAATGCTAGCTTACCAAGAAGAATAGAAATTACTCTTAATTAGTTGTTTATTTCTATTTTCAGGACATGGTATTGTTGTTGGTATATTTAATAGACTGTATGCTGATGTGTTGAGTGATAACAATGGGGTGTGGGAGACATCCAGCTGTATGTAAATCTGGCAATGAGGATAAAAATACAGCTGCATTTTGGCTTTCAGAACTCAACTAGTACAGACCTGCTGACATCCTCATATCATCAACAGCAAAAAATGTCTTTAATACCAACAACTGCTTTCAGACCCTTTACATTTCTCTCAAGACTGCTACTTCTCAGGATTCCACAACAATCCTTTCCACCCTTGCCCATCTCCGTAGCCCTGTGAATACACCATACTATACAGTATTCTTAGCAAAAAATAAACAACTTGGGCCAAGATAGTTCTTAATGTAACCCCAATGAAGCATTTGGCACCCATCTATCTGAACAGACTAGGGTAAATTGAAGAAAATTATAATCCATTTTTCCTTTTCATTTATACTGACATAATGAAACACTAACCAAATATTTTCAGCTAGTTCAAACTTGTATAGAATAAACCAACACAAAATGAAATTTGCACACACTGCCTCATTAATGGAGCTGATTATATTATTGTTAACTATCACTTTAAGATGTGCTTGACTTCTTTAGGTTAAAAACCCTCCCAAAACTAAAAGCTTTGCAAGCAAATCCCTCCTCACTTGTGATAGTGTGTTAAAATTTGGCACAAATCAAGTTACTATCCCAACTACCTCAATTTCAAGACAGTGTTTAAAGGCTCTGTTGCCAAGTCAAATGGAGCAAAAATACAACTGACTGCATAAAAAGAATGAAGAACAGATTATTAATTTAAAAAATAGTGGATTACACGAAAAACTGACCAGCATAAATAAATAGCCATTAAATTGAGGTATCTATCATAAGACTAAAATGTGAAAAATAAAAACTAGAAACCTTCCATGGAAACAACATAAAAAATCTCCTTTGGTATCACCAAAGCTAAGACAGACCACTGGCGTATTGACAAACAGAAAAGCAACATGCTGCAGTCTGTATCTGATCCTTATAAAATAATAAAGTATTGAATAATAAAGTAGTATTTCAGTCTTCAAAACAACAACAACAAAGCTAAATTGCTAGAACTATTCATGCAGAAACTCTTATTCTGTTTCATTACACAAAACAGAATTTCACTTTTAGAGAACAATTTTGCCACGATACTGTACATCACATTAAGCCAGGTAATGCTTATTATATTATAATCAGCCAAAAAAGTCAGTCATTAGCATAATTCTACTGTGTAACAATTCAGACCACAACTAAAAAGGGGAGAGGGAAAAAACAACTCTTTAAAATTTCAATTAACTTTTTATTATTTGTTTCATTCAATTTATTACATTGTATCAAAAGCAGAATCTTCCTTTGCCTAACCTAGTCGCCTAGGCCCTCCTGGAATTCTGCAGTATTTTAGAACAGCTGCCCTATGAAGCCTTCTATGCTGTTCTCTAGACAAGGAAAAACAGGTAAAGTTTCATTTTTTTTAAAACACAGAATGAGACATCAGCAGAACTTCACTTGGCCTTATCTACCACTTCTCATGCATACCAGGTTCCCCACTAAATAGAAGAATGATTGTTTCAGCTATAAAATACCCATTTATTTTGCATAAAAATATAAAGTTTGCCTAAATTAAATCATTGCTAGTTTTAACATTTGTCAAATACAGACAAAAATGGAATGTACACACAGTCATTGAATAAGTAGAATGAATTTTTAAACCTTACAATTTTTTTCCATTAAAAAGTTTCTTTTTTTTCTTGCTCCACCTACATGATAGGAAAAATAACCTAATGTACATTATTCAAACCAGTGATGACATCGTATAATGGTTCAATAATAATAATAATAATAATAATAATAAAAAAAAAAAGGCCTAGGAGATAGTTGGCATTTTTCTCCGGAGGAAGGATCAACAACATTATGATAAAACAAAACAAAAACACTCCCCACAAACCCCAATCCAAACCAAATTATCCCCAAACCTATCAAAATCCCTGGAAAGCTCATTCACACCTGAACATTTTCAATTTACTGAGCAACATCATCTTGGGTTCCGTACAGTTGTGTATTAATTCATTAATACACTAAGGGGGATTTAATTAAATAATAAAAACTCTGATTGATGCAGCAACATTTACTACATCAAGAATTTTATTTGAAATTAAAGAAAAAAAAACAGCTTCCCTTTCCCCCTTAAAAGGGAACAGGACTTATTCTGAATGACTGTCTCTCTTCACTTTAAATCTGTTCTTTCCTTAAAGCGTTAAATGTGAAAGCATTTGTTTTTCTAATTTTGCACACTGAAGGAGACCTGTACTGACCAGTTTAAATTTTAATAAGCATTTTTTTGAGAGAGACATTCACCTTGTTTAAAACAATCTACCTAAATCAAATACAAAATAGTAAAATGATGCTATGACAAACTTAACTTCTGTTCTCCCTAAACACTCTTTTAGGTGCTGCTACTTTACTCAGAATTATAGCCTTTAAAATACTTGTAAACTTTATTTGTTTAAAACATGCAGCTTTTCACACTTAACACAGACACCTTCATCTGTACATCACAGCTAAGCACAACGGTGCAAATTAGATTCTAATGAGAAAACATCAGTTGCTTCTTTGACAATCTTGCCATTCACTGATTTACTTCTAATGAAGACACACTCCAACCAGCAAGCTCTCCGTGTGTTAAAGGTCAAAACATGTTCAAAAAAATGCCTAGCAAAATCAAGGCAAATGGGAAGCCCGTAAAGAAACCTTCTCATAAAGTGGCCTGGCAATTAGAATAATTGTGCAAAAAGCCATCTTCAGTAAAAAGTAAAAGAAATTAAGCTACCAGGACTGTAACAGGTTAGATGAAAATCAAAATTTAATGTATTCTCCCCTGTGTCATCTTGTTTTGTCAAGACATCAAATAGAATTGGAAAGTACAAAATAACAAGCCCTTGAGAAATCACAGAAGCCGACCTTTTTGATGTTGTTGGTTTACCTTGTTCTCAGTTATTTGAACAATGATGTTTCAGATTTAAGGGTGAGATAAAGCTCAAATTTTTTTCCTCTTAAGTAATACAACATCTTACCTAATCAATGAAGATAAGTCTATCTTAAACCAGTACAGAGAATAATTAGCAATTATGCATGTGTGTTGAATATTTATTCTATTTTCCCCAATAGTCATTTAGCTTCCAAGCTAACAGGTACAGGTTCTAACGCCGCATTGTGCTGGAAAGGTAAATAAAAACCAGAGAAGGCTGGAGGAGAGCTACTTCTCACTGTTACTTCACTCACAAAATCTCGGGACAGCCACTTCTGTAGAAGAGTACATGATGCATTTTCCCTTCTTTCCGTAGAACTTGGAAAATAAAACTGACCAAGAAAGCACCTTATAAAAACAAATAAGTACAGGACATTTTATCTGAACCTTGAACTACGGCAAACTAATTTCCAGTACTGCAGTTCTGCTTTACATGAAGCAAACAAACTATCTACTTATGGGCTAGCCCATTCCCCAAACAGTAACAAATTTAGCTTGTGTTGTCAGGAATTTCCCGCAATTTTTTGGTGCCGGTGTTGATAGATCTATTCCTGGTATTTCTTTTACCTAGCAATGAGGAGGGGGGCAAAAAATCCATCAATAACTTATAACAATAAACATTTTCATAAATTAAGCCCAAGCACTCTCTGTTTCTGTCAAGCATACACTTGACTAAAACTGCTATAAAATGACTGGAAGAGATATGTCTCAAACAATCATACCATGGCTTTCCAGCTCCCTAGACTTTTGAAGCGAATAAGCCTCTCCTACTTTACGGGAACCAGAGTACAGAACCATTTTAAAAGCAACAAAGCATGTTAGACTGAACCTGCCAACTAGCTGGCTTTAGTGCATTCAAAATAAACAGAAATGGAACACCTAGCATTTTCAAGCACTGGAAATGCACAGAAACTGGCCAGTTAAAAGGCTGCTGAACAATTCAATTATGTGTCTTCTCTGCATCTCTCAGGGTCCAATAAATATTTTTCACTTAGTGCATCCACCTATTGTAAGTTTTCTCTTCCTTACAGTTACAAAATACTACATAAGGCATCAACACAACTTCTGAACATGTCAAATTATATTGTCACCACAACTGAAAAAAATGCTCCTTTTTAATATTTCCTGTGTGATCTATTATAACTGGCAGATAATGTAATATTAACTTCTATAAGGTTGCTTGATATTATTACAAAACAATATTAATTTCAGGATCTCACTGAAAGTTACACTTTCAGAACTAGAAAGTCCTGGTCTTTTATTTTATTTCGCATGTCAGTTCCATTATACCCAATACTATTCATGATAAGTTAAAGCTAAAGTTGAAACGCCTGGCCAGAGCATGACCTTTTTTCCAGAGTAAAAGATGACTATGTTTTAAAAAGCAGGGTAAATAAGTATAGTCAAGTCCACCTTCAAAACACACTAACTGCACCAAACAAAATATTTCAAACCAGTCCTTCCTAACACAAGCTTTCTGATAATTGATGGTTTACCAACTCAGCAAGGTTATGCAACACTGCATGCCTTTAGATGCATTATTTGAGTCAGCTGCGATTTAATTAAGATCACAGCCTCCAAAATCCCTGTCAAATGAAAATTCACAGAAGACAATACATTATATATCCTCATGCAGATAGTCTCCATTCCATGCTCTGGAATAACATAAATTAATCCTCATTTCTAGGCTGGCAGACAAAAGTTCACTAATTTTGTTTTCTTTTGACACTTGGTTGCTTTTCTGTTTTGTGTCATGGGATCACTCCTTGTGGAGGGTGGGAGGAGAATTCAGGGCAAATCTGCCTGAATATGGTAGTCAATTTCTTTTTTTAAACATTCTCCAAGCTCTGCTGTGATGTCATCATGTTTTCATAAAATTAACCCCTATCTATAAGAACATCACTTTATGACCTCTGCCCTTTGGCTCACAGGGAATTAGGGCGATGGACAGAACATTAAAACTGTCTTGTGCCTAGGCAATATTTTTAAAACAATAATAAGGTGCCTACAAATGGCATTCCTTTCTTCCCAATTAATAACTGACTTTTAACAAGGGATTACCCTGCCCATGTTTTCCTTTACATGCGAGGCTCTCTGCAATCACGAGAGAAGCATGCTGAGTTTCAGTTATGATTCCCCATCCTTGTGATGCCATTCCACATTTCAGTGGAATGCATCTAGTTTTTTAATCAGGTTTAGCTATATATTGATTTTAGT
Organism: Podocnemis expansa; assembly: GCA_007922195.1. Classification (NCBI taxonomy): domain Eukaryota; kingdom Metazoa; phylum Chordata; order Testudines; family Podocnemididae; genus Podocnemis; species Podocnemis expansa. Next base: position 9,674,784 of record ML681973.1, read on the forward strand.
TGCCATAAATAAAGGAATACTATTTTGAAAAGGAAAATTGCTAGCACTTTACCTTATCCAATTGTATTTCTATTTGTATTATCTTAATATCTGGTTGCTTATCTCAGGGTTTAGAAATGACAGGTGCTAGAAGTCTTTTGTTTGACAGGCCACTACACAAATAACTGTCTTGCTTGAAAGGGCTAATGCACTACTAATGAACAATAAATCAACTTTGATTATAAAGTGTCAGGCGAATCAGTTTTCAGTTCAGCTCTATCACATTCTAGGCCGATGCAGCTACACTGTTTAGTTGGGATTTGGATTTCATTTTTACATCCTTATCAATTAAATTTTTGTAAGGTAGTCATAAAGCTCATTTAAAGCCCTCTGGAAAAGTCTTTTTGCAACTGATGTGAAGAGAGGAGCTGTAACAGGAGAATCACAGATGCACTGCTTTTACAACAATTTCCTACACTGCTACTGGTGATAAATATGCAATTCACAGAAAGACAGAACATCTCTATCTAAAATACATTCATGTATTTTAATCACAGATAGGTGGAAACATATAGAGAAACCTATTCAAGCTTCATTCTAGAAGTGTTCAAGATATCTGAAAGCTTTATGCAGTAAACATGATAACTAAGGGTGCAAATCCTGAGTATCAGGCATAGTGCTTACATCTCTGCAGTTACTTCAGTGAACTGCCTTGGACAGGTAATACTCACATGCACAAGAATTTTGGGATCAGGCCCTTATATGCTAGTCAGAAAAACTAGCTTTGATCCAAATGAAACCTTGTTTCGTGTTTTGTTTTTAAATAGGTAGATGGGCATGCTTAATTTACAGTTTATTAGATATAAACTTCAGTAATTTATTTTAGCTAACATTTCAGCACTGGCAGCTAGAATAAATCCAACTATTTAGTTTCATAAACAGATCTTAGTCACCCATTGAATGATTCACACTTCCGGCTGCCAAACTTGTTTTTGTTAAAAAGGAAGAAACTGTCATTTTCAGAATGCTGACATCTATTGAAATTAATACACCACCATTTAAAGTTATTTTGTTTTTACATTTTCTGAATATGGAAATAATTTGACCTCTTCAGTATTTCCTTAAAACACGCAGGGTTTGAAAGAGTTAATTCCAAAGAGGAAGAGTGTATATGCACTTTGCTCCAAACTTACCACCCACTTCCTAAGGGTTCCCTCCTCCCCACTACCATCAGCCTAGAAAAATCATCTCATTTGCACTGCAATACTGTATTGCAGGGCTGACACTTAACTTAGCTACATTCAGATCCTGTTACACATGTATTTCACAGGCATTCATAACACTAGTCAATGTCAAAAACAAAGCTCACTCACTCAATTTCACATGGCAAATTTAGAAGCAAATAAATTCCACAATCACAGTGCTTGACATTTAAACCTCACAAAGTATTTTATTAACCTCTGTGGTGGATTGGGGGAAGTTGTGTTTTTTAATTTCTTTCTTTCTTTTTTTTTTTCTTCCCCAAACTACAGTCATTTTGTCAGCAAAGATGCAGAGTCCAGACAGATGTGAAAACGAACTATCAGAATGAAAAGAGCACTGGTTATTTCTATTTTCTTATTAATAACCACAAAAGAAGCACACAAATCACACTTGCTTTTCACACAGGTAATTATTTACCAAGTGCTTCAAAAAATTCTGGATGAAAATGAAACGTAGCTTCGAAAGCAGCAAGAAAAGCAAAAAAAATGAAGTTATGCAGAAATATAAACATTAGTTTCTTTTTAAAGCCCTCAGAAAGGTCTGAGGAGTTGAGAAGCAGGCCTGTAAACTGGAGCTCCCTATTCCTTCCTCCCCCCTCTGTTTCCTCTGAGCTGATTCTAGATACTGTGCAACTACCTGAAGGTAATAAACAAAGATTAAAAAAGAAAACAAAACTTTAAAAAGCAATATGCCTTTTTACTCCTACATATGCAAAATTACCCGGTCACGCTGTGCACAAGGCAGATACAAAAAAAAAAAAAAAAATCACAAGATCAATCATATTGACAAACCTGACAAACTCCATTTAGCTGCCACCACAAGCAGAGAGCTGGGCCATGGAGCTCTAGGAAGCCTTGGTGCACAGTCAGTCTCTGGCTTCCTCAGGTTACAGACAGATTGCACGCGCAAGGGTGCTCCTGAGCTGACAAGATGCAAAACTACCCAATCAGCCACGCCCTTCTCCACCAATCACAACCAGCCTCTAAACATAATCAGTTCAAACACCCTTACACAATGGGCCTCCTCTTTTTTTTCCCTTCTTACTGACGGCAGGTGAAATAATGCTTTTGTGAAAGAAATAACGCTTTTGTCTCTAAAGCAACTACAGTTAATTGCTGTTAACCCTTTGACCTGACAGTGCATGTGTCTGCTCTCTAGACAGCATGGCAAATAGCTCGCATTCGCCCTTACTCCAACAGCTGTTAAACAAATAATAATAATAATAAAACCCTTTCTACTGACTGACAAACTGTTTAGGATTATAACCTTTAAAAGCAATCAGTTTTGCAGAGACTAGCTGCCACGAAAAAAATTGAGGCAACCACTGGTTCATAATCATTTTTAAATTGAATGGAACCAAAGCACCAGCAAAAACATCAAGTAGTCCTAAGTTCCCCCATCTTCAAAGCGTCTGATGAAGTGAGATTTTCTCCCACAAAAGCTCACGTGAAAAATAAATCTGTTAGTCTTTAAGTGCCACAGGACATTTTTTTTCACCCCTGGACTAGACTAACATAGCTGCCCCTTTGGAACCAAAGGACCAAAGAGCAGAGAAAAACAGCTCCACCGCCCCCCAAACACCAGACACTTTGAAGACAGTCTTTTAAAGAGAGCTAACGCCCTCTTGCTAAATTAGTTTTTACCAAGATCGAGTAGTTGAGCTTGCTAAAGATTATGCATGTTAGGATTATGAAAAACCGGAAAACAACAAACAACAAGAAAAGACCCCACAAGAAGTTTGTACAAATGACCACTACCTGGCCTGTAAAGGGAATTGATTCCCTTTCTTTCCCAAACAAAGCAGAAGGAAATTAATCACAGATCCAGAATGATAAGATGTTGAAATCATCTATAACAAGGCAAGGATTGATTCACCTATTGTCTCATTCACATCAGTGTTTCACAAATGGGAATGTTATCTGCCTGTTCTCTAGACAGGCAAACATACATTTCTGAGTTTAGTGGAAGTGAAACACTTTGTTTGGGTCTGTGGTACATTTGTAACAGTAGGGTTAGTTGTTTGATGTAACTCAAAACAATCCCTTTCAACGTCGCATACGTTCAAGCTCAAAGAAATATTCCTCTTGACCCCCATCTTCAATACAAAAACAAATCTTGTTATTGCGCTGCCTCTAAGCTCGGGATTGGAACAGTCAGAGCAACCTATTTTCACAGGGCTACACACCTATATTAAATTACCTGCTTCCTCTTTGTCAACAAGATTAAGCAAAATGTAAGCAACTGTATAGTATTTTTTATCCTTTCAGTTTCTAGATATGAAATTCATTTTAAGTTAGTTTAGATGCAAGTAACTGAAAAAGAGAAGCACATTAATAATATTTCCATTTGCAAACGCACTTTATTTGTAAGAATCAATGAACATCAAACAATAACCATATTAGTTATGCTGCTAAAGAACCGCGCAAGAAGCAAAGACAAAGAACCCAATTCCGTGACAACTTGTGATCCGATGTTAAATGGGATGTGATATGGATTGCTTTCCACACCCTAAAGTGTTTTCATGTCAGATAACAGATTTATTAATGGGATTTTTTTCAGGTCAGAAAAAAAATCTGACCCCACCTTCTTATGAATATTTAATAGGGACTAAGGGCATCCTTCCAAAGACCCTAAATCTACTAAAGATAGTCTCTGGGAATCAGAAAGATCCTGCCTCTTAAAGGCACAGGCACAAATTGAAGCACAGGTCAGTAGATAAATGGCAAAGGAACCAATTATATTTGTAAGTATTATACGTCATGAGTGGAAAATATTTTCTACAACCAGTTGGAGAATTTAAAAATAAACATTATCTTATCATGATGTTCTGAATGAATTTACGACAACACACTGTACTTAGGAGAATGCCTTCTTTCCAGTTACCTTAAAGTACAGTTGATTACTACAGTTTATTGGGGGAAAAAAATGAGTAAGAAGTCATGTGGCATCTGAAAGACTAAAAAAAATTATTTGGGCATAAGTTTTCCTGGGCTACAACCCACTTTGTCAACAAATAAACAAATCTCTTACCCTTTAAAGTGCCAAAGAACTCCTTGTTTGTTTTGCCGAAACAGACTAACACAGCTACCCCTCTGGAACTTGTTTATTGAGAGATTACTACAAATATGGCGCTTCTTAGATTTTTCAGTAGTTTCTCTCACGTACTACCTCCTGCCCCATTCATTGTCACATAACATCTCTCTGTGAATGACAGTATTTACTTACATGAAAAGGTGACGTTATGAAAACGTTTCACGTATTTTTAGATTCTTTTAATGGCATTTAAGCAGCAGAAAGCAAGGAAGGGAGCCAGCATCATGTGACCTCAAGGCACTGCAAAGGCCGTTTAGCCAGCAGTCCAGGAACCACAGTTTGGAAGTTTCTAATCTTATTTGTATGGCTCAATGGAAACCTTCTGGTAACATTATACAGACCATGATTAAGTCATCTCTTTAATTTTTATTTTCATATACAGCCACACACGGGCACATACTGCATACAGGAAGATCACTGGTCTAGACTGGCCCTCAGTTTCACGGTGACCACACAAGTCAGGACAGAAGCCTATCCTATGGTGCTTCATGAGTAAAGAACAGGATCTATCGAGCCAGAGCTTCACTTGAGGCACACAGCACCATCTCCTTTTCATAATCTACAAAAGCTACCAACAGTGGCATAAGCACAGGACTGTGAGCTAGGGCCTCCTATAACTCTGGGTCTGACACTAACTCTCTCCTTGGCCTTCAACGAGTGACATAGGCTTTTTTATTTTTACTTTTCAAGTAACCAACCATCCTGAGCCTCTCTGTTTGTAGTGCCTAGCTTCAGAGATATGGACTGTCTTCAGAGCTGCCGTCCCCACCACTTTAACTGAAATTAGGGGCCTTTGTCTCTTATCTTCCTCTGTCTCCTCATTTGCAAACGGGGACAATATTACTTACATACTTCTCAGGGCTGTTGTGAAGATTGATGTTTTTAAAAGGCCTGGAAAATGGGAAGTGCAATTTAAAGTACTAAGTTCCAGCTGTGGAGCTGGCCAGAGGTATTTTTAAAGCACTTCATACCTGCAAACTCAGCCATCATCTGCTACGAACTAGGATTCCCAGAGCAGCAGAGAGCATAGCTGTGGCTCAGTAAGGTCACAAGAAAACAGTGAGCGCACATCTCTCCAACAGCAAATACTGCAGAAGACCAGGAAGAACAGCATGTTCCCTTTCTAAGTCTATTAGAATATGGACAGACTTCACAAATACTGAATACTAGGTATAACTGGCCAGTGAGAATCATTGATTTAACCCGCGAATAGGAAATAAGAGAGAGAAATGATGCCTCAGGGATAAGTGAGGAGTCCTTCATGGCTATTTGGCTTTGGATTCAACTGAATTTTGACCCACATTAAACAGCAGTCATGATAGGAGGTGGCTGGAATGTGGCACAAACATCAGGTTTCAAGATTCAAGCCAGAGGAGCAGATACATGGCAGAGGTCAGTACAGTGGAAGAAATGGTTTTGTTGTTACATCACTAGCCTACACCACAAGTTTAATAATAGAGGTCTACTGCTCACTGCAGAGAGAGCTACCCTCCTTTATCTCACGGCAAGAGACTGTGGGTCAGATTCTCTCTCTCATTAACACTCATGTAAATCTGGACTAACTCCAGCATCCTCAGTGAAATTATTTAGGACTTATACCAGTATAAATGGAGTAGAATCTGGCTCAGCATGCTGCACTAACAGAGACTGACTAAAAGATGGAAACACCATACAGCGCAAAAAGCCTGACGGTGTGGGATCTAACCTAGGCAAATGGGATCATATGCTTTAATTTGGGCCGTTCTCTCCAGGAGGGAGAAAGCTGACTGTTCACACAATGTCAACAGATGGAAGAAAAAAATCAGACAATCAAGACCCAATCTAGCAATAAATATTTGTAAATTAGTAATTTAAGGGAAAGCTACAAGATAGACTGTCACTAACAAACTGGATTGGATTTGTTTTTCTCTGCTTTTTCGGTTGTATATTTGCTTGAATTAATTCACTGCTCCTTGTCTTTACCAAAAAAGGTATAGCAGGCTTCCATACACTGCCTCATCAATGTGCACAGAGGCAGGTAACAATCAGCAGAGGAAAGTCCATGACCACTGGATCCTTTCCCTCTGCACTGAGGTGCTTGTAAACCTGACCCAGATGATTGGGGGTTTGTAATCTGGGTGGATTTACAGGGGGGGAAAAATGACATAAAAAATAGCACTATATATTGATGAGACTGCCAATTTGATAGCTAATCAAGTTTAAAAATAAACAAACCATATGCTATACCAAGGTTTGGGTCCCCATGGCACTTTATGTGGTTTTACAGTCACATTTTCCTGGTCTTAGAGTTTTTTTGCTTTCCTAGCTCTTGGTTGAGAGAGCTACAAATACAATGGGGGAAAACAATCAGTGACCAAACAGGAAACAGTTAAACTGACTTTACACAAGGGGCTGTGAAATGCACAAAATATTTTTTTTCACTTTTAGTAATATTAGACAGTAAAATATTTTCATGCAGAAATGTGATTTTTAAGGTGATTGTGTCCCTCTTAAAAACAAGAAAACCAAAACCAAAACCTATCTATTCACAGGCTTTGATGTAGTTAATTTAATATCAATATTGCTTGTGTCAATGCTATACCTATTTTGATATGCAGTTAATTACTTTGTTTTCCTTATTGCCCATACAAGTGTGGCTTGAAGAAGACATTTTATCTCCCCTCAATGTTCTACAATGGTTTAAATTTCTCTTCATGACATGCATTAAATTATCATTCACATCTTCATTTAATGCAACATTTTATAATGCCAGTGTTAATAGGTAATTTATATATACACAGCAGGATGTGTCAACATTCAGGTGACTTATGAATATGATTGTGCAGGAGTTATGGAAGACATTTCAGCAAAATTATGGTTTCCTTTAAACATGAAAATATTAATAATGAATCAAACATCCCAGATAAAAAAAAAATTATTTAGTTGCACCCCATCCTTAAAATAAGTAAAATAAATAAAAAATGGCAACAATGTCACTCTGTGCCATATATGATTGACTTAATAAATTGCCATCATCTTCCCTAATAAAATGTAATTCTTGTTTCCACCATAGAGAAAAATTTATTAGCACACTCTTATACCAGCAGGTCTGCAGCAGTTACAGCATAGTGTGCAAATTGTTTCAAATGTGCATGGGCATGTTTTCTAAATTATTTTTCTGCCCCAAAGTACACAATATATTGAAATGTAATCACCACTAAATGCTTTCTGTTACTTTCCTTAATGATCTGAAATCACATTTCTGTCACGTACAGTAGAGGAAATGCAGCGGTTGCCATTAAAAACTCCATTATTTGCCTCAAGTTGACACATATTGGTACTGGAGAGACCACAGATTCACATTTAGAATAGGAAATAACTGTGGTGTATATGTGGTAGTAAATGGCAAAATCTCACTTTAAAGGGATGGCCACTTCATACAAAAATAATGCATGATGGATGTCAACCGCCCATGACACTGGGAAGAAAAAACAGGGATCTTTTCATTAAATTAAGGTTTACAAGGATTTAAAAACAAAAAGCCAAAACCCTTCAACCAATTAAAAATAATTATTTACTAAGCAGAAGCTGCTGAACATTTGCCCACTCTGACTCCCATGAATAAGGTGGCCAGTGTAAATGATTTTAAATGCAGACAATGTAAGTTTTACCTCCCCTAATGCCAGAGGCTTTACACCAGGAGTTCTTAACCTTTTTCGGCCAGGATCCAGATTAAGTTTGGGAGCCAGCTTCGTGACCCATGGTTCAGTTTTGAATTAATAATTTATTTCCTTTTTCAGTTTATTAAAGAGCATCATGGCAATCCATTCTAAATAGCATGGCAACCCAGTTTTGGGTCGTGACCCATGGGTTAAGAAGCCCCTTGCTATAGAACACAACCCTTTGATACTTGTTAGAAATACAACTTTCTGTGGAGAAACTTATTTTTATACATAGTGCCCTCTACTGTAATGTTTCTTCTGCTCAAGAGACTTACTACTTCACCTCTCCACAGGTAACTAAAAAAAGCAGAAGAAATTATGCATACTTAGAACAATAACTGAAATATATGAATTGCAACAGTTTTAAATAAAAAGAAAAAACTTTGTGAAATATAGTGTCTTTAATGTAAAACTGCACATTCGTCTATTATATAGCTCACTCACACAACAGAGGGGTGCCAAACTAAATATTTTAGCCCGTCTAGGAGAATAACCTGTATTACTGTTGGGCATCTCACCGTCTTTTACTCACTCTCCTGGGAAAGAACGTCGGCATATTTTCAATAAAACACCTTCTTAGCAGTAATGGGTCTCTGTTCTCATTTCAGTAGTCCCTGAGGTTTCATGATACAGGATATTTAGCTGACTCACAGTTCAAGTTTTCCTCCAGCATTCAAAAAGAGACATAATTTTAGAAAAAGCTAAAGAAGCGATTTCTCTTATCTTTTGTTTAAAAAAGAAAGCAGTTAACTTTATAAATAAAAAAAAAATGGCCTCATTTATTTCCTAAATAAATGTTTATGTGACAGCTTTGTAAATTTAGGTAGAAGCTATATTGTGATAGCGCTGTTGATGCTATATGAAGAGGGAGAATTTTCAAAGCAGTGCCTTGGGATCTTACTATTTCGATTCAAGTTAGCAGGCATTGCAGTAGCTAAATCTTTATTCACAGGGTTTAAAATGTGCTTCCAGGATGAAGCACATCACAGTCTGACTTCCAAACTTTGCAGATTATCCTAGCGTGCCCTCTAACAGGAAAAATGATTCAATTCAACCCAACCAGAAATACCTGTGGAAGCACTTAACAAAAATTACTGTCTGTTGCCATGCACAGCTTAGAAACTTCTCTGAATAAAACTTTTCCTCTGTGGTCTTCCACTATTGGGAGGGCCTTCCAAAAATTCACCTCCTGATTACCCTGGATACTAAAGAAGCTTCTTTCCAAATTTAATTATTTTCTGAAATCCATGCATGTAAGGAAAAGCCTTTTAGCACCATCACCTCCCTCTAACACCGTAAAGCACGGAAAACTTAAATTTCCAACAGCTTGAATCTGGCTTGAAGGATCCCAAATTTCCCCTCTGATTCTGGATAGAAGCTGAAAGTGGAGAAAAAGAAATGGTTAGTAACATCAGACCACCACCTCTGGGGGATACTGGTTGTCCTGCTGTTGCTGAACTGCCTGAGAGACTTCTTTTTCTCTGTTGGCTTTCTAGCTCTCTGTTTTGCATGTGTCAACTCAAGAGAGCCGGCAGAAAATGGGTATAGATGGGAGAGTGAGCAGAGGACCAGGAGGAGGAGGAAAAAGCCTTGTCTGCCAAGCACCTCCTAAGTCCTCCGAAGGGGTAGTAATTTCAGTGGCTTACAGAGTGCAGGAATGGGTTAAAGGGGATCGGAAAGAAAAAGAGAGGCATCCATAGGTTCAAATAAGCATCCAAACTCTAAAATTCTGTACTGAATTTAGAAACTTTGGGGTTCCGCCATCACTTTAAATTTGTTTTTGCAACTCTGACAATGGTTGGTGGGTGTGGGGGGGGTTGTTTTTTGCTACGCTTCTGTGAGTTGTGATGCTGTGCTTTTATAGTAAAATACTGGCATGTTATTAATGCAGCATCACAATCTGCAGTGCATTAAAAATAAATGGACTCTGTATCCAATTAAATGAAGTCCTCCCCCCCAATCAAATCAAAGGGGACTCCTGTCTACAAGCAAGGTTTGTGAATTACAGCCATTTCTGATCTGAAGTGACTACTGAATGTTGCAATCTGTCCTCACTCAGTGTCAAAAAAAGAGATGACTCCTATGGGTACCATGATCTAAGGCCAGGTCCTCTTCTTTTAGCACAGCTGGCCAATACAAAGGCCAAGTTCTTCTCTCTTCTGTGTGAATCTGCTGCCCCCTCTGTGTGCCAGCAGTCTGCAGAGAGCATGACCGAGTCAGTATAGTAGCGAGAAGGCAGAGCCAGAGTCAGTGCAAACAAGACACTGTGGAACGGGAAGGGGCTGTGCTCTGTCCTGTCGATGCCTGTTTCTGCTCCTTGGTTGCTCTGGAGAGACAACCACCACACTCTGGACCTCTGTGAAGCCTCGATTCCAACTGTTGTGTAAGCATCTCTATTCCCCCCAGCCTCATCTACAGCTCAGAATCCTGGCCACAATGCAATGCATATGATAGAGGCTGTAGTTTTGGTGTGGTAAGAGAGGGAACGTATCTACTGCCTGGCCAAATAAAGCTCCACCAAATGAAGGAACTACACTGAGGCCGCTAAAAGTAAAGTCAAACTGACCGCATGAGAAAGCCCAAAGTCCCTTTTTTGCCAAAGAGGCCTGAGGGATTAGAAAAAGAAATACATATCTACAAACACAATCATAAAGCAATATATAAAAAGTTAATAGCATTTAAGTAGTCAAGCTTTTGCCTTCATGAATCCCGAAGCACATTATTCAAACTCTATACAGACACAAATGACTTTATTTGTCACTGAACTGCAGCCACTTCTGGGGCGAAACAGCAGCTGCTTAACAGGGCAGCACCATGCTCTCTGTAGACTTCACTTGAAGTGAAGAAGCCCGAAGTCAAATAAAATTATAGGGTGGATAACCATGGAAGAATACAAATCCCCAAAGTGTAATTTAGTCAGAACAACGGTTCTCTCACTGTTATCGTTGGGGGGTGGGGGTGGGGGAACACTGTATGGTATTTTAACTTCAAAAGTCACTTAACTGTTTGGAGGAGGTAAAGGACGGTGATTTTAAAAGAACATTCCTAACAATATACAGAGAAAGAGAGCATTAGTGCTGAAGTTTATAAAAAGCCATCTGAAAGCTGTATGAAACTGTTATACTAGACACAACTGGATTTGCCAATGTATTCCTTATAACTTGTAATACAAGCATAAAAATGCAGTGAAAATCCTGCTATCTCCAAAGTTCCCTAGACAGACAAATATCTCTTTTCATCAGTCTACATCTTTAACGTATATTTGTTTGGAAGAATCCTAGGGTAAAATTGTGTGTTTTGGCAAGGCACATTAACAGCTCATCCCTTCATCTACTAATTTCTTTGACTGGTCAATTTACTCTTAAACTATTGCCTGCTTATTGGTGTACTTCACAGCCTCGCCATCTTGATGCAAGCTCTAAGCAGGAATGGAGTGAAAGGGCTGAGTTATTACAGACTGTTAGCTACCTTGGGAATGTACAGTCTTCGATTCCCAGCTACATTTTCAAACATCTGCATGCCTGATACTTATCAGAAAAGTGAAATTTGCATGAAAACAAGGTAGCGATCTAAACTGACAAACTGGTGCACTAGTGAGGTCACAGGCACAAGGAAGTGGAGCTACCCCCATTTCCTCCAAAATCTGCAAAAAGCAGCCATCAAACCTAGAAAAAAAAATGAGTTGAGCTTTAGGGCTTCCTGGTGCGCGACTCACTGGGGCTTGATATGGGGAGATAGGGTGGTAGGGATCTCCCCTGGAGCTGTACCTGATACTTTCGCAAGCACTTTCTCTCCATGTACTGTGTGTTCTCCCTCTGATTTTCCATGTCTCCTTTCTACTCAGCTCCTCTTCCCCTTTGCTTCTTCTCTCCATGTCCCATCTGCCCTCCTTTCCTACTCTAAATTCTGTTTACCCACCCTCTTCCCAACCCTCCTCACCTAGCCAAGTTCTATATTTCTTATTTCTTCACGTTTGTCACCTACTACCAAGATCTGTCCCTTTGCTCCTCCTTCATTGTAGCTCCATCTACCCATCCAGCTGCAAGTCTGTAACCCATCATCTTTCTTCTTTCAATAGCTTCTTCCTTCTGTTCTCAAGCTCTCTTCCCTCTTCCTGCAAAACCCATCTTCCTTTCTACTTCAAGCACTGCTACATACCCCCTCTGCTTTTATCCCCTCACACTATCCCCCAAGCTTTGCCCATGTCTGAATCCTTGCCGTCTCCTAAACGTATCTTTTTCCCTCCTTGTTCTCTGTCTCAGAACCTGGCTGTCCTCATTGCTCCCACTTCTCTAACCTTGCTGAGGAGACCTGCCCACACTGGTTCTGGTGACCAGATCTACACTAGCTCCCCTGTTGGATCTTTGTTCCGAGAGAAGCACAGAGCTTACCAGTAGGGAAGCTTCAGAAGGATACTTAGCAAAGCAATTAGAAATGTTCACAAAGTCAGAAAGAGACATGGGGAGAGATTCTAGCCAGGGATGACTACACAGGAACAAATACCTGAGTTCTGAGCCTTCCTTACTACACCACTTGTTAGGAATAATAAAACCCTAATCATGTGCCAGAGCAGTCCATACAAGCTCTAAATGAATCTCTGAGCAACAGCCTCCGGAAAGGCCATGTTCATGGAACCGAAGGTCCAAGTTTCACAAGTTTTTCAGCATTTTAAGCGGGCTTTCTTGTGTTACACTGGAACCACCCATTTAATGGCTTTTCAGCACTGCCACTATAAAACAGAACTTTCCAGGTGTTTATTACTCAGCTTTAAAAACTGGCTCTGTGCTGAAATTTGGCAAAGAGAGTGTCAGGCTAGGAGTGAATTTTATTTTTTTGCCAATTTTGTACTTTAAAAAAACTGACCCCATTTTGGCCTCCATTAAAAAGCCATACATTTCTTTTTCTGCAACATCTGTGAGGTAACAAGTTAACACTGTAATATTATCAACAAAGCTTCACAGATGTAAGACCTGAAGTTGCTTTGAAGATGACGGGTCCTATGGATGTGCTAACTATTAACTACCACTATTATTGCTGAGGCAGATGCACAGAAGAAAGAAAACAAAGATGGACAGGAATTTTCAGCTTTATTAGAAACAGAAAACAGTAAGAAAGAAAACAAGAGCCCGCTTCTGAAAATACTTAAGCACACGAGTAGCTTTAATCATATGCTGAAGTGTTTGCAGGAGCAGGTCCTATATTTGAAGTATGACAGAAAAAAATTGATATGGAAGTGTTATTTTCAATTTTCTTAGAAGGCATTTCAGAAAGGAAAAAATATGAAGGATGTAACAGAAAGTGAGAGCCTAAGACATAAGACTAACATACCAGGCCAAAGGTGAGACCCAAAGCCTGGAAAACTAGGCCAGGATACAAAACCCAAACCAAAATATGGTCCTGGATGTGAAAAACTATAGTAGTAGGTAAGAAGTCATGGAAATTAACAGTAGCTGGCTAAAATGCAGATGCACCTGGTATTCTGTTACTTTAAGAAATTAGAAATAAAATGCATGGAGACAAAAACAGTGGCACTAGATAACGGACACAATTTGACCTTCCTAAGGTCATAACAATAAGATGGATTAAAACGCTTTGGTCCAATCTCCCATACACGGAGATGGGTAGGACTAAATGCCATCAGAAGATGGCAACTACATACATGACAGGGGGCAGAGAAAAGCATGTTAAGAAGAGTGTATAAAAATGAAGGCTGGAGGGAATAGCTTTATCTGGCCTAGGTAATATTGGTGGTCCTCCTGTCAGATTGTGCCCTTCCACTGCATCAGGATTATGGGCTGTATGTTAAGTGTACTCACAAATTTGGAAGTCGTACTTTCCATCATGCTTCTCTGTCATAAACCTAGCCCAAATGCCTTCGTTCTCAATGGATCTGTGGTCATGTCAATCCATTCAATCATGAAGGGGTGTCTTGGGGTCACTGTGCAAACATGGGGAGTTCACACACGCAGACACTGACTAATAGCCCACTGACCACAAAGGACACTGATACACTTGGCTCTATAACTAAGTTATCTTTGGTGTACTATTATCATTAGTTTTAAATAAAATTGAATTCAGTGTTTATTGGAGACCTCATCCAGACAGTTGGCATCAATGGGAGCCTTGTCATTGACCTCAACAGATCAGGATCAGGCCCTAAAGGTGCTATTGAGCAAAGTCCTTCATTTGGCTAGAGAACTGATAGAGCAGGGGTGGCAACTTCTCCATTCTCACCTTGCTCCTGGACTTGGAAGGCTCATCTCCAGGGATGCCTAACATGACCAGCATGGATATTAATACTAACTGTACTGACATAGAGAGGTGTCAATTAAAATGGGGGGGGGGGGGGGTTCCTCAAAAGATGCCCATAAAAATTCTCTAGGAATTCTTTTGGGGAAGTTCTAGGGCAGAAGTCAGCAATCCAAAAGATAGGAAGAGCCATTTAAAAAAAAACAACCTTTAATAACCTTTGAGAGTTACAATGTGTATAGCCTTCTGGTGCGGAGGACTGGGCGAGACTGCCTGCTGCATAGGCCCTGGCAGAGGGTGGGGGGCTCATGACCAGGAGCAGGCCCCTGCAGGATCCCCCAGTGACATGGGAGAGCTTGGCATGGGCTGCCCACAGGGTCATCCAGTGGTAGTGGTGTGGAAGGGGAGGCCTGAAGCCCAGAGCCACAAGTGAGCAGCCAAAGAGCCTCACATGGCTCTGGAGCCACAGGCTGCAGACCCCTGTAGGGTCTTTGTCATATAGGAGCTCAGACTACACAATCACAATGGTCCCTTGTGGCTCTGGAATCTACTAATCTGTTAATTAAAAGTCCAAATCCTGTAGGCTTTTTGAAAACTTGCCCAGACTGAAACAACAAAACTTATTTTACACAGATCCCCTAACTCTCATCTGGGCTGGATATGGCTTGGTTGAACAGAGGTGAAGAATAAGCTAGCCCCATTACAAAATCTCCTGAGCCACCAGGTCCCCCTTTTTATCATCTTTTCAGTGCACAGAGGCTAAAAATGTGATCAGTATTCTTCTGCCCTGGAAACAGAGAAGAAAAAGAAGCTAACTATTGCCAAGGAATAGGGAAAACTTTCCCTTTTGTAAGGTGTAATATCAAAGCAGTCTGAACAGGCCATCAATGCCACTGTCAAACATAGCAAAAAAGGAGAACAGTCAATCTTTCTAAAAACTTTCTGGTCATCTAAGCAGCAGGTATTTACATACAATTAAGAAGCAAAATGATTTTAAAATGATAATCCATTTAATATGTGTAGCATCACAACAATTTACATCTCATTAAAATAATAAAGAAATTTCAAAGAAGCTGCAGAATGAGTCTCCTAAATGAGCTGCACACCAACTGGGGAACCTAAATATCAAATTGATACAGTGCTTCCGCACAGTCTTTAACAAGCCTTACAGATATACTAGTTCAATGCCTGACCCAGTGGCCTACTGGTTGGGCTCTGCGTTACCCTGTGAGTGAACCCATTCAGTTCCCTGTCAGGTCTCATTCATCAGCTCACACTAGGTGGAGTATTGCAAAGGTAATGTGCTCAGCTCCCAGTAGCAAGGACGGCCTCATACGGTTGTGCAGTGATGCCGATGCCAGTTAATGACTCCAAAGGGAGCTCTAGACAAAGCCTTCCTGGATGAGAGAAGGATGCCACAAGGTGGAGCACTGATGGAAGTGGGTGTCAAACAAGGAAGGAAGGAAGGAAATGGGAGGGAGCGTCTGTGGAAAGGACACTTTTGAAAGAAGAGTTGATACAAAATTGAAAACTATTTATCTTACAAACTTAACTTTATGTGCACAGCTTAAAGCTTCTCAAATCTTCCAAGGCTGCTACTGATTTTCAGAGCATACATGTCCAGTCTTGGTCATTACAGAATAACCATTACAAGTGAACCCACACAGAAGAAATAAACATCAATAAAGGTAACATTTTCAGAAGGGGCTAAGTTTTAGGAACCAAAGTCTCATTTTCAACAGTGACTTTCGACTAAACTTAGGGTCTTCAGTGCCTGTTACTTGTGAAAATGGACTTTGACCTGGAGGTGGAGGAAGTTACACTGCAATACCAGTTCAATTAAAGCTGCATGTAGGTGCAGCTATGAGCTCCTAAATCACTTAAGCACTTTTGAGTTTTTAAAATATATTTTATAAAATGTAATAATAAAACACCATTACTATACAAGCATAATGCGTGTATTACGGCTGTCGGTTCTGTTCTTTTTTGGTTGCTGTTTTATACAGGGCTGAGTAACAGGCTCTGAAGCAAATGTGAATAGCAGAAAGTTAATGAGGAGAAATGGGGAGCAAGGAAGTAGGATGCACCTGCAGTGGAAGATGTTTCAAACCTGGCCTTCACTCCTCTGCCACAACAGGTGAGAAAATTGTTAGGAACCCAGAGAACAAGGAGACAGGAAAAAAAAAAACAAAAACTATCTGACAAAGTGGGATTTTCTCCCATGACAGCTTATGCGAAAAATAAATCTGTTAGTCTTTAAGTGCCACGGGACTCCTGTGGTTTACTCTCCCCCCACCCCCAGTTCACTCCTGCACCCTGCAAGGGGTTGCAAGTGGGATAGGACAGACTCTATAGGACTACAGGAGGGTAAGTGGGGTTCTATGGACAATATGGAGAACTGCCAGGCCCGCCAGCGTTTTCGGGCCAGATTAGGATTGCTCAGAAGCCTATGGGCATGCCTACATTGCAAAAACAAACAAACAAACAAAAAACAAAACAAAAAAAACTTGCAGCAGCAAGTCTCAGGGCCTGGCTTAACTCACTCTGGACAAGCAGGCTCAGGCTGCAGGACTACTTGTAGCAGTGTACATATTCCCACTTGGGCTGAAGCCCAGGCTGTTTTTAAAAGTGCCACAGGACCCCTTGTTTGTTTTGCTGGACTAGACTAACTCAGCTACCCCTCTGGAACTTGGCAAGGGAAATAATCTCAGAGTGGGCACCAGCCCAAGTGGGAATGTCTACCTTGCTATTATTAGCCCTGTGAGCCTGAGTCAACTGACCTGGGTTCTGAAACTCTGTGATGTGTTCTTTTTTTGTTCCTGTTATGTACAAATATCCTACAGGTGAGTGCATTGCAGAGCTGAGAAGCTGGAAGGTCTGAGTATGTTTCAATGGGAAGGCATTAGAACTGAGGCTTGGGTGAGGATACGAATAGTGGCTTAAGTGGCGACTTCCTGGATTAACAGGAATTGTGTTGTCTGGGAGAGCAATTGAGCAATCTTAACTGTAAAATGAACAGAAGTTTTGCTAAAGGAATAACATTAGAGTTACAGATACACTGTCACAGAATAAGTCACTTTTAAAGTCTGCTGCTATGAATCTGCAATTATTTTAATGATAATGGCTTACATGTCAACAATGCCTTTGATCCAGAAGGCCCCAGAGTTCTCTACAGAAATGAAAGAGCATGGTCTCTTCTTTCTGCAAAGTTTTTCAACTTTTTTTTTTTTAACATAACCCTTTATACTTTATCGCAGCAATGAAACCACTGTGAACATTAAGCAAGACAGCTGTTAAATACTGCCAAGCAAAAATACACAACAACTGAGAGATGAAAAAGAATAATTTCTCCAACTAAATTTTCAGGGGAAATTTAAGGAGGTGGAATATAATTATTCAAATGTAATTTAGCCAAATACTTGAGATACACAAAAAGACCAGAGGATCTTGTATGACAGGCAGCCAGTATTCAGTTTTACTTTTACTTTGAAAGACAGCAACTGCAGCTGCACAGTGGCATCTAACTTGACCAATAAACAGAGTCCTATGGCACTTCAAAGACTAACAAATTTGTTTTTTTGCATGAGCTTTCGTAGGTGTAGCAGGACTTTGTGGGGCTTCACCCACAAAAGCTTTTCCGATAAATAAATCTGTTAGTCTTTAACAGTGCCACAGGACTCCTTGCTTGTTTTACCGAACTAGAGCAACATGGCCAGCCCTTTGTAACTTGATCCTGAGTCACTGGTGCAGAATCCCCTCATAGGGGAAAGTGATTACTAATTTCCAGTGCCCCACATAACACTCTGGGCTTCTTCTGGAGGTCGCCCAACTAAGTAAGGTAAGTGCTGCTTACTTTTTCAGATCTGATGAGATTACAGCCTGGCTGTGGGCATTTTTCTAGTGTACATAGCCTGGCAGGGAATGGCAGTTTTAGCTGTGGAAGCATGGCTACAAAGACATAGAACACTCTCCTAATGAACAAAAACAGAAGAAACAAAGACTCTTTCGCGAAGCAACCTGTTGTAAAACGTCCTGCTATAAGTGCAAACATGCAGGAGAAACATCAGAGCCATTCTCTCCAGGTCTAATGATTAAGGTTAAGCATTCCTTGTCACTGCGCTAGATACTGATAACATGCATCACCCCAAAGCTTCCTGTTGAGAGATGCCAGCATCTATTGACACAGGCTTCATGTATTTCTCTGAGACTTGTGGTTTTGCAGTTTGTCAAAACAGGATACTATTTAAATTGTAAAAGTTACTGATTTAAGCATAAAGAAGGAAGATGTATTGCTGTTTTAGCAACTAAATTTATGTGTGGGGAATTCTGACGAGTGGTTTTTTGTTGTTGTTGTTGTTTTTAAAGGTACCATATCTAGTTCTGACAACACACTGTAGTTACAATGCTTGTTCTGAAAACAAGGGTCTAAGCAAAATGACTATCACTTTCTATGAATTACTGAACATGGGTAATTCATTTATCAGTAATACTGCCAACTCCAAGTATACAAACGAAAACACCTGCTTTGTACACATAGATCTTTCCATACCTCATGGGGAATGCACATCAGTGCAACTAAATAGTACAATCTGATTCATAATCCTGGACTAATAACACAAAGTTATTGATTTCTAAAAAATTCTATAAAAAATTTTGCATGAGTTACAATGTTAAACCTCCCAGTCAACAAAGAGGCATTAAATAGAAGAGAGAGATAGTGTGGTTTTCAGGGTGAAACAATTTTCATGAAAAATGTGTTCTTAATAAACTCCATGTTTTTATGAACAGAACTCTATCGGCCATTCCATTAGCTAGAACGTTGAAATGATTCTTCAGGGACTTTTGGAAGGACTGGGAGGACGCAGGAAACTCTGAGACAGTGGGTGTGTCTACAATGCACTGTATATCTACATCTATAGGACCCAGGCTTGTGGACTTGGTGTTTCCAAGCTTGTGCTCAAGCACCTTAAACTGCATTGTAAACCTGGGTTTACATTTGCTGGACCCAGGTCTCACAGCCATGCTAATACAGCCATATGGCCCGACACAGACCCTCACTTGAACCTGTGACTCAACCTGCATCCACCTGCAAAATGACAGGGTTTGGACTGAGTTATGGCGGGACTTGGGTTCTGACTCACCTCACTAGCAGGATCCTAGGACTCGAATCCTCAGTAGCTTGCCAATTCAAGTCAGACTTACTTGTGTGTGGATAGCGGAGGGCTGGAGCTCCAACGTGAGTCAGAGTCCTGGCTTATCGTGCATTGTGGACATACCCAGTGGACTAAGATCCGTACATAGCACATCAGAGAGAAGAAACGAAGGGGACAATGTAAACTGAAATAACCTCACATGCCACTTGGCAGTTTTCACTATGCTATAGATAAAAATAATAACAATGTTTATTGAAGCTAGGAGATGAGAAGGAAAGCATTTATTTCAATTTTTTCTGTCCTCATTTGCCAGCACTATACAGTCTCCTGTATAGTCAGACTGTTTCCCCTGCTGTTTGTGTGTCCTCTTTCCACACTGCAACAAGAGAAAGAACAGTTTATTATGTAGGAAAATGTGATTTAAAAACAAAAATTGTCAGAAGGACTCAAGTGTAGCACCTGACACCACTTTTAAACTGGCTAGATTTCAAGCTTATGGCATCCTTTTAAAATAGCAGAGGAATAGGCAGTAGCAACTAAGGGGTAACAAATTTTGAAGACAGTGCATAGATGCCAGATTCTGGGCATCCGTTTTGCTTTGAACCATAAGTCAGACCTGCTCTTAGCTCCCTCATTCTCTCCTCTCCTGTGTTGGAGCTCTATCCTTTGCTGCCCCTTGTAGCACCGGTATAGTTTTGCTACCTTCACCTACTCTAACTATCCGGAACAGTCCCCAAGACACTTCAGACAGCTGCGGATTCCTCAGTCTTACTAATAACCTGCCTTAAGCCAATCAGCTATCACCAGCTCCTGACACTAGCACTTAACAGTTATTTACCCTCTATGTTCTCTCCTCACATGCTGTCCCCCATCCTAATCTTGTTCTGTTTGCAACTTTTCTGTTGTCATAGTGGAGGTGAGACACATGGTTACGGAAGTAAATAATGAATTGTATTTTCAAATAAAATGTGTCAATGGATAAATACTGAAGTGAAAGAAGAGGCCTCCTACAGATGCGAAGAGAAATCGACCCATAATGGAAAAAAACAATCACCCCCCTCTCTAATTATTACAAGACCCTCCTCCAGGGGAATAGAGCTGCTGGGATGCTCTGCTGGCTGTTAAAAGCTCTTTGAAAACAAAACCAAAGTTACAAAGTGAGAATCATGTGCTCAAAGGGGGGAGAGAGAGAGAGAGAGAGAGTTGCATTCACCCATGTGGAATTGGAAACCAAACAACAAAACACATTTGCAGTTGTCACCGTTGGTACAATATGTCCACCACAGAGCTCTCCCAGAAGACAGGAGTTTCTCCCCTGTGGACACAACCGAGAGAACCATTCAAAATGAACTCACTTTCTGAGTAAAACTAAACTGCCTTAAAACCAGGTCTAGACAGACACCCTGCTGCTTATTTTTCTGTTGTAGAACTGCTATCTCTTCCACTGTCTGTGATGAATAATGTAAGTTAAGTTCCAAAGGAGTAGCCATGTTAGTCTAGCTCAGCAATGCAAGAGACACAAATACTCTTATACAAAAACAAACACACACCCAAACGCACAATTCCACAGTGATCGGCATGAAATACACAAACACTGCAGCTTGCAAGAATGTCACCACGGGGCTTTGGGCCCTTATTCTTGCCACACAGCCTTGTGTTTTGCTGTTTCTGAACAAGAGAAACACCACTACCTCGTCTTCCACAGTGGTATAACTCAGCTGATTCTCCTTGCTCCTTTGCTTATGATCACAGTACAGGGATAGTGTCATTGACAGAGAGGAGGTATTTAGTGCCTTGCATCTTGTCAGTTTCCAAAGGGATAGCCGGGTTAGTCTAGTCCAGTAAAAAAACAACAAGGAGTTGCGTGGCACTTTAAGACTAACAGATCTGTAAGTTCACCCATCTTCGAAGCATCTGGGGAAGTGGGATCTTCTCCCACGAAAGCTCATGCAAAAAATAAATCTGTTAGTCTTAAAGTGCCACACAACTCCTTGTTGTTTTTTTTTTTAGAGAGGAGGTAAAAACTCAACCCTTGGTCCTTCTATGAACACATATGGGAGAGAAAACACAGCTACTGTCACCTGCCCTTTCCCATTTGCTCCTTTTCCCTCTTGCACTGAAACTCTGCATTTTTCTGATGAGATCCTGTGTATCTGATTCCTCAGCTCTTCTCTTTTAAATATTTATCCCATTTCAAATCTGCAAGGTTTATAACTATCCAGGAAGGTCAGGGTTCAATCTCTTGTTGTGCTGCTATGCACTTCCACCACTTGGAAGAGGGTTGCTATAGGTGACAGAGGAATGATTCCTGAAGGAGGGTCAGAAGTTAAAACAAATAGCTTTACACCTGACGATACAGAGATAGGCAATAGAAATCAGTGTAAAACAGGGCAACTCTTCAACCCAATCAAAAAAAGTGCTTACTGTTTTCATGCCAAGGCAAATAAAATGATAAATATTGAGCAAAGGAAGTTAATCTGCATTCACAGCATTTGAATAAAACACAAAGTTAAAAGTAAAATCAACGCAGGTCCTTTGACTTGCCAACTTTTATTTTACTGGCTCTTGTTCTGCCTTGTTTTACTTTAGGGGATTTTCTTTGTTCCCATTGCGCCTTTTTTCATGCAGTTCTCACTTTTCTTCAAAGTCCCTTTCCAATAATAAAAGGACAAAAAATGGAAAGAACTGCTGAGTGTACAATTAAATGCTGCAATGCCAGTAACGACAATTCAGTTGAACTCAGCAAAATCTGGAGTGCTTATCCAAACACTGAGGTTCCTTTCTTTCTCTCTAGAACTTCCCTAATTCTTCCCCAGATTCTCCTCACTGCTGGAATTCACATCTTATAGCAGCTTATAAAAACAGCCTTACTGAGTCAGACCATCTAGCCCAATATCCTATCTTCTGACAATGGCCAATACCAGTTTCTTCAAAGAAAATGCACAACAAAGGTGATTACCAAGTGATCCCCAAGGTAAGTGATTCCTAGTCTTGGGCAAACAGCAATCCCTTTCCATCTTGGTTAATAGCCATTGACAGACCTACCCTCCAAGAACTTAACTAGATCTTTTCTGAAGCCCATTATAGTCTAAGCCTTCACAATGTCCTCTGGCAAAGAGTTCCACAGACTGACCGTGCATTGTGGAAAGCGATATTTCCTTTTGTTCATTTTAAACCTGCTGTCTATTAATTCATTTGGTGACCCCCCCCCCCGTTTTGTGCTACGAGAGAAAGCAAGTAAGAGGTCTTTTTTTATTTTCTCCATACCAGTCATGATTTTATAGATCTCTATCATGTCCACCCTTCTCCCACCCCCTGCTTTAGCCCTCTCTCTTCCAAGCTGAAAAGTCCCAGTCTTATTAGTCTCTCCTCTTATGGAAGCTTTTCCATACCCCTAATCATTTTTTTTTGCCCTTTTCTGTACCTTTTCAAATTCTAATGGATCTTTTTAGCTAAGGGGTGAGCATACCTACAGGCAGCATTTAAGATGTGAGCGTGCTATAGATTTATAAAGAGACAATTTGATATTTTCTTATTATCCATCCCATTCCTAATGATTCCTAACATTCAGTTAGCTTTTTTGAGTACCGCTGCACATGGAATGAT
Organism: Podocnemis expansa; assembly: GCA_007922195.1. NCBI lineage: Eukaryota > Metazoa > Chordata > Testudines > Podocnemididae > Podocnemis > Podocnemis expansa. The sequence continues at coordinate 9,697,828 of ML681973.1, forward strand.
GTACAGGAATACAGCAAAACTCCACCTTGTGAGCACTCTCCGCTCCTACCAAAGCCTGCCTTTGGTGCTGTCTAGCAGCTGTGACAGCCAGGGATCCAGGAATTCCCCAGAGCTCTTCCCTGTTTATACAGGTGCCAAAAGAGAATAAATCACAAATATGATCTTTAAAAGGTAAGGGGCCATATAACTGAACCAATCTAACACTATGATACCCAGGCCCACTATCCTGATGCGTGGTACATTGTTGATTGCCAGGAGGCAAAGAAACTGCAATCCCAGCTTTTCTAAATAACTGGTTGAACTAAATCAGCCAAGGAAGGTGGAAGATAGAAACAAGCCTCCAAAAAGGTCTGAAAATTCTCGATGATTACTTGTTCTGTTCATTCCCTTTGCAGCACCTGGCACTGGCCACTGGTGGAAGACAAGAATGCTGGGCTGGATGTACCATCGGTCTGACCCAATACGGCTATTCTTACGTTCCCTCTTTCAACGAGAAAGTCACACTTTCCTTTGCCCACATGAAAGGGAAAAAAAAACAAACCAAAGACTTGCCATAATTGGCTCCTCAGCTGTGTGATGTAGCAGAGTGCAGATAGTATCCTGCAATCTATACTCTCCTCACATTCTTCACTAGCTGTCCTAAATGGCTGTGAAGTGTTAAACAGCTGCAGCATTTCTCCTCAGACATGGCTGCATTTCCTGGAACATGAAGCTCAGCAGACCTCTAAATTTAACTCTCAGGGAAGCTTTGGAAGCTTAGGTCGTTCTTATATGTAAAGCATTTAACATCCCTGGATGACAGGTGCTGCAGAGGCATATTAATTATTATTACAGGATTAAATGTTTTTGTTCAAGTTTGGATCAGAGGTTGAATGAATGCTCAAGCTGGTTTTATTTTTTCCCAAACTGATTTGTCCATTTCTAATGCCAATACCCCAGTCAGTAATATAGGTTTTCACTGGGGACATTAATTCTGTCTTTCATTTTAAGTTAAATTTTCCTCATTTGAGCATTATTATATTCTATATAATAAGATGAAAGAATCCCAAAAATGTGAATACAGCTGTGTAGGTAGAGAAATACTTATTTCCAAAGTCATTTGTACACATTCTCAAAATGACTGCAGTCTATAGTTTTTCTGAAATATCTGCCCTGCTGTTCATAAACCATAAAGTATAATCTGCCTTTTGTGAGACTCCAATTGGTAAATTATATTTTTAAAAAAAGGAGATTGGCTACTCTCTGTTTTAAGGTGGCACTGCTGTGCTCAGTCTTAATAACCACCATCAAAGAACATTTCTGTAAGAGAATGCATATCACACTGACGTTCGGGAGCTTCATCAATTAACAATCAAACAACACAGTGATAGTGTGGAGTCAACAAAAAGGTTTGCAAAAAAAATTATATTTTTGCAAAGGCAAATGACAGGATTCAAATTATTGAACCGGAAAAGTGGTTCCAGCTGTGCAAGCTAGTGATGGACAAATCTCAACAGGCTTGCTATGGATACTTATCTGAAGTACTGGAGATGGTCAGAAAAATTCTGCTGACCCTTTCTTTTCCAATGAAAGATGGAAACATTTTACATGAATGGTCAAATTTTTTTGCATATTGCTTTACAATTACTCCTATTTATAAATTAAGGTGGAGAGCCTGAGAAAGAAGGTTTCCTGCAAGATTTTCTAGAATTTTCTATTTTGGTTCGAGCCATCTAGAAATATGTATTATAGTTTTCTCTATGATGTTTATATCCCAGGGCTGGAAATAGCAACTAACACTATTAAAACTTCCACACGACATGATATTTGAAATAAATTCTGGTTCTAGCTGAAACAAAGACTATACATGAGTCAAAAGGCCAATTTCTATATTTACCGAAATCTGTTCTTTAGTCCAAATGCCAGTCCATTTCCCTCACATTACACACTGTGTAACAAGGTCTGGCACACATACCTGTACATCACCATCGATGACAACAGAACTTTCAAATGACAAATTCTTTGGAAAGTCAGATTTCTTTCTCACCATAGCACCAGCCTGGTCAACCTTCCACCAAGAAGTTAGTCAAACTGCTGAATCTGGCAGCCTCTGTTACTGTAGGCAGAACCTCTCGCTTGCTCTCTGGTGAGCACAGAAATCAGACCAACTCACCCCATCTCAATGCACAACGAAGGAGAGAAGGAATGAAAGTAAGGTGCCATGTTCCAAATATTTTTGGCCAGCAACTGTGCATCTCATTTTACTAAGCAATTACCATGCTTCTGTGCAGTATGGGTAATTGTGTGCACAAATGACTAGCCACATTTTGTCTGTGAAATCAGGCAACTTGCAGATATAGTTGTGAAAGACGTACATGCAAACTAGTTGTACAGTTTTGCTAGCAAAATGTCAAACAAGGGTGACGCGTTGGTGAAATTCCAGAACTCAGATTCAGGTGATCTGGATTTAGTATATCGTTCTGCTATTCTCCCTGTGTGTACTTGAACAAATCACAAACACTTTGTCTCGGTCTCCCATCTCTGAAATCGGGATATGCTGGTGTAAATCAGACAGTACCCCACTGACACCCATAGAGTTACACTAGAGTAAAACTGAAGCAAGCAACAGATCTAGTATAGGAAACTAAATTCATCCCAGGTGAAACTCTACTGACATTCGAGTGTTAAACCTCGGATGAATTTGGCTTACACTGTTTCACTCTGTGTTGCACCACAAGGAAACCCAAGCAGCAGTGAAGATACATCAGAAATGCTCAATGCCAAGATGTATCAAGTAGGTTAATAACTTAAATAAAAAAGCATGTGATTTGATCATATGGTTTAAAATTACCTGCTATGTGACAGAATTGGCAAGGAAGGTCAGTTTTGTGATCTAACAATCGCAATGGTATCACTTTAAACATCATCAGCCAGTGTGTTCCACTGCATTCCTTACTCTGCACACATTGGCACGTGGCATGATCTATAGCACAACAACACAACTCCAGAGATTTAATGTGATGGATATCTCTGCGCGCTGCAAAACTACAACCTCTAACGTACAGAGTGGGCACCTCTGACTGTTCACACTAATTGGATGCAGTTCCGCACAGCTCTCTGAAGAGCCATATGCTTCCTGGGACTTCTATTGCATTTTACTTACTTCAAAATATAATTTAAAAAACTTTTCCAGCAAGACTTACTAAACCCAGGATGTAGATTTCCCAATTAGTCTGTGTTTAAACATCTGTTTGTAGACTGCATTTAACATTAGTTATTTGAGCAAAGCACAATTTGATTAGGCTGTCTGAAACGGAGCCAAAGTCTGCAAAATAATAGCTCAATTAAATTTTGTTTTGCTTTCATTTGTCTTCTACTTTCCCAAGTGTAAAGCAGTTGCATATAATCAAGTAAACCAATTCTCTGCAGAATGTGAAAGTTAGGTGCCTTTTCCATCCTCTCTCAAAGATTTTTTAATAATGTACTCCATCTTGTCTACAGTGTGTCAAACCTCATCCTGACACAACGTACATTTCTTTGTTGTGCCATCAGCTGTTCTAAGTTTTCTGTATTTTCAATGATTTGAGATTATGTGCCTTTGATACTATACCTTACATAGTTTAGTAATTTACAGAAGGCAGATTACATGTATTATGAACGTGCAAATATTTCAGCAGGTTACTGTTTTCACCATACATATGTTGTATGAAATATTTTGCCAGCCTGACCACAGAGTCATAAAACTGTCACATTCCAAAGCTACTTTCAAAATGGCATTTTCAATTGTTTCACTGGAATTACTTTCTATTCATTCTTCAATGTTGCACTTGTTGGCCCGAAACTTCAATATTAGCTCTAAAGATTTAAACACATGAGGTAAACAGCTGCTTTCTTCAGCTCAGTCAAGTCAGATCAAAATGCCTTCTATCTCCTTTTTTTTTGTTTGTTTGTTTCTTCCACAAACTGCTATAACTTGGGTATTTCTGGCAAAGTTTACAGTTTTGGGGCACATTTTTGCTCTTTGTTTCTTGCTGCAGATCTCTTATCTGCTATATAAGTCTCTGTTTCATATTCTTTCCTTTCTCATTACACAGAGAATACCACAATGGTCCACAGTGCTGACTGGAGACAAGTTTGGCTTTAAAATTGGAAAAAAACGTTTAACTGATATGCAGGTAAGTATCAGTTTGTTCCTTAATATTTTTGATCCAAAGAATAAGATTTTTTCTGGAAATATGGGGGGGGGAGGGGAAATCCCTTTAAATCAGAAAGAATTTTAATCAGAGTACATTTATTTTGCACTAGCTTTTTTTCTTCCCCTTTCTTTTTTGTTTCAGAATGTGAATACAAGACGACAAGTTGAAATATGTCTTTGGCAGGATCTTCCCTACTGTGTGTTGCTGAAAGCTTTAAGTACTACTGTATTGCTTATGTCGTTAAAAATCTGGTGCTTTAATGCAGATATGGCAGTGGCTCCTGAATTCTTAAGATGAAATTTACTTCAGCTCTGCCAGTCTCTGTCATACGCAGCAATTTAAAATACTAACACAACAAAACATCTCTAGAAATTAAGGCTGATAAAGTCCATGAAAGTTCAGACTGGGATATGTCCTATTTAAAATGTAGAGTGCTACTAAATATGACAACCATCTGATGTATGAAAATTATTCAAAACCAAAAACAGGCAGTCTGGAAATAACTGGGATGACTTCATTTAGACAGAATTACCCAAATCTGTTTCTAATATACACAGTACACATAATAAATTTTTACAATATGACAAAAAAAACAAACTTCATGAAAGTTCCTGATCTTTTGTTACAAAAGCATGCTATAGCTATGATGTGTTTATAATATTTTCTCCATGATATCATAGCTAAGTAACAAAAGCTAGGCAACACAAAAACAGTTACTAGGTATGACTTCACCTCACAACTACTGTAATTACATCAACACACACATTGCTGGAGTGTGTATTTTCCAAACTGCTACTCAGTAATTACATCTAACAATTACTTAAAATGTGTTAGACACATATTCTCCTTTTCTTCATCTCTCAGGCATCAGTTAAGTTGGAAGCTGGAGATTTCTATTACAAGGGCTATTTCCCTCCACCCTTCAAATATGCTCATATACATAGCAGGAATCATCTTAACTGATAGGAGATTTTCATCCTCTTTCCTTCACTCCAGTTATTTGACAAGTGCTTGAAAATTCTTTCATAAAAAAATAACCGTTGGAAAACAGAAGAAGTCTCATGATCACAGACGGTTGTTTTTCTCCTCCCTCCCCCCCAGGACCAAACTTTTCAAGCATAATCCACATGCACCACTTCAATCTCTCTGTTTTACTATCTCAGCTGGCTTTCCTGCCTGGGCATCTTGCCAAGTGGACTGGACTGCCCCTCATTGTCACTTCTGTTCTATGGCACTTGCACCAACTGCTGTTATTTTCAGCTTCAGGAAATTTTCTAACCACTGGACAGGCTCCAGTGCTGTGCACTAATAAGTTGCAGATTGGAGCATTCTAGTGTGCATGTGTCAGAATAGTGCCATGGTTTGTGGTGGGGTAGGGGGGTGGGGGGAACAACAACAGAAAAACAGTAGTTAAAAAATACAGCCTTCTCAAACTGACAGAAAAGTGACCTCTGCACTTCATCAGAAATTCCTGCAGACTTACCAAATAAAGGAGTTTGCTTTTATCACACAGTGAGACTCCTATGGAAAAATGGAAACAGTACATCATTTGACCTCAGGTTGCCCCCTTTCCAACCACAGATGAATATTATGTATAAGAACTCTAAATCAATTTAAGATGTATTAAAAAGGCTCTTTTTTCTATTTTTGTGGGGGTTTTTTAATCTCTAGATTTATTTTATAATGTAAGCAAGCAGGAAAGTATTAATTTCTGTAGCTGGAATCTTTCTTGAAGGCAGATGCTAAGGAATCTTCTGTATGGAGTTCACATCATCTCCTGTTCTTTATTTGCATCAGAAAATAAAAAGTAAAACATCTCTTACTCGAGACTGAGTCACAAATATTTGCTTATATTAACAGAACACTAAACCTATTTTACACAACCGTAGGAAACTGCGCTTGTCTTTGAACTATGATTCACTGCTATGATAAATTAAAAAAAGACTTTTGCTCTTTTAAATGCCACAAATCCAGCTATATCACCTCCTTGCAATATGATTAGCTCCTAAATATCATTCTCCTTTTAGCGATCCTGACACAATAGATTTCTTTGCTTAATGAAATTACTTTTCAAATTTTGCTACACTCTGTGCTTGGTACTTTTAAATTTCAATCTTTTCACATCCTTGAACTCTCATCACCATTTTTTCCAGACTGTGTCAATAACATTGATTACTTGCAGTTCCGAATTCTGTTCTGCACATGGAAATAAAAGAATTCGTTTTAAAGTATTTTCTGAAGGAAGAAGAACTTAGCAAGCACATCTAAAAAAAAAAAAAAAAAAAAAAAGCAAATCCCAACCAGAATCCCCCCCCCCCCTCCTGATTTTACCATGCTGGAAATAGTGGCTATATTCCTGACACATAGCTCGTGAACCTCACTGTTGCTGGACCGCTGTCCCTTGCTGTCAGAAACAAATGAACTTTCTGGATCATTAATATGTTCGTTAATACAGTAGCAATTCTAAGTCGCTGCACTTAAAACAGTACTATAGCTCAAAAGTGCCTTGATAGTTTTCTTTTAATCATATATGTAAGGACCCCTAACTACACCACTGTTGAGATACCTCATGCCTACAACCAATCTGTTGCTTTTACAAATTTAATCTAGGTATTAAGGAGGTGATTGTGGAATCACGTTGCTATAACATCTTCAACCCAGCTGTACATCATATAAACCACTATAGGTGGTGGCAGTCTCCCATGATTCCTAGCAATAGTGCATACCTTTAACTCACTAATCTGTAATACTGCAGAATACTGCTCTCATTTTTGCCAACACACAAGTGGACTATCAGCAAGGGTCCCACAGTGTTATTCCTAATTACCTTTTTTTCCACTCTTGATCCTGTGGCTCTCATAATTAGTTACCTGGGGCTGCAATCCAATTTGAAGTGATGACAAGAAAGTGATCCATGAAAAAGTAATAAGTTAAATCCAATTTCAGCCTTCCTCTAATTAAATGCACATGGAACTAATGACTCAAACCCTACTATTTCAGTGATAATGGTAATTAGCGAGGTGGGAGTTACTCTCTTTTTTCAACACTGTAGGTGTAAACCACAAGGTAAAATGGCAGGAGCACTCTTAATTACATGTGTCATTTTGTCAGCCATTTACACATTCTGACCAGTCAAAACTGTTTCATTTGTTTTCTTCTTCCACAGTGCTTATAGACCCAGATCACTCTCTAAACAATCAGACTAAGAAAAAAAAAACACATTAAAATATTTCCATAAATGTTTAACTTACAAGGAGAAAACCTGTTAAAAAATGATCTTGGGGCGGTCTAATAGTACAGTGGATGGGGAATGAGAATCCTGGCTTCTACTCCAAGCTCTGCTTCTTAGGATATGACTACACCACAATTAAAGGTGTGACTGCAGCACACAGACCTTTCAGAGACAGCTTTATTCTAGCTAGTGCAAGTATCAACAGCAGTGCAGGCAAGCCACTCAAATACAAGCCCATCAGAAAGTTGGGATATGTACTAGGGTGGCCAACCTATGCTTCCTTAGCTTCACTGCTCCTGGCACCGGAGTTAGCTAGATTAAAGCTAACTCAGACATGTATACAGATGCTGCAAAATCACACCCCCCAACTGCAGTTTAGACACACCTTAGGTCACCCTTGAGCTAGTCCTTTGCTCTATGCCTCAGTTTCCCCAACTATAAAACAAAAATAATACTTCCTGACAACACACTGTATTGCCAACTCTCACAATATTCACTAATAGTAAGCATTTATTACTCATAGCACTGAAGCCTAGGGCTCCAGTCACAGACTAGGACCCTACTTTGCTAGGCACTTTACAAACACAGTTTGCTTAAGAACCCCAGCTGCTGGAGTTGCATAATTACATGAAAAGCACAGCATTCATTTAAGAAAAAACACACAATTTTCTGGCCCTCCTGGTTGGTAGCAGAGTGAGGAACATTCAATTATAAAAGCTGAAAAACAAAGCACAGACACAGACACGCACAAGGCCCCTCACTTATTTTATGTTGTCCAATAAAGGCAAATAAAACCAACAGAGGCCAGTAAAAACAAAAGCAGTAGACAGAAAATGGAGAGCTCAAATTGAGACTACTGAAAGTAGTACTAGGAAAACCATTTAAAATTCTGCAAGGATGAAATCCAGGCCTTACTGAAGTCAATAGGAAAGCAACCATTGACTTCAGTGTGGATCCAGGATTTCACTCCAACTCTTAGAAGATGTATATATAGATTTTAAAAATGCATGATAAAAGATAGACAGAGATCTATATATATATATATATATATGTATATATAGATTTAAGAAACACAAATAAATCTATTTCTAATACAAAGAAACAAATTAAGGAGAAACTAGGGTATGTTTAACCAGTAAGACTTGAATTCAGGCATCTTTATCGCTTGACAAATGTAGCACTAACATCTAAAATGCGTGCAAATCCCTACACTGTTAATTATGCCAACAGTTACACAACACACAGACTCTGCGGAAAGGTAAAATTATTTTTCATTTCACCTTTAATTGTGTAGTGAGTTGCTAGTTAACAGTTTCTAATTTCATTTAAAAAATTAAAAATGAAAATAATCATTAAAACTGGGCCATATAAAATTTCTCACACTACTGCTGCTTTCTATATCTCTTTTGGTTCTTTCTTCCTCTGACCCTTACGTATTTTCCATGACATTGATAAGAGGTGCCAACATAAAATGGCATGTGGTATTAAGCTAATCAAAAAGAACCACCTTAACTCCAAGCAGAAACACTAAGGTGAAACACCTCTCAAAACCCAAAAGTCTGTTAAATTCTTCATAGAACTCTTTGCCTTGAACTTAAAATAAATACATACATACATACACAAATAAAAGTTTGGTAAATGTCACATATTTTTAATCTACCATATAATGAGCATCATTTAACCTGAAAAATGTATCAGCTGATTAATCTCATATGCAAAATCCTACCTTGGATTATTTAAATGTTTTCAGCCATTATGTCCAATTTTTAATTCAATGCAACACACATTTACCACTACTTTTTAAGAAATATTTTTAACATTGCCAAAATACACAAGCACTTTTACTTTTGGGGGGAGAAAACGTGTCTCTCAATTTGTTTCCAATGTATCCAATATATTCATGCCAGTAACTAAAATGCTTAAAGAACCAAAATGAATGATCACCAAAAGACTCAGAAATTAAACCTGCAAACTTTTATCAATAAATAATCTATTAATACACACATAAATTTGCACTGGCTTAGTAAAACGTATAAATTTTCAGAGCCCTAAGCATACCAGGATGACTAAAGTAACTAAAATAGTCAAGGAATATAACATCCACAGCAAGGACTTGTTAGGCTTTAATCTCTCCTTCTTTCTCACCCAATTTTTGTGGTTTTGAATCCCTCTCCCACTCCCTGTTGCTAGTTATTAAATCCAAACTTTTGATTTTCTCTCATTTGTATTATCAGGCTACAAAACTCGAAGACATTGCCAAATACAAGGCAAGAAAGTGAGAGAGAATGCTCAAAGTCTGAGTCATAGTGTATTTGCAGATTTATTTATTTTTTTGACAATCAGAAGAGCACATTTCCCCTTCTCTATCAAAGCTCTCATACACCGAACATCAAAAAATTTGCTAAAACAGGTATGAGAGTACAAGGTCAGGGGACACAGAAAATGATCAGTGTGAAATGTGTTTTTGCGTGAAAGCTATTCAAGGTATGATGTCCCAATGAGACTGTAAGATGCCAGGAGTGTATTTAAATGCTGCGGCTACTTTATCAGTGAATCACAAGGTATGAGAGAAATTATTCGCAGCAAGGTGGGAACAAATTAGCTTTGTGCCACTGTACTGGATTAATTATCCACATCTGTTTGTGCCAGTCCAGTTTACATGACAAAGCCTGCCAGCTAATATTAAATTAGAGAGTCTGAGAGTGCTGGAGATTTCATGTAGCAATATTCTGCAGGAACCATAAATCGTTCGCATATGAACTACTTTCAGGATTCCTAGCAAACTGGCCTAACCTCCTTGCCTGTCAACTCCTGAACTCAGGGGTGGGAAGGGCCACAAAGCGTCTCATTAACAGAACCAACATTCTAGATTAACTTCTTCCCTTCCCCCTACATCTCACAGAAACAGAGCTCTAGACAACAGACGTTAAAGGAGGTTCTCAGCAGTGCCCTTGCCAAGCACGTTAAAAAAAGCAGAGCAAAGTAATTTCGTTATATTCTCTTTGTATGTGGGCTGCAAAGTTTAGTAACGGACAAAAATAAATAACATCTAGTAAATGCCATACCTATCCCAAAGGGATTAAAGTTTATGAGCATTTACTAAGTGCAAAGACCATTTGGTTTGTTATTTAAATAAACTTTCTAAAATGGGCCCATTTTTGGAATGGAAACTACACAGGTTGATTTTGTAAGCTGTAGGCCAGAAATCGTATCTCCTGTTTAGAGCAATGTGATCAGGCAGATGATGATACACGTGTGTGTGTGTTTTTTCCTCAAGAATGTCAAACCAGTGCTCTAGGGTTGTTGTTTTTTTGTTTTTTTGAAATAATACATTCTCATTTTACCAAAGTGCACAGGGTCTGCTATATTCAAGAAGACTTGCAGTTATGTTTAAGATTGCAAAACCTCCAGGAGTGAGGGAAAAAAGAATGGGCAGTCATTTGAATCAGTGAGTGACAGGTTGGGCCAGCTCTCTGTATACATTAATAAATTAGAATTTTAATTGTGTCTCTGACTGCCGGAGCTGCTCCAGTACTTTAATATGTACCAACAATTGGCTATGCTATGGAATCTGCAATGTGGCCTTCACTGTTGACCTCTGCAACACAATTCCCAGTCTGACTACGGAAACTGTTTGGTTTGATCCTTTCAACTTATTTGAATCCTGACAAATAAGCTCACAGCTGAAAGGTCAACACAGTCATATTTCATCCTCTGGAGCTATTCTTCAGACATCTGCACAACAAAGCACTTCTTTTACTACCTGACAGTGGACCTAGCCAGCACAATATCTCATTAAAAATGTCCCCAGTGGAAGAGTCTATTAAAAGGCATATGGATCAGCAATGAATTTACCAAATAAAATGTTTTTGGAAGCATTAACAGAGCACTTTGGATTGCAGTGCTCCACACTTCCCATAAAACATATATCTGCCCAACTACAGAATGATTCATACTTTCCAAAAGAATAATAGTTTAGATATAAAGGTGTTGTCTAACAGACTGAACACGGGGTTGGGAGCCAGGAATTCATGTGTCTCAATCCACCTCTAAAATAATTTCCCTCTGTGATCTTTAGCAAGTCACTCAACTTGCCTGCCTCAGTTTCCCCAGCTAAAACTGTGATGAAGATACTTGTAAGATCTTCCTCCTGGAGGTGTTTTGGGGATTAATATTTCCAAAGCACTTTGAAAGTGAAGTCACTACATAAACTCTACAAGTTATGATTGCTGCACCAAATTCTGCGGGCACTTAAGTCACTGGTAGCACTACTTGAGTAGAGCCTGAGAATTTGGCCCATAAGCTTTATTTTCAAAGTCCACAGCAACTCTGGCTTTATCCTCCATATTCTAAACATGTATACTTGGGGAAGAATATAATCATATAAACCATATACTCAATGAAAGACATAAGATGAACTAATGCTGAGAGAGAACTGGAGTTGCTAGTACAGCAAATAAAAAAATATAGGGACAGTAATTCAGACCCAAGTTTGACCAAATATTACAGAAAGAGAAAATTTTTAAAAAGAGCAATATAATTATGGGCAACAAAGGGAGATGCATCAGAACACATAGCAGTGAGATGATAGTTCTCACTCTAGAGAACTCTGATGTCACTCCACTTGAATTCCTGTATTAAGTTCTGGACACCTCAGTCCCAGAAATATATTGGCAAGCTGGGAATTAGAAGTGAATACTAACAAAAATTATAATCAATAACAAATTATGAAAATGAGAGGGGACCGGAAGGAATAGTTTATTGGGAAAGATCTAAATATATAGTTGGGCAAAAGACGGCTATGCAGGAGATGTGATAACATCTTCATATCTGAGGAGTCTGAACACAAAGAATGAAGGGAAATTGTTTCGGGTGTTACAAAGGCCATAACTTAGGTCAATGGCATGAACTTAAGAAAAGGAAAATTTAGGAGTATTCCCTGACTCCTAAGCCTCAAATGACACTGCGGAATAGCTTTCCAAGGAAAGTGGTGCAAATCCCATTGTTAGCTCAGGGTTCTAAACACTACAGTGGCAAAAAAAAAAAAAAAACAACTGATGTAATTCAGGCAGCAATCCTATGCTGTCAATGACTTTTTGGTCTCTTCTCACAAGTTCCCATAATTTAGTCATCCTGACTAGTAGATAAAACCAAGAAACACACAGATGGATGCATTTTTTTATGTGAAGACAGTCTAAGGGTTTTAGCTTTCTGAATTTGTAACAACGTTGCAAAACTTTTTAGTATTTAGGCTTCCTACTAAAGCTGCAAGCACGGATGGCAACCCTGGCCAGACCAAAATACAATAAAAAACAAAAAACAAACAAAAAAAAACCACATGATGATATGATAGCCTAATGGTTTCTAGTATTCTTGATGCAGCAAATCAATGGTTTGGGTGAATGTGGAATGTAAATGGTACAGTCTTCGAATAAAAATGTTCAAAGCATTACAACAATAATGGACTAGAGTAATAAAATGATCATTCACTTTTGTGATCAATCTTCACCACCAACTCCCAGTAAAAACATGTTATTAGTGTATAGATTTACATTATGGGCTGGATTTTCAAAAGCACCCAGCACTGACTCTCACTGAAGTCAACAGGAGCTCTTGCATTGACTTCAACTGAAATGTATTAGGCCAAAGCAGAAAACTCCGAAAAGCTCCAGCCTGAACTATTACGTTGTTTCTCATTTTTATTATCAATATATTTGCGCGAGCGTGCACGCAGACACACACACTTTTCTTACCTGAAGGGCTGGTTGTTTGTCATTCCTCTTGGGTGACTTTAATCCACTAGCTTGCTGCTGTTGCTGCTGCTGTTGCAGTAGAAACTGTCGTGCTACCTGCAGAGCCTGGAAGAAAAGAATTTTAAAAATTGAATTTGTACAGTACCAAATTTGGAAAGCTGCATGCATGGTATTTGATCAGGACATCACTTTGAACATTAGACGTGATCGACTCCCAGAAGCACGCTCACCAAAGAAATCCTGAGGCATGGTTGTGCTCACACTACCAAGGCATCCTTTAAAATGTGAGCACTCGCACACAACATTATGTGACACACAAGATTTTCTCCCATTTTAACCGCAGGGAAATACAGAGATGGCAGAGTTATTGCTCCTATGTGGTAACTGGGGGATGGGAGAGTAACTGCTGATTTCTCCATGATAAACGCCATAAATAGACCTAACTGTAAGGAGCTGGAGGGGCCCATACCTCTCATCAGACTGACCTCAATGTTGGGTCCTAGACAAATGGTTTACTACAAAGACTTGGCAGGCTTCTTGCCCTTTTTGTTCCCAGTCGGGCCAGCATGGTCTGGAGTTCCTACAGCAAAGCAGGGAAGTTTCTAGGGAAGGTGATAACATGTGCCGTATGTCACCACAACAGGTACAATTCCCTTAGCACTAGAACAGACAAGAGAGATGTTTCTGAAATGCTACCATAGAAGGAGCAGCCAGAGGCAGTGGCAAGAGAGAGGCAAAGCAATAATGAGAGACATTCAGACCCAGTAGGCACTGCATCTAAACATCAATACTTCTTTGTAAAGGCTCGGCTGGTATTGGGAGCCAGAGTGATGGAAGGGATGGTGAGCAGAGAAAAACAGTCCAAGAAGCATGCATTGCATCCATTGCTCCAAGAGAAGTCTGGCCTCGCTGTGGCACAACCGCCACAGAGCCCACAAGCAAGCCTCTGTGAGAGGTGTGCAAAGAGCAAAAATGGACTGCTGCATCTTCAAGAGGGGACTCCAGGGTGAGACATGACTGCTGGGAGAAATGTGAAAGACAGATCAGGTGGTGATGGAACAGTAAGAAATGAAGACAATCTAGAGAAAGAGAGCCAGGCTGCTGTGAAACGCCTATACTGCAGGAGGAAAGGAGGGAGGAGCAGGAGAAGACAGAAAATGGGAAGAAAGTCCCTCCCTCTAGCCCATTTGCAGAAGCTTGGTATATTTAGCATTTCAGATTCAAAAGAGAGGGCCACTGGAGAGCCTGCTTGCAGGAACCAAGAGACAAAGACTGTCTGCAGAGGACTTCTGGAAATTAAGATGCCTAGAAGAGTTGCCTGGGACTCTAGCCTACTATCTCACTGGAGGATTCACCATTGCTGGACTCAGGGTTTCTCTGTCTCCTTGGAGACATTCCGAACATGTGTAGGTGTAAAAGTGGGCAGACTGAAGACTTCATTAATGTAAAACAAGAAAAATAGTCACCATGCAAGATGCCTACATGGAAGGAAGGAGAAAGACTGCCAACTGAGTATGCTCCCTGAGGCAGTTAATGATGCATGTTCAATTCAAGGACTGACATTTGTTTAGCGGTTTCTTTATTTGTGTGCATCCTGAATGGCTTCTTCTACACGTGAAGTGTTAAAAGTACAGCACAGTTCCTAAATCATTTGGGAATGGCCAGGTGATGAGGAGAATTTCAACAGGAAGGGACCCACTGATTTCAGTGGCTCAGCACCTCACAGGATGGCACTCTAAAACAGCAAGGTTTTACTCTTTTTTAGTCTTTGAACACACACCTTCAGGACCAGAGAGCAGATCATTAAACGGCCTGACACCCACTGCAGCTGGCCCATTAGGATCTCCCTGAAGTGATGATCCCCAAACTTTTGGGGTTGTGCCCCCATCTTTCCTCCCCAATGCACAATTGGGTGCTGCAGCTGGAAGCCAGGGACTGAGATGTGGATAGGGCCAGAGTGGGGGCTGGAGATGGACCTTCAGTCATGGGGCCCAGGCATGGGAAACAGCCAGGACTGGGGTCACATCCAGTAGCTGAGACTACAGACGGGGTGTGGGGTTGAAGTGGAGATGGGGCAGAGCTGAGCTAGGTGGTGCTTAGTCCATTCCCCTACGGAGGGCTGGCCCAGGTTCTGCCAGGCACCCCCAAGGCATTCTGCACAATATGGGAGCCTCTGCCACGGAGTGAAAGAACCCCAGGTGACCAAAAGCCAGTGAAGCCTACTTTTCTCTCCCTCCCAGCCCTAGCAATGAGGCTGCAAGACAGGGAATGCTGGTTGTAGCATGCTACTCTACGGCTATCAACATCTGCTGAATCAGTCCATGGGACTGCTCAGTCCATAGGGCAGGATCCAAAACTGGCTCTCTGCATGTTTCAAAGCCCACCTGCCTGCTCCAGACACCAAACCCCTGAGGTCCCAGAACCACTTAATTTTGGGCCAGCTAATGATGAGAGTGGCCCAAATTTGAGCGAGTGGTGCTGCAAACCCAGGAGCCAGGACACAGTGCAGTTCTCACAAATTGGTCTGGTCACGAAGCAACAATGCAACCAGGGCCAGTCTGACCACATAGGTGAATCACATGGTGGCCTAGGGCACCAGGCTTTAAGGGGCAACAAATTAAATTGAAGTGAATTTTCTCCCTCTATTTAAAATTATATATATATTATATATACAGTGTGTATAAACATGTTATCTATTATAACGTGTTGCCATAGTTTGCCTAGGGTGCCAAAAACCCTTGGGCTAGTCCTACCTGCAACCCTGGGGTTTCAGCCCCAGCAGCAGTGAACCCAGGCCCACAGCAGAGGAGCCACCACTGTAGGGTGAGTGCCGGGCAGGACCCAAAACCACCAGAGGATCAGACAGAAAACACCCCAACGCCTCCACCCCCAACTATTTACTGGGTTACGACAGGAATAAACATTTACAGATGGGTCCTGATCCCAGAAAGATTGAGAACCAGTGCTGTGTGGAGCACAAATAAAAGGTTCAAGACAGGGAAGTCATAAACAGTTTCCTCCTATGACAGCAGCACCCAGTGCTTACTCATGCAACTAGGGATTTCTTCTCCTTTCCCTGCTCCTGCCCTTCATTTCAGAGGGAGATGAAAGTACACACTGGGTTACAGGAAGCGCTCAGCACCTTGCAGAATTAGGCTCTGAGTGCTGAATGTTTTCCTATTCCTTTATTTAATGGCTGATCTGCCAGTGCATTGTGGAGAAGAACCAACACCCCCCTCGCCACAATATTCTGCCTTCATTTCACTTTGATAGCGCTGTTTTGAATATGCACTTAAATAACAGATCCTTAGTAGATCAATAAGATTTTAAATAAAACAAGGAGTCGTGTGGTACTTTAAGACTAACAGATTTATTTTTCGCGGGAGAAAATCCCACTTTGTCAGATGTGGGATTTTCTCCCACGAAAGCTCATGCGAAAAATAAATCTGTTAGTCTTAAAGTACCACACGACTCCTTGGTTTTTTTTGCTGGACTAGACTAACACGGCTATTCCTTTGGAAACTTGACAAGATTTTAAATGCAGCTGTGATTTCCAGCAGAGGTTGGTGGGATAAAAGTAAACATAAAATCAGATTCTAAATTTAAGGTTTGCTATTCAAAGCTTGGTGCACCTGCCACACATCAAAACAAATGGCATTTTGACATGCATGTATATCTGAGTCCTGTGATCCTTAAAGTGTGCAAGGAACATGAGACGCTGTCAACTACACACACAAATCATATCTTCAAAGAAATCATCTGTGTTCACATGCACATGTGTGCACGTGCAAAGACTATTCTGGTGGTTCAGCCTACGGGACAGAAAGACTCAATTGGCCATGAATTAATAAAGACCAGCAAGAACAAGTGGGAGATCTTTTGCTGGAAGCAGTTATCTATAGGGAAGGCAAAATATTACTTTTAGGTGTGGACTGATTGGATTGTTGTTTGTAGATGTTGGTAAATGTCAACTGTAGCATATACACAGAAAACAAGGAAAATTATATGTCCATTGATAATTAAAAATGTACAGGTAGGCACAGCAAGAAAAATGCTCTCTGAGAATGTATTAGAGTTTGATTTAGGGATATTTACTTTGTATATTTGGACTGTTTTAAGAAGTGTCTAGCTTTAGCTGTTTGGATCCCAACATCTATTGTCTTTAAATTATCAGCTTCCTACACCAATAATTTCCTTGTGAAAATATAAATCAATGAACATAGAAAAAATACTTAAAATCCATAATCTTGCACAAATGTGAAAATTTAAACTGAGGGAAAAGAATTCATAAAATGCTTTAAAATCATCAATATTATGCTTTGAAATTATATTAAAAAATTTAATTCCTCCAAGTCTGGTTGTTTTTCTTTAATTAACCTGGCTAGCTGTTAAAATGCCTCAGAGGGTGGGTCAGGCTCAGCAGAATGATTCCTACATGGCTTCCGGGGATGGACAAAGACTACTCACCTACTTAACAGGGGTGTTGTGCAGCTTATTTAATTAATGAATACTTGTAAAGCGCTTGGAGTTTCTCAGACAAGAAGTGCCATGCAGCACAAGTGCAACATATTATTATATATTATTAAGACTGGCTCTGCAGAAGAAGAATTCTAGATAAATGTGCAATCAAATGATCATTTTAGTTCCTAGCAATTAGATTCAATAGGCCAAAAAAAAAAAAAACCACACACACACAAAAAGAACGCCCCACACAGGAGCTTCTATTTAAACATATATCAATCAGCACATCCCTAACCTTTCAAGCTACAGCCTTTTTGAATAAAACATCTTCAGCTTATAGATATTTTTCCAAAAAGAACCAGCCACCATATGTGTTGTCTCTTTGAAATACAGTTGCTATAGCAGACTTTGCATGCATTTCATGTGATACGATCGTATTCTATCCGTTCTGGCAGCTGAGAGGTTGCACAACTAAAGCTGGCTGCCAGAAATTTTTGAAGACTCCCGGAACAGCTAGCCGTGCAAGAAATGACTGGTTTCTACTTGAGCTGGCCGTGAAACTCTGCAACCAGACTGATGATCGCTGTGATCATGAAGCCTCAAAGCCACTCTTTCCAAGTGAACAGTCCTGCCCTGCAGATGGGCAGCCATGCACTGCCGACCCAAGACTGGTGGTTTGGGCAACCAGCTAGTCAGGTGTACTTGAAAAGCAGCCCCCCATTCAAGGGTTGCCAGTTCTGGTTGCTCACATTCCTGGAGGCTTCATCACATGACAATCTTTAATTAAAGATTCATCTTTAATTCCTGGAGACTCCTGGACTGCTGGCAGCCCTACTCCATTCCTACACCCCAGTCATATGCCTGTGTGGAGAAGCAATGAGCACAAAGTGACCAGGCAGCAAGTGTGAACAAATTGGGATGGGAAGGAGGAGAGGATAATAGGTGCCTATTTGCCTCATGAATATTGGGACTTCCCTATAAAATCGGGACATCTGGTCACCTCACCCAAGACTCCAAGGTCAAACCCAATCTTCTGCACTTGCTGAGATCCCTGTAACTGAGTGAGGAGCAGAGCTGAACTTCTGTTCACTTCATACAGCTCCTTCCTGTTTCCTCACAAGCTGTAGCAGACGATGGGAGCCAAGAAAACTCTCCTTTCCACAGTACCAAGCACAGAACTGGTCTTGTAGGGGCAGGGAATGAAAGAGGTTCAGAGGAACCCCACAAGCAGAGATCAGAATGGGGGCCGAGCACGAAAGCAGTGCTCTTAGCAGGTTGGAGAAACAAAGGGCGAGTGCAGCAGGTGAGCTGCGGACTACGTGAGAGGCAAAGAAGGAAGAGATGATGCCAAAGTGCTAGCAAAGCACATTAGGATGAGGCAGCAATGGGTTGAGCGGTGGAAAGTGAGACAGCCCGGACGGGTGCAGCAAACAACAGCATTATCCATATCTCCTCCTTTGTGATTTGGCTTCTTTGCTCATGAATCATTTACAATAATAAAAGTTAAACAACAGAGGACCCTGCATCGAAAACACGGATGTTACTTCTAATGAAGAACAGCTCCAAGTTACTGTGCTTACTGCCAAGCTGTACCAAAGCACTGTTATGTCTCCAGCAGTACATCATCTTCCCCTCACTTGGTCTTCCTCTAATTTTTCCTCAAATTCTCACTCCATCCCCACCTCTGAGATCAAGTCCCCTCAACTATGTCATTTCAAAGTCTAATCTGCAGCCATCACATGAGGGACAAAGGACTGTGTAAAACAAAAGGAATAGCTATCTTAGTCAGGGAAGCGCTAGTCTTCATTCTTCATTCCTCTAAAAACTATTTCAAGCCTATTTGGAATACTTTTTGAAATTAATCTGCCGATTCAATTCAACCCTAGCAGACAACCACCATCATCACATCAGTTCTCATCATTAAATACAATGCAACAATCGCTGCTTGAGAGGGTGATGGTTTCAGCACTAGTTCAAGTTCTGGATCATCTCTTTTCCCTTAGTCACAAGAACTGCTCCTCTACAATGCTTAGGAAACCTGCTGTGGGTGCCAGGACCATACAACATTCCAAGCAAGGGAATAAAGAACTGTTCATTTGACTGAAAATTCAGCCCCTCGGCCTTCATCAGCACAAAGATTCATAAGAAAGACCAAATTTTAATACAGTGCGCTGTATGAGCAGAAGGCACGTTTTTATTTATACATGAATTCAGAGCCGATAGGTGCTAGAATGTCAGCAATAGAGAGTAAAGCCCTTTATTAACCCACAGGCCCATTGCTACACAGCTGTCTTCCCCACCTTGCTCTTGCCTTGTTGAATTGGGGCATGAAAGGGTAGTTCCTTGCCCCACTTGATACCTTCTTTTGTCAAGACTGAAAGCAGAGTTGCTGGTACCACCAAAAGCCTGCTGTGAGAAGAACTCTGTTTGCTAGAAAGTGGACTGAGCTCACTTCACACAGACCCCAATCAAACAGTGAGAATGAACTTTTTTAAGTGTGTAGTTGGCTGTGTGGTTCTACAGCTAGAAGGGCAACCAAATCCCACATTCCAGGGACATCACAAAAATAAACAACGTATTAAGGGCCCAAGTCTTGGTGTCATTGAATCTAGTGAGAGTTTTACCACTGACTTCAGCATGATGCTAATACAGCATCTTTCATCCAACGCGCCCAGTGCTCAATATACAAATGCTATAATGGGGAAACACAGTCACCTACGGGATGAAAAGGACCACCCATTTAATACTTCCCCACCAAGCCCACATTATGGGAAAAGCTTCTCTCTTTGAGAGCCTCATGACTGTTTTTTTCCCCCAAGTTATGCTGAATGGCATTTAATCAGCTGTTGCCCAGGACACCCATTCTCTTTTAGCTTAAGTCATTGCTGCAGGTGAGCACTTTCATTATGAACAGCTCGAACTTTCAATTTCCACAATCATTTTAAGGCCATAAGCACAAGACTGGGGGCCAAAATTTTCCTCCAGGTAGAAATCTGGACGCATTCTAATGACTTCAGAAAACTAGCGGCCACTGATCTGACAATGAGATTAAAAGGGGAGGGGGAAACACTAAGAAAAAGAGTAAAAAAGGTTTTACAAATAGAAGGGCCATCCAGATTCACTGTGCCATGCATAATCTTTACAAGAACGGGGCATTAGAAATATAATTACACTGTCCAGCCTTACATAACTGAAACCAACACACACAGACACTGCCTCGCAAACTGGTTTTCCATCAAATCCAATTTTTATCAAAGCAAACAAGCTCCAACCCCCTGCTTCACGTTCTCAATGTTCATACTGAGTAGCTATTATTGAAATACCAGACTCCAGAAGGACATATAGTTATAGTAGTCTGGGCCTAACACACTTCAGTGAGAGTTTCTGTGTCCAGACATTTCCAGATACAGTAAGACGGATCCAAACTGAAACTGGAAAGTGACATGTGACCCCCCTGGGAAACAGGGGCTCATAGGCTCAATATGAGCAAGTAAAGGGTTCAAGGGGAACTGTACAGGGAAAGGAAATAAGGGCTCATGGCAAGCTCCCATAGCCTAATCCACCTTCCCAGTCTTCTCTTGTTTCAGCCCCTGTCCCTACCTCCTCTGCTTCCCGAGTACTGGCTCCAAACCATCTGGGCACCACCTGAAGAGCGGGAGGAAAGAAGGGGGCAGAAGAAAAGAAGGAATATTCACAGCAGAGGATAGAAAGTCTATCTGCACTCAGTGCTGATAGAAAAAACCCCTCTGTCAGCTGGAATCAGCACTGCACGAGAAAACTCAGCTGAGACCCTGTAGCTCAATACAGGGCTAACTGGGTGAAAAACAATGGCCTATCAGACTATTAGGTTTGAAATTATTACATTTTTAAATGTTGATAAACTTCCATTTCACTGTACACAGAAAGAACAAAGGATAATATTTCCACTGATCATTCAAATTTACAGATAGGTAAAGTGAGAACAATGCTGCCTTGGAACTTATTGGCGCTTGATCTAAGAATATTATCTTTGTATTTTGACAAACTCTGTTGACAGTCTCTGTTTTAACAGTCATAAAGCATTAATCTCCTGAATATTAATGTCTACTATGATTAAACAATAATTGTCTGACCCCACATCATCCGATCCCCACCTGTGATTTCCCACAACTGTGAAAACTTAAGAAGATAGAACTGAAAAAATGAGTCAACTTTAACGCTGCTAATATCTGTCAAAATTATTTAAAAAATGAAAATTGAATTCTGCCAAGTGTAGATACAAAGGAGGTCAGATTTGTTGATTGGATTGGCTCTTATAAATTTATGAGAACAAGGAATCAGCCTTTTAGACATGCTGAAATATGCACACAGGGAACCAAAGGAAATTCATTTGGATTTGGAATTTCTGGCAGTCAGATGCCTAAATAAAAAGATGGACGATAGTTTTAGGCCTCTTGCTCAACTACCACTGTCCCTTCAAATGCCTTTCATTCCAAGGGACATCACTCTTCCAAAACACCATGATCACTTGTTCTCAGGTCTACCAGTCACGTTTCATATATTGTCTCCCCCCTTCACCTTTTTAACACTGATAGTTATTTACATCAAAAATACAGACTCATGTAAAAGATGCTATAGAACAAGCTATTCACAATGCAGAGCAAAATCTCTATGTGATGTTCAATTGTTGCATGAATCATTTTTATGTCTTTTATTTGGGAAATTGGCCACAGGTTGCGTCCCACATGTGGGCCTCGGCAGGTGAAGAACTATGCCCACCAAGAATAGGACCCATAGTTTGAGGAAACCTATTCTAAAAGGGAAGAGACAGTAGCATCTAAGCATCATATTACCACTACTGAGGGCTGCTAACGTGGCAATATGAGGAGCATGGGTAGCCGAAGCAGAAAGCTACCTGTTTGTCAGTGTTATAGTTTTACTGTGATTTTAATTATGTCCTAAAAAATTTAAGAGGAGGAGGGGAATTAGAAGAAATAATCAAGATCCTGCCTTGGAAGAGTATATTACCCTGACCCAGACTTCCTGATGCAAGAGATTCCATTCTGACCTTGCAAACATATGAAGTCAAGTTTTCACAAGAGACTGTTTTAAAAAAATCCCTCGTTATGTTTCAGACATAAAAAAGGTTCTTCAGTAAATCAAAAGTGGATTTCTTATCATATACTTTTCTTCATGTTTAACAACTTTAGCGGCCTCAGGCATAGGCTAAAATAGACAATATCAGAATGGCAGCTGCACCTGCCAGTCAATACCACTCCTTTTCATTACAGAATCTATGCGGTCTTCTTGTCTCCGTTTCATCATGGCTGGGAAGTGTCACTAGTTCTCAGATGCGGTAGGAAGAGTCAGATTCAGCCAGTATTTGTCTTCTTTTTCTCAGCTTTCATTCACCTTCACTCTATACTCTGTTCCATTGCTCCTTGGACTGGAGTAACAAAATGTAGTCACCAAGCGCTGAAATCTGGATACACTATAGTTCCAGAGTTTGTTAACTGCACTCCTCCTCCTGCATTCCTCCCATATTACATCCATCCTGGAGCTGCCTGTGAGGATGAGCAGAGAGGTGGGAAGCAGGCAGGTAGAAAGAACTTATACACTGCTGTGGGGTAGCTCAGAGAAGCTGAGGATCAGAACAGCATGTGGAGATGAGGGGGAGCAGAGCCATATGTGGAAAGCTGCAAACCACCAGCAGCATGCAGTTTTCTTTTTCTAGAATCAGCAGAACTTGGGAAGTGAGCAGAACCAGCTAGCCAACTTGGGAAGGAAGAAAAAAGAAGAGGAGTCCAAAGATAAGCAAAATCAAGAAGATTCAAGGAAAAGCAGGTATTTCTTCCAGCGTCTGATCCTTCTGCTCATCTTAAGCCAAGGCTTTCAATCCATTCCAGAACAGGAAAAGATGTAATGGTTCCTCTTTAATCTCCACCTCCATGTCTCCCTCTCTCTTATTCCATCCCCTGATTTTTGTTCCCATTCTCTCTCATCTTCTCCTCAGTCAAACCTGTTCTTAGCTGCCATCCTTCCCCCAACTATCACTTCTCCCATCTCCCTCCAATGCTTTACTCTTTACCTGTCCTCCAACCATTTGTTACAACACAATTTTCTCTGAAAGGCTGGCTTTTACCAAGGTGACATTAGTCATCTCTGGATAATGGTGATGGGTGGAAGGAGAAGCTTTGATAAAAATGAATTCGTTCATTAAATAAAATGGTGATTGGCTGGCTCGGAATGCTTGGCTCTGGCAGAGGGATGTAGCCAAGCAGCAAGTGATTCCCAAGCTGAAGCAATACAGGAACCATTATATATTTAAACACACATGAGCAGACAGCTCCTTCTCTACTGAAGTATTTATAAAATTCTCATCACCCTGTGCCCCTGAAATGTCTCCCAGATCAATGTGTGTCAGTTTGTTTCCCACGTGGCCAGATCCTTCCTTTAGGGCACAGTTGTGAACTCAGAAGCTTCTCTCCAGAAATAAGAGGCAGTACGGCAGAGGAAACAGGAATGCTTCCTTCCAACAGCACGGAATGGCAGTAGAGTCACTCCAGAGCTGCCACTCCAACATTAGGGTTGGAGTATCTTGTGTAGGCAAAGAGAAATGGGAGATTCACCATCCCTGCATGAAATCCTGATGCTCATTGGCACACTCTGCAGAGCTGGTCTCCATGGCTCCATACCCGCGCAAAAGAACCATACCACTTCTGCTTCCTGAGGATCTTTCCAGCATTCAGAAGAGAGGGTGACATCTGTCTTCAGGCAGCTCTGTTTGCAATTTTCAGATGTTACCAGGTATTCAGCAACTCCTCAGAAATGGGGCAAGTCTGCAGAGGGAAATGGGCTGCAGGGCCAAATCCAGTTAGGCCAAAGTTGCCAATGAATTTAGGACCAGCAATGAGAGCAACAGAGGCTAGAAAATTCTACTCTCTTGTCACAGCCTTAGTCTTCTGCAGCCCTCTTACAAAGCTACATGAAGTAACACAGTAAAATGGCTTGCTCCACGCACTTCTGGCTCTTTTATTTCAACAGTCAGACTCACCAGAGCCACTTAAAAATCATTTGGCAAAAGGTTCACAATTTTTTTTTCTTTTCTCTTTTTTTTTTTTTTTTTTTTTTTAAAGTCTTTATTATGGATATGGCAAGGCCCAGGATATACGTGGCCTAGAAGACCAACAACAAAGGAGGGATGGTTAACTCACCCTGCTAGAATGAACTTTAGCTGACAAAGGGCTCAGCTCACAATGAAAACTGACTCTGAAGTTCCTGAACTGAGATGTTTGAGGGATGAAGAAAAGCTCACAAGATTCCCAGCCCACTTGTGCAGACTCAAGGGTAACAGATAGTTTGGTTCAGATTCTGAACATCTGAAAAGTGAATCAGACCACTGAGTATTTGGAGGACTGCCCTCAGCAGGTTTTTTCAACGCATCAAACATCAAGGAAACACTCATATTCAAGAAGACGTCTTGTACAATTGGGCACTGCCTGTTTGTGGCTATGATGTAAACTAAACAGAGTGCAGTGCTGATTCCATACTTCCATTATATAGCAATATAATTTAGATCGATATTCCAAAATATTATAGAGCAAAACTGCATTCAGAGGCTCATGGAGTAAAAATCCAATACAAGTTCTGTACTGTCACCCATGTTTTCTATATACTGTACATTCAGTAATGACGGAAAGCAAAGGGCAAAAGCTGCACATGACCCACAATTATTTACGTTCGTCAAGACTTGTGAAGACTGTAGGAACTTCCAAAGGACTCGGTATTAAGAACTGAAAAGCACTGAATCGTGGAAGGAATAATTTTCACTACATGTATACATTACTGGGTTCTGAATTAACTGTAACCACTCAGGAAGAAGACATCACCACTGCGGGCATCTTAATGAAACCACTGCTTAATGCACAGTAGGAAGTCAAAAAGCAAACAAGATGTTGGGATGGAAAATAACGTGGACCCACTGACAGCAATTTTGGGCTCCAAGCAGAACAGTCAATAGCTCCCCTAGAAAGGGATGGCAGAGGTCTGAGGGGGCTGCTGCCAGAACTAAGTTTTTACTTACTTACAAAGTGTCGTGCAGGTTCCTGTGCAGCTGAGGAGCAACATCTGTTACTCAACTTCCCAGGTGCCCTGGACTCCCCAGGGAGAACCCAGGAAGCTGTGTAGCAGTCTCCCGGGAACCTGCACAGTGCATAATAAATAAGCTCAGCTCAGGGAAGTGACGGAGAGTGAAAGCGGCAGGAGACTTAGGAGAAGGTGGTTGTGGAGGAAAGGAGGATACATATCTACCCCATTATCCACCAGGGGACTTTTAAATCATTAGGCTCTTGAGTAATTGCCTTGCTCACCCCCACCCTGCCCACCATCGGCAGGCCTGAAAATAATGCTGCAAATGTTACAGTGACATCTTATAACTTAGTGCAGGGGTCTCAAACACGCGGCCCGGGGTTGACATGCAGCCGGCCCCTAAAGCTATTTCCTGCAGCCCCAATGACACTATTGTTATCGGTATTTGCAATATCATTGTATAAACGGTTTCGTGGTGCGGCCCTCAGGCTAATGTACTAGTTCACATGTGGTCCTGTACTAGTCCTCATGCCACCCTCATGATGATTTGAGTTTGAGACCACTGACTTAGTGGCACATGGTAACTGAGAATAGTCTGGTCTGCTCTGGTAATCTTATTTTTTTAAATGGTAAGACAAAAAGAGTAGGATTTCAGAAATAGGGAACAAAAACAATGAGAGCCCTGGGAGTATATGAGAATAGATTGACAAGGTGGGCGTGTTCAGTTTAGCAAGAGAGGAATAAGAGAGGAAATGAAAAAATGTATAGAAAATAATATAAATAATAATATAAATAATAAAATAATAGTACAGAGAACATGTTTTAGTGCTGCCATTTACCATCTCGTAATACAAGAAAAGAAAGATATTCAATGAAGCTGTCTTGCAACACATTTAAAGCTGATAAAGAGATTTTTTTGTGTGTGTGTTTACTTGTTAACTTTAATACGTAACACATTTATCCTTTGGAAGTTACTTTTACAAGCTACCACCAATGCCAAGAGTGCAGCAGCATTCCAAAACGGATTAGACAGTTGTATGGATAATAACAAGAACATTAGAAAAGATGAAAAATAAATCAGAGTTCAAACCCCCATGCTTCAGGGCATCAGTCAACTTCTAAACAGCAGGGGTCAGGATGAAACTTCTCTGATGCACAAGTTATTCTATAATTCTCACTC
The DNA here is from genome assembly GCA_007922195.1 of Podocnemis expansa. Classification (NCBI taxonomy): domain Eukaryota; kingdom Metazoa; phylum Chordata; order Testudines; family Podocnemididae; genus Podocnemis; species Podocnemis expansa. The sequence goes on from ML681973.1 coordinate 9,724,696, forward strand.
ATAAGGCTTTTTGCACCATCCTCTCAATCATGTGCGAACAGTTTTGACCAGAAACTAGGTGCTGAACCAAATGGAGCACTGGTCCAACCCGGCATACCAATTCCTATGCTTTGGTACTGCTGAGTGATCTGGGTCCATAAAGACCAAGATCCAGCTTGTGTTGGAACCATGCCCAATTCCATTTTTATGATATAGCCTTTTGACTTTATCCAGCCTTTTAAGACCCTCGTTTAAGATCTCTCATTTGAATATGGCACCGTTTACTCTCTACTCCCCAACACACATCTCTCCTTCCTTGGCATTCATTCTAAACCTTAAACTCTAATGCTAAGAATATTTTCCTGATCTGTTGTTCTGACCACATCACAGGCTCTCTGAGACTCTCTGGTAGCTCTCCCTTTTCCACTGCATCAAAGTCAAGTTTTTCATCCTAACTTTATAGGTTCTTTGTGACTTAGCCCCTGTCCACTCATTTGGTCTTGATATACCATGTCATTTTCTGCTCCCTGTACTAAACCTAAGCCAGGTTCTACAGCCTGTTTGTCCACTTCTCCCACAAATGCCTTTGTGATCTCGTCCAAGCCCGTCACACAAGAAAGACCCTCGTCAAACTAGTTTCATAAAGCCACTACCTTTGTCCTGACTCAAATCCTTCCTTAGGACCTACTATTTATGTGGATCTCTTTCTGCAGCTTCAAAGACTCACACAATTTTTCTTTTTTGATCATAATCTAGGTCCCTGTCAAAAAGAATGACCTTTACTTTAGATAATACTACTAAGCTATAGTAGCAAGTCACTTAGTATTAAAGACTCGGAGAGCTAATAAACACACGAACTGACATGCAATTCTAAGAGACAAAAAGAGATTCTGAAAGCAACCCAGTCTATTAAATTTATACCTACCTGCACACCATGAAACAAACTGCAGCTCAGTTTCCTTTCACACCCTTCAGTGTGACAGAATACACCTATGATGAATCCACACTCTACACATTTTTGTACAAGGTATATGATGTAAAATATCATTTGAAAGCTCATAATTTGACAGTCAGTAGACTCCTGATAAAATACGTGTAGCGACACTGTACGCAACATTGTAAGATTTCCCTGTATGATGTTTAAAACTGGTTAAAGAGGCCTGCAATGAACATGTTTGCCTCAATTTGCTTTTAAGCTGTAAACTGATTCACTAAATAGGAAGAGAAAACACAGGAACTATATAGGTAGAAGGGGGGGCGGGGGGGAATCAAGGAACATCTTTCCACACAGACTCTTTGGCAATGGCTGCATTAGAAACCTTAGTTTGGACTTGCTTAGTCTGAACTAAGCAGTTCCAGGTTAGTTCGAACTAATTGTGGCTTTTTAGTGCAAACTAGCTGCTTTGTTTAGTACAAACTAACTTTTTAGTTTCAATTAAAAAGGCGCAACTAGTTCAAAGTAAAAGTTCAAACTAAAAACTGCGCATAGTTTGAATTAACTGCTTAGTTCAAACTTATTTAGTTCAAACTAGCAAGGCTACATCATGCTAGTTTGAATGAAAAAAATATTCAGTTCAAACTAGGCAAAGCCTAGTGTAGACAGGTACCCAATTAGTCCAAATTAAGCCCTCTTAATCCAGACTAATTTGCTCATATAGACATAGCCTTTGTCTCCTAGCTCTCAGCCAGAAATGCTTTTCAAAAGGTGGATTGAAACCATAAAAGGTAGGGCAACCCCAGTCTCTGGCATTTCACCTAAACCAACAAAGGAAACATGACTTGGGGTGGAGGGGGATGATCAGAGGGTCTTGACCTCAAGGATTTGGTCAATAACCTTGCTAGAAGCATGAGATTAGAAATTTTGATTGGATCTAATACAGTTCATTAAATTAAGCATAGTAAGCATTTTATCTTTATTTTTCTTGTAACCATTTCTGGCTTTTACACCTCATTACTTGTATTCACTTAAAATCACCCTTTTTGTAGTTAATAAACTGTATTTTACTGTTTTACCTAATGCAGTGAATTGTCTGGGTAACTCTATTTAAGATTAAACAAACTGTTATATTATCTCCTTAAAGCAATGGTCCCCAAACTTTTTACCCCACGCCACCTTCTCCCCATCCATGCGCCCACCATCCACTCAGGAGCTGAGTGTGTGCTAAAGACTGGACCCGAGAGCTGTGGCCGGAAGTGGGGCCTTGACTGGTGGCTGCCAGTGCCCAGGCCTGGCTGCAGCCCCTGAATATTCTTAGGCGGCAAGCCCTTCAGTTTGGGTTCCTCCACCTCCAAGGAATAACAGATTTAAAATATTTGTACTGTCCAGGGGGAGGGCTGGGCAGTATAGGACACATTTCTGGGGGAAGCTGGGTCCTGATGTGTGCTGGGGTCATCCTACAGCATAACCAAGGCTGGAGAAAGCCAAGGTACAAGTAACCGGCAGGCTGCAGTTACACACGGGGTGTGGCTTACATGCTGGAAGGCTGTTTGTGAGTGGTCCGGGGAGATGCTATTAGCGCAAGGCATTGTAAGGCACCCCAGAATGCAGGGCAAGGATGAAGCCCCACCCCAACGGGTCTGAACTACACTTTGGCATGTAACAGTTTGTTTCTTTTAATCCGGTGAAAGCAAGAAACCTGCTCTCTGATGATCACAGCCTGTATTTTCTTTCTTCAGTGATTTAGCTTATAGTTTTTCACAGAAGAAACACATTAATATTCTCTAAAACTCTCCTTAGGAGCCACGTGCCATCCATGATGAAATTAAGAACTGTGTTAAAGAATGGGTGTCTAAAATGGATTTATCACTGTTGCAACTCCACACACTGTAACAGTAGATGAAGCAATATCGTAACAGTTAAAAGTGTTGTCAATATCTTGCTCAAAAAAGTCAACATCCATCCCTCCACAAAATTGCAAGTGCTTCTGATCTCGTCAACCACTTTACTACAATGATTAGGAAAAAACAACAAAAACCAAAACAAAACAAAAAACAAATAAATCAACGGATATGTTGAAGTAGAAATGACTATAGAATAAATCTACCAAGTCCAAATAGCTGTACAAATAATCTGTGGTAACGTTCCACTGACAAAATATAAAGAACAGTGGGTTAACTCCTAGTAGTCAACCTTGTCAGCTTTCAGAAGGTGGAGGCCACAGACCACGAAGGGTTAAGCAACTTGTTAAAAAAAATGACACACAATTTCCTTTTATCATAAAACAATACACTTATTATTTTCTGTATATCTGTTAAAGGGCATGGCCTTCTGAGTGGAAAACAAAACACAGCTTGGTCACATGTTTATTTGCTTCAGCTACTCCCTTTCCCTTCTGATAAATAATCAAACATGCCATCCAGAAAAAACAAAACCAGTGAGCTGGGAAATTTGATGGTCATCAAATAGACTAAGATACCAAGAAAAGCAGCCCACTGTTCCCACAGTGAGTTTTCTGCCCCACACCTACACTAACATCTGAGTAAATAACTTCAGTCACTCTTTCCATTTTCCCCATGCAATTACTCCTACTGTTAAACAAATTGTCCTTAAGGCAGTTGCAAACACCATTTTTTCCCTGCAAAGTAGAACAACTTATGAACATTAAAAAGCCAGTCTAGCAATATATTTTAAAAATATGTTTGCTGTACTTGTGGTTTGGCTGAATACACGGCTCGATTTCCCTCTCTTGCTCTCTCTTCTAGGAAGATGGAAGTTTACAGTTTAAAATTTTAAAGTGTTATTAGGACCTCACAGAGGCAGTAAAAGCCTTGGTGAGGATGGATTTTTCTCTATCAGTCAGGCCACATATTTTCCATTTCCTCTTATGTTTTATAGGCAGTATACAAATACCATGAATGATCACATAAAAAGTTACCTATTTATTCTGGTGGACTTTCAAGAGAAGAGATAGAATATCAAAAA
>ML681973.1:9733596-9763036 GCA_007922195.1 Podocnemis expansa
TACACACCTAAGCCAAACTATGTGGGGCTTCACTCAGGTAAAATTCTTATTGTTGAATCAATGAAGCATTGGGGTCACAGAAAAAACTGTTTTCCAAAAACTGTCAGGTAACTACAGTTTACCTGAAGAGGCTATAAAACACATAATAAGTACAACCAAAGTATAGAAAATAAAGTAGAAAAAGTACTTGTGGCAGAGGTCAAAGCACAAAGGTATTTGCTGTAGGTGGAGTCCCAAAAGCAAACATCAGAGATAGGGAACACTTATTTTCCTGTCTCAGCCCTAGTGAGATTTGTTGCCAAGCCTTTAAACCTGGTCTTGAATTGTTTACCATGGATTAAAATTTACAGTAAAATGTCACATGCTGTCTCCTAGACAAAAAAGTAAAAAGAAACATTCATTTGGGAAGAAAAAAAGGGGAAGAATGTTTGAGGAACAAGGAAAATAGGAAAGATACAAGTGCACTCAGATGGGTGTGAAAGCAAAAATGCAGCCAGCTTGACATGACACCTGAGAAAGAAAACAAATAAGCTTGAGTGTTCCAGCCATTTCCAGCTTTGATCTTTGGGGTTTTGGTCTGATAAGTTTAAGATTCTATACACCTAAACCCACCTAAACCTTACAGTGGAAACACCGCCCCCCCCCCCCCCAACAAAACCAGAAAGAGGCAAAGGAGGCCCCTTCCAAATACAGTTATAATGTCAGTTTCAAATTAAGACAAGACACAGAAGAGGACTCCCTGGTTACTATGCTCCCCCTTGCCTACTAATCCCCAAATTTGGAAGCAAACAAGTAACCGATCTTAGAACAAAGATGACAACAGCAGCCCAGAAAATAAGCTGTGGTACTTGGGCACATATCTATCCCATGCATACACACTTTTCCTTTTTGAAATCTTCTGAAAAGTTCAAAAAATCCACTGTTGCTGGAGTTTTTCTCTTTCTTTCTTTTGTCGGTAACCAAAAAAGTTCAGAATTGAAAAAACACAGTGTCCAGTTAAAGATTTAGTATAAACTAGTTCAAGCCTGTGGGAGGAACACGAAGTGGAAAAAGTAAACATGGTCCCCCCCAAGTAGTTCCCTTCTAAGCTATATACACTGCCAGTGCCTGGTACCACAGGCTGCCCTGCACATTGGGGAGGTCAACAAAGCTATGCTAAACTGACAGGTTCAGTTTACAGCAGGCCAGCACTTTGTTTGGATATACTGGCCTTGCTCACCGCCAGCTTAACAACAGATGGCTCGAAAACTTTCATTATGTTGCACAGGGCTGAATTGCAAACAATTGCAGAAAACTGTGAAAAGTTTAACTCTCTCCAAGCCACTGAGAGAATAGTTTGCATCAAGGTAGTCAGGACTGGAAATGTGGGAGCTTAAAACTAGCCATAAGCACATGTGTGCCTTTAATTTAAAGTGGGATGAGATGATTAATCATACCTTTGCATGATCCCTTGGATATATTAAAAGTGAATCTGCTATTTGACAAGGTCAATTCAATAAAAGTATCATTCCAGAAACAAACCAGACTTTGACAGACTGCAAATCCTGTATTTTCAACTTTTCTCAAGACTATCACTTTGGGAAAGTTACTGAGATAAATTGTGAATTAGAATTTCATTATCAAGAGCTCTTATACTAGTATTTTCCCACCTGCACAAACAGAATATCTTTCTTTGCCATGTTCTCTTCGAGATTTCCCATTGAAGCAGGAGAAGGCTACCAAATATTCCAGCACCCAGATCTGAAAATGATTTATTCAAATCTGTATATAATTTAAATATTCATTACATTGATTTGATTCATATGCACCCTAATATCTTCTAATGCTCTGAGGCTGGTTATAAATGTACCTTCTGAGATTTAATTCAATTGACAATTTTATATATGTCTCTGCACTGGAAACACATTATTTTATTCTATTCAAGAAATGAACAAATCTGTTTTCCACAAATGTATTTTAGAAGCTACTCTTTCCTGTTATTGAAAGAAAATTGTGTTTATTACTCCGTTAGCATAGTGTAAACTCATAAACGTCAACAGAGAGTACAAGGAAAACTGTCAACTAAATATTGTTTCCTTCATGAGCTGCTCTTCCAAGTCAATTACGCCTTTCAACTTCTGGGGCATTGTATGATAAACTGGCAGTAAAAATCATTCACATTAATATACCATGGTGCCTTGCCTGCAAAAGGTAATTAAAGAAGTAAATGACTCATAAGAATAGACATATTAGCTGCAAAATGCAAGGCAAGTGAGCTGCCACATGAAAATATGTACCATTAAGATACTGCATTTTCATATTCCTGTAATCAGCTTCAGTAGACTAATGCTTATTTAATCCAGTTCTCTGCTAAGTCCATCAACAACTGTTTTTTGCTGTTTTCTCCTTGACTGAACATTATGTGTGCAGGTTTGGAATAAATACTGTAATAAGATTTTTGCATAGTCAACTGAAGAACAGGGTTTTTTACATCTTAAACTTATTTCTTTACATTTTATTTTTCTTCCTCACAGAGAGCTATACAACACAGGTTACCAAAACCACATTTTCTGGCTGGAGAAGGCTAGTAAGTGGTACATTTTGAGGGAAGACTCATCCCCCTCCAGCCTAACAGTCACCATTGCTAAGTCATAACACCATTAAAACAGAAGACAAATCCATACTTCTACATGCCAAATCTGCTATTCTTCACTTATGAAACACTCTGTTTTGTTAATAAGGATTTTCATCAGCATTAGAAAAATTAGACCAATTTTATCACTATTTAGTGCTCGAAGTGAAAAGAGGAAAAAAAGAGACAGAAGAGGGCAGGGGAGGTGGGAGAAAAAGGTAGTACTGATGTTAAAGTCTGAGCATGGGGAGCTGAAAATGACAGCAAGAGTAGAGGGTGAAATAAGGGTCACCTTACACAGAACAGGGTCCAGACAACCCTCAAATGAAGTGTTCACTTTCATAATAATCTATATTTTTCAAACTATTTCCCACACTGTTTGATTCAAGCCTTGGAACATTTCAGAATACTAGTAAAAATCAGAATTTTCAAAGTATACAAATATTAAAATACAGAAACTGGCAGCTCCAGGGTACCTGGCTTCAACTATGCAGTAAACTATGGCACTAGTTCTGTCCCACAGACATACAGTAGGATGGTAGCATCCCCTGTGAATGCATGGATGCAGGTGGCCTTAATGTCACACTGGTACTTCTCCAATGACAGAGTGATGGACTAAATGATCTAACCAGCCTGTTACATCTCTTATTTCTACGATCCCTATTAGAGTGAAAGTGTAATATTATATGTATGAAGCAAGAGGAATACAAGTACTTGAGTCCTGATCTGAAAGAAATCCAAATGGTCAGCTCCCTTAAGCTTCTTCTCTCTTTCAGCATCGTCCTTATTGATAAAAAGATGAGTTCATTTCAAACCTGTAAAAGGAACCTGAAATTTAACCACACTTGCTGCATGTGTGAAGAGATGCTTAAGGCCCAACTCAATGGCCACTATATAGATATACAACTTTCAGTAAACAGTACTGTACTTGGCTTTCAACGTTCTTCCGTTTTCTTCCTTATGGGATGCAAGAGAAATGTTAAAAATTTAAAAGATGAAGTACGGTTGTCTATTCCAAAATAAACCCTTATGATGTGTTAAAACATTTATAACACATCCTGTTTGCAAGCAAGCAATTAAAATATTCTTTTCATCACAATCTAACTCCATAAGGCCAAGATCAAAACCATTCAGCTGCTAGACAGTTATCACAATTATTTCCTTTTGCTAAGTATAGAGGGAAACTATGGTATCTCCAATATCATTGTGTGGAGACTGCTTTTTAAATGGCAGACACAGGAAAACTGCAATTCCTCCCTTCTTCATTTTACCTGACTGTCCTGAACAGAGCTTTCAATAAAAGTGTTAATGTGATGGACTGGGAACTGTATCACATTAAGTGTATATATCACTATTAATTCTAAATATTATAAGACTTTTTAAAATGTAGGCTCAGTCATTATTTAAACTGTATTATTGCTTCCCCATTTGAGCAGACATCACTTGGTATCCACAATTAATGAGCTCTAGTCCTTTTTCTAATTAAGGAACAAAGGTTCTTGTATGCAGAGTATAGAGTGACGCTGTCTGGAGAACACACATTTAAAATGGGAAGAGAATCCTTCTAATTACCTTAAAAGAGGATTTTTGATATCCAGAAACATAATAGGATCAAGAAATTAGAGCATTTCCAACATCATTTACAAATAAGCTATTACTAAATATTGTTAAAGGTAATAATACATCCCTAAAAAATGGAAATTTATAGAGATGAAGGCATATCACTTTTATATTTACGTAATTAACCTGTGTTTACTAAAAGTGAAAATGCCACACATATTTTATATATGTTTATAAAAATCATAGTTGAAAAAAGGAAAAAAATTATAAAAAGCTCTTAAAGCACAAAATACTTTACAGCATATTAAAAGTCAAACACATAATTAAGAAAGTCAGAGAGGTAACCTCACTTTATACAGTAATAAGGGCTGTTAGAAATAGGATACGATCTCTTAAAAGTGTTACAAATACACCACACTACTAAATAACCTGCTCTGCTGGGAAAGTATACTTGCTATCAAGGGCAAAGCTGCTATCCACTGAGGTAACAGTAAATGACAGACTGTTGTTCAAGTCCATTAGCTGCTATGTGATAGGAGCACATTCACTAACACACGACCTGTGAAAAATCTTAGATCTCTTTAAATCTTTGAATTGGATTGCTGCATTAATTCTTAAGAACTGTAATCCTTCAACCAAGTCAAATTACCCTCATTAAGAGGGGAAAAACTGCCTCTGCAATAAGTTAAAAAAAAAAAGTATTTATTACCTATAATCACTTTCATGTACTTCACCTGGAAGTGCAACAAAGTGGTGCAACAACTTGAGAGGCTGTCACCATTTAGGCCATTTGTGTTGACGTTGAAAAATTGAAAGAAGACACACACACACACACTCCTGTGCTGATATTCAGTCAGAATAAATGTTTCAGAAAAGAAGACTCAATGAATGTTTAAGGACAAAAATCAGACAGGATAAGCATCAGAATGATGTGTGTCTAGCACTGACATAACCGCAAAAGGGGGCGGGGGAATCTTCAGTTGTTCAGGGTTTCATTAGACCACTACTTCATAATTAGGCATGTTAACCAATACTGTCACCAATTAGAAAATTCATGTGCTAACCAAAAGGACTCACAAACTGGCTCAAGACTTCTATTCATTAACAACATGTGCTATTCACTATTATATTTAACCCTAAACAACATGCACAAAATGTTCAACATTCAATGAAGATTAAAAAGAAGTATTTTGTTGTCTGTTTAGTCCTTGTGGTGATCTGCAAAATCCTTGGAATATCATGATCAGTTAAAAGACCATACTAATATCAAAAAATATCTATTCTTTGCTGGAAATGAGCTACATCTTTCTCCACTCACTGCTTCTCCACCCTGTAGGCATTATAGCTTCAGAGCCAGACCTAACTCAGCAAAAAAATTGTCAAAGATCTGGTACAAAAAGTGTTTATTTCAAAGGTGTAACATACTTGCAAAGTTCTCAAACACAGTGATTAAAATAAAGTTATTTAAAATTTTCATAATTTTGAAGCTAGCATTCCTGGAGGATGAAGGCTTCATTGAAGAGTGGAGAGCTGAATAGCTCCAAGAATTGGGAATAGGATACATTTCACTTCCTTGTAACCTTTATGAATCTTGGACTGTGATCCTTCAGTTGGATCCAAATGGTGTTAATCTTTTTGTCCTCTGAATCCCATTGTCAACAAAAGGTCTCCATGTGATCATAATATGCCTAGACGCATCCACTTGCAGGGCTGAGACACAGGTCAACAGTGAACTAACCTACCTACGACTATCTTGGTGGCCTACACAAAACACTTTCATCATCTCAGTCTGTTTTCCATATCATTAATACCACCCCTCAATTCATAGACGTGTTGGCAGCATCTAAAAAAAGACAAAGGACAGAATGACTTAACTACCTTTATTACACGAGGCCTCCCCAAGTTGGGGTTGAGGCAAATGGGTGAGAAAGCGTGGGAAAAACTTGTCACATGCCCCCACATTATAATCCTCCAATTGTCCCCACACAGGTGCATCCAGAAGTCCACATGGAGCCTACTAATCCTGGGCAGGTTCTGCACTGGTGCAGATGTTTGCCTGCATCAATACGACCGCAACATTATATTCTTAATTTGCATTAACAACAAATAAATCCCAAACCAAATGATACAAATAATTAAAATACTCTATAGCACTTTTTGTCTTCAAATATGACATTAATGGCAGATTAACTGTTTGCATATCACTACCGTCTCTTTTGCAAGTATAATGCCTTTTAAAGTTGGGCCCATTATTTTCAGCGGTGTATCTAGATGAGTGTGTACAACATATGCCATGTTGTTGACACTTCTCTGGATGTACTGCATGCCATATGCCTAAATCACTAAAAAGGGGTGATGAACAGAGTTGCAGTACTGAAAGAACAAGATATACCAGGCATGTTGAATGAATTCAGTTATATAATTCAGCCAGTAAGGGTGTCCATACATTCAGCTACCTCTTCCCCCCATAAAAATGCATTCAATGCTTTGACTCTATGAAAAGGCAGCACTCTCAGCATGGTCTTATTACTGGTAGGAAATTCTAATTAAGCCACTTAAGAACCTGGCATTGACTAGGTAAGAAAATACAGACTAGGCTTGCATTGGAGGGCAATATAACTGATTGCCACTAGATGAACTCATATCAAACTAATGGAAAGAGCCATCGTCTTGAAAGTGATAAGGTGATCCTAAATATCAGGAAAACTTGCTCTGTCGGGAGACATACAGTGGTACTGGACCCAGAGAGAGAAATGTCTCCATTTGCCTGGGTAATGTTTTCTGGTGAAGTCCTTTTAGCTACTAGTAAGAACAACTTGCAGTTTCTGAATGGGAATATTCTAGATCCAACACCCATCCAAATACTTTGAAGTGAAAAGCTGCTAGACTGATACGTCTTGCTTCAAAAGAATGGCAGTGTCAGAGGTCCAGGAAGGGATAAATGTTGATGGATGATGGAGCCCACATATTCAAGGGGCTTGAGAACCAGAAGTGCCTGGGACACTTGGGTACAGTGAAAATGACTTGTGCTTCATGTAGCCAGATCTTCCATAATACTCCAGGAAGCAGTGGGATAGAAGGAAAGGCATATTTAATGTATCCAAGGACGTAAGAGAGCTCCTCTGGAATAGTATGTGTTACACTTCCTGTGTCTGGGAGCTCAACAGTCCTAGCTAGGGCTCCCCACTGAGCTCTGTAATTCCCATTCATGGTCAGTGACTAAGGGCCTGTTGACACTGGCAGCCAGCAAATTCTGGGTTCCTGGAAGGTATGCTACTGATAGGATGATGAGGATCCTGACACACGAGTTCTAAAAATTGACCTCTTCTATACACACAGGACGGGATATTACTCCTCTCTCTTTATTTACACAGAATTCAGTTAAATATTGTCTGACACTATGAGAACAGATTGAGATTGGATTAATGGTAAGAACTATCCCTCATGTGTCTCAGACTGCTTTCAGTTCCAGGAGATTTCTAGGCAAGCTAGTACTCAGGAGACACTGAAGTATCTTGTGCTGTGTGACCATCCATCCTCCCCACCCAACTCAACAAGAAGGCATCTGTAATATTTTCCTCTCAGGTGCGATAGATAAGCAAAGAATGCCCATGCACGCTTGTGCAGGATCTTCCCAGAAAGTCAGAGAGGTCCTTATCTTGATGGGGATTGCCACCACAATGTTTGTGCTGTGATTTGCCCATTGTATGTCCTGCTCAAAACCAAACCTGCAGGCAGTGAAGCTGGAGGATGGATAACAGCATAAAGTAAGTGCATGATGCCATGTGACCCAGACTGTGAGAAAATCCAGACCCACATCTAAGAGCTGTTTATAATCTGATTTATCAGGTTGCCCATGGCTCGCAATCTGTCCATGGAGAGATAACTCTTTGCTCAATCTGAGTTTAAAAGTCATTGCTATGAATTATATAGTCTGGCTCAGAGTCAAGGTAGACTACCATGTTCGCAGAGATCCCCAGGGATGCTAGGAGATGTAGTAGTGATGAGGCTGATTCTAAGGCTTCTGGACATGTCTTGCCTGTATGAAGCCAGTTGCCTAGGTACAGGAAGACAGTTGAACCACCACATCAGACTTGTATTGTTACTTCAGTAAACACTTTTGTGAAGACTCTGAGTTCAGTTTCTAGACTGAATGGGAACACCCTCTATTATTATACAGGAAAGTAACCTACTCCTTCAAGTATATCTCCACCAGAGTTTTCCATGGTGAGAGATTCCCAGGCATTAACTCACCAAGGAAATGATGCAGAGGCAAATCCAAGGTAGTTTGGAGGACTGAGTCACCAAAGGTAGCATCATTTCTGGAAGCAGGTAAGATAACATAGCACTTGTAAAGATATGGATGAAAGGTGAAGTTCCAATCCTGCAGATGTCTCCTCTAGCTGACTGCATTGTCCCTTTGAGGTGGAACTGCATGCCAGCAGATCCACTGTGGGTCAGAATGCAATCCAAAACCCAGGCTGACAATCTTGTAGTAGAAACAGGTTGTCTCTTCATCATCTCTATAAATGATAGCCCAGAAGAGATCCAGAAAATCTTAGTCCTGTTAAGCCAGAAGGCAACAACCCTTCTGATGTGTAGCATACAAAGGCTGATCACCTCTTCCCAGGCATGAGGTTTTGGGTGGAGGACTGACAGGTGGCTGTCTTGATTTATATAGTACCCGAAAAGAGACCTCAGCAAGGATGTGACCTTAAGGCTGTAAACCTTACTGCTACAGAACGTAGTAAATGAGAGGTTTGCCAAAAGAGCATTGAGCTCTCCCATCCATCTAGATGAAGTGATGGCTGCAAGGAATGAAGCCTTAAGGGAGAAGTGGTAGAGAGAGAGCAAAGAGCCATCAGTTCAGTGAGGGGGTGGGAGGGGGGAGGAATGTTCTCTGAGCAATTAAGGTCCTATAGGGCAGCGGATTTCTATACAAGGGACAAATAGTTGTGTAAGCCCTTGAGAAATTTGGCTCCAGTGGGATGGGCAAAAAATTGAGAAGCCCTTGACAGGCAAGTGGAAGGCTGTGATCATGTCCAGAAGTATTCTGAGTTAAATGACAGACCTGTATCTTTAATTCAATAGATAGTGCAGAATCTTGGAGGGTGATGCTTCTGATGATTCAGAAGAGTGAAGAGAACACCAAGAATGGAAACCATTTCCACTTCAGAAGGTAAGCGGGATTGACTGTACACTCTCTGAACAGGTTAGCTCCACGTTCAAGAGCCAACTAGGAACTACGCTCTCAGGTTCAGGGGTGGGGGTTGGGATGGACCAGGATAGCTGAGTTCTATGGCTGGGGAGGGATGCCTTTTTTTAAACAGATCTGGTTTGTGCTTATAAGACTGCCTCTTACTCTCCTGAGAAGTCATTTGTAGAGTCCTTTGCTTCAGCCATTTCCATTCTTGAGTCAAACATTCACCTAGGTGCATTCTTCAGCCCAGATGTGACTGAGGCCTCATGACATGCTCTACAAGGGGTTTCCTCCCAGGTACCACTGGGGAGGAGCCACAGATACAACATCTGGTGGAGACAGGAGCTTCTCTAAAGCAGCAGAGGCAGCACCAGTAATTGTTGTTGACCAAAAAGAAGCAGGAACAGCCAATGCATTTTTTAAACCTGCAAACGTGAGCATAATCTAAGTCCTATGCTGAGGGACAGGAGAATCCCCTGGGGTGATGGTCCAGATTAACTATTAGCTAAACTTGTAAAACCATTCACAACATTTACTACACAGAAACACTGGAGAATTAATTCAAGACACTGGAGATTCCAACTCAAGCCATCCAGAGGTAAGAAGGAAACTAGATTAGTGTCAGTCCACTTACACTCTGGGCCCAGTGCATGAGTACAGCAAGGGTGCAGGCATGGCTCAAGAGATACTACTTGCAAGAATTCTCTGGCCTCAGGTGCATGGAGACCCTGTGTACCCCCACTAGAAGAACAGTTCTTATATTTCAATGTGTCCTTTTTTTACCTTGCATAAATCTGTACCACAAGGCCAACTCCTAGAACAAGGAAAGATGTCATACTGACTGTTTTAATGAGTTATTTATTATTTCCCCCTAATAATCATTATCATTATTTGAACAATCAAGAAGTTAGCATTCTCTTACACTGTATTATTTTTAACCAAATCTCTCAGAATGGATCTGAAAGGTGAAATGTAAGGAGGAGCACAGCAGAACTATATTTTTAAGAAGAACTCCACTGTTCAGCATTTGACATGCACACGTGCATCTTCATTTTTATGCAGTACCTCTGCACACTCTGACGGGTATACTGCCTGCATGCTATTCATTATAAAAAGAACATACTCATCAAACAGAACATTTTGGACAGTGATTGCATGCAGAGGGCTGTTACAAAAGCATCTGATTCTGAAGCATCTCATTCAAGGCTCACGATCAATTATCAATGACATACATGCTGAACAGAATGTGAGCTGGGGAAGGGGGAAGACATCCACAAAACATCCAAATTCTCTGTTTGACATGTGAGCCCTGAGTACTGCAATAATCTGATTGCAGAGAGAAACTATGAAGTGCACAGACGAGGCGCCAGATGTAGTATGATAGCTGAAGAAAGGACAAAAAAGTGAATAGACTGGAAGATGGGAATTTTTATAGGAAGAACATACCCAACTTCCCACTGCTAATAATACTGACCCTTTATTTTGCAGAAGTCCAATGAGAAAAGGAAACTTCTCAAAAAAAATTTTGACTTCTTAACCATAGCTGGAGTATTTTTCATGGCATTTAGCAACAGAGTGGGTATACTCAAAGGTACAAGGAACAGGTTGCCTTCATGGTGTATCAAAAATGCTTCCTTTTCTCACGGGGATACTGTTAATGTTTTAGAGCTAATGAGACCATGCAAAGCTGTAGTCTTCCTATCCTCTGTGTTTAATGCCACCACATAGCCAGAGGCAGTGGATCAAAGGGGATATAACAAGAAGAGAATCCATTTTAATGCCCAAACATGGAAATAACACAGATCACTAAACAATACCAGTTCTGTTAGTTACACTTGCGTCTTGAAAAAGAACATACACATACATGTTTGTGTAAGCAGTAACATTGGTAATGAAGGACACTGTGAGAACATGGAAAGCCTTGTTAAAATGGAGAGCAGAACTTTCTTTCAACTGGCCACTATAAATACACTTTTTTGATAAGGAAAAAATGTGAAAGAACACAGGACGACATTTAAGAATAACTTGTATGTGTGTCTGATAGGGAATATACAGACTATCAAAACCAGATATTATTCCACGCTACTGCCCTTCCAAATAGACTGAGCATTTATTGCTGGTCTCAAATAAGTTGAAAATTCATTTACACAATCAGGTAGCTGGGTATACAGTTAACTGGTACTGACAAATGTTCTTTTACATTTACAAAATAGTGCAGATTCAAATTTACAAGTGCATGTGTATTTTATAGGTGAAAAATCAGAGGTAAAGCTGGAAATTAGCCCCAGGGTGGCAGAAGTGAGAACTATTTTTGCCAGTTTTGCATTTCTTATCTTGCAAGCTAAGAGAGACATGTAACTCACATTTTTGTGTTATCCATACAATTACGTACACTCATATAACTATCTAACAGACCCTGTTTAAGTCATCTACCCAGTAACTTCTTTCTGCTTTGAAATGTTTTGAGTTCATTTGCTAAGATTCATGCCCCTCACTCCCAATACTGGCTACTTGAAGGCAGTCAAGTGAACAGGCTAACACATCTCTCTTTTATTTTCTTTGGCTCAGGGGACTGGCAGTGGGATACGAAGCCTTTACCTTCAGGTGTCTTATGTGAAATCAGTTCAGTGGACTTCTGCCAATTTCCAGGGGACCACTGACCATATTATAAAGATCGTAGCCATTTCTGGAACCTCTGCTGAGCACTCTCAGCAAGAAACCGAAGACAGAATCACACTCAGAGCACTGAAGGCTGTTCCTTTGGGGTCAGGTTGAAACACACAGCAGTGTCCTGGATCCTTCTCAGTGAGATTTAAGGCATAACATGGAAATGGTCCTGCTGTTGCTGATGGACACAAGACTCCTGTCCTTGGGCAGGAAAACAAACCTCTCTGCTTATACTGCAAATTATCTCTGCAGATTTTGTTTCCACTGACCTTACCATCTAGAACTTGCCACTTTCAGAAGAAAGGACACCAGGCTAGACGAACCATTGGTCTGACCAAAATGGCCATTCTTATGTATTTTAGTGCTTGGTACCACGCAGAATTGAGGAGACAGGCTCTACCATCAAGGAGTTAATAACCTGTTTTATCAAACTGCTACATATATAGCTATTCCAACCTGGGTCACTGCTCTGACAGGCTGGCTGCTGGTCACCTGTTTAGTGGGCAGCTGCTGTTCCACATCCCAGGGCTGGCTGCTGATCAGCTGTTCAGCAACAGCCCCTGGATGGACAGATGCTTCAGAAGCTATGGAGATCCTGGAAACTTGTGGAATTCAGAACCTCCAGGAGTGAATCAAATCCTAGACTCACCTACAGTGTGACCCCAGATACGGCAGTGTGTGCTGCTACTGTGATGTTCACAGAAAATGACAAAAGACAAGTAGATCTCATGGGCCAGGCCAATATCGTATTTACAGCCGCTTGGGGGGTGGAGGAAGGGTACAAAAGTGCAGTTTCTAAGCATGCCTGCACCCATTCCCTGATACCTGGACCATCCCAGTAGGAATCCAGTCTCCAAGCACAATTAATAGCATTATTTTTCTGGTAGCTTGGTCCCCCATTTTCCTTGCATCCCAAACTCTCCCTGCTTAGGGCCAGATTTCTCTCTCATATGTCCTTACTCACAGCGTCTTCAGCACCCTCCCTCCACAGCTAACCTTTGTGCTTTCAGCACTGGAGGGGCAATGGGGAAGAGAGGAGCTGATTGGGCCAGCTCAGTGGAGAGGGTCGGGGGAAGAGGAATTGGGGTGAGCAGCTCTGGGTGGAGAGGAATAGGCTCACCCCTCAGCTTCAGCTTACATGGCCCTTGTTTCAATATGAAATACGCCCATCAAGTTATTAGTGTGTAAATCCACATATTCAATTTTTGGTGCAGAAAACGAAGACTAAAATACCCTGCTCTTTTTAATCTTTAAACACCACAACATACATTTACAGATACAGTTCAGTATTTGACACAGCTTTAAAACCCGCTTAACTTTCTTGCTCTCTTTCACATGAACACTTCACAGACTCTGTCAGGGAAAGATGCCAAAATACAAATATCAAAACGCCAGCATCTGGCAGTGGCCACTGCCAAAAGACAGATATGAGGCTTGGCCCAGTATGGCCATTCTTATGTGGACCTTCCAGTTAAAATCCTGACGGATTATAGATTAAGTCTAGTAGTATGGTCATCCAAGCATTCCAAAATGTTACACGGGGAGAAAGATGGGCCTCATACTGAAAGCGCAGATCCAGCTCCTCCCCCTGATTTTGATGAAGTTAAAGTCCATATTAACACACTCTTTTTGGGCCTCAAGTTTATCTCTAAACTGAACATGCTTCTCTTGACTTCATCCACCAAATACAGGAACCAATGAAAAAGGTAGTTTAACCTCTCTAGCAGGTCACCAATCATTTAAAGAGCCTGGCGGCTGTGACATTCCCACTACAGCACAATAGATTTGCCACTCTACTGATTTTCAACTGACAGCCTTGATGGTGGTTTTTAAACTTTCTTGCAGGTAATGTTGTCCTCTGCTTTTGCCACCTGTCACAGAAGCACATCTGGAGCAAAGGTCTTGTGTGCCTTGGAAAGCTGCACTGGACTCAACCCCTTGAGGTCTAATTTGAGCTTTTATTAAAATAAATAAATAATATGGATAGTTAATATTAATCAACCTCATGAATGTTTTCATGGATGACTACTGGATGAATATCAGCTGTTGTCTACCTGTATCTAAAGACATGTTAAAACAATAGCTGAGAAGTGTGAACTGCTACCCTCCCCCAATTTAATTGGAAGTTAACTCTGAAACCTAAAGATGGCATGGTATGGTAATGCTGACATTTAAAGAATCAAGTGATTTATTGCTGTTCATTTTCAGCTGAAAAAATAGCTGACTGGTGCTACCCCAAATGCCCATCTCCCTCCCACATACCTCAGCAGTCTGAAACAAGAAGTGTGAAAATTATTTGCAATGAATTTTCTGTTGAAATCTTGGGGCAGATCCTCGGCTGCAATGAAGCTGTGACAAATGCACACCGGGTGAGAATCATTTTGAACAAGTGAAATATTTGAAACAGAAATCTAGCTTTAATAAAACTGTTTGTTTGCTTCAAGGAACTATAATGTGGGCTTGGGTTTTTTGTTTCATTAGGATAATGGAAGTCAATGTCCTGGGATGTTAGTTTTTCCAACTGGTGGGAAACAAATTGGCCCATCTACTGCTGCACCATGTCATCAATGGCTAGCGAGATAATCAGTACGACCTCCCTTTCAAACTCTCTTTTCCTATGCTTTGGCTGCCCACACTTCCTTTGAAAAAGTCCTGTATCCTCAGTGGAGTCTGCCACCTCTCCCAGAACACAGAACAGAAAAGCAGAAGCAATGGTAATTGATGCAAGAACAAGCCACGAATGTCACTCATGGTGCCTACCTTCTGCCCAACAGGCATGCTAGACACCTACACTGCCAGCCCTAGGACACTGGCCTCTGGCTGTATGTAGTAGAGGATAGGCCTGTCTCTCCTGAATAGCCAGCAGGGCCCCATAACTATGGCGAGGCAAACAGGACTTTGCCCCGGCGTGGCTCCACTGAGCCACTCTATCAAAGGGTGTGTTCCGCACCGCTGGCTCTAGGCACTGCTCATTGTAAGGGGCGTAGTGCTGAAATGGGTAGTTACGGCCCTGATAGCCAGAAATCCTCCTCATCCAGATTTCACTCTCAGTTCTCCAGAACCTAGACTTGCTGGGAACAGCTGCAAAGCACCAGTAAGACTGCTCTCATCTGGGCCGCTAAGCAGGAAGATCTCACTACTATTTTCCCACCAGTGGCAGCCAATAGCTTGATCTTTCTGCTTGAACAACTCCTCTGGCAGGACAAGGTGAAGGAATCTTGGGGCTATAATCTGCCAGTAGCCCCAGCAGGGTTTTCCTGACTGCCTACTTAGGCTTCTGACAAGGAAATGCAATGGAAGCAACCAATGGAAATGTACAAAGAGGAGGAAATGGATGAAAGGACTCCACTTAAAACACATTTGCCTACTGGAAGTCAATTTAAGAATGATAAAAATAACAAACCTAACTACACCACATGTACTGTATGACTGGCCTCAACAATCTTTTAAATGGATAATTTGTTAAATGAATACATCTGCTAAAGGAATCAGTTTTTGTACACTCTAAGGTTGTGTGTTTAACAGGCTTTTGATACTTCAATGAAAAATTGAGGTGGCAATGATTTGCAGGCTAAATTAATGTTAAATACTTCAAAGAACTGGACAAACAAGTCAGCAGCAAAAATTTTATAGGTTCACTTCCTTCAAGAGAACTTAAAGAGCCAGCAATTTATTGCTGGGAATTCTAGTCACTCTTTCTCCCCCTCAGCATCTGTTTGAAATATGTAGTAGACAATTGCTTTTTTGGCTTTGACTCAGGTGGTTGAAATACAGGACAAACAGACTACTGTATATAAGCTTTCCTCCAGCAATGAAAATTTTTATTAACTCTCTTGCATAGCAAACTCTGCTGCCTAGCTTCCAATCCCTATAGAATCAACAAGGAATGTGGCTAGTTATTAATTCTAGTGGTCAAGCACAGGGTGGATATGTTGAGACTTGTCTGCAATATGTAACTTCACATTTCAGAAAGCTACAGAGGGAAGGAAAAAATAAATGAGTTCTGTTTAGTTCATCATTCACATGTGTAAAATTCCAGGCTAAATACTAGCTTTGTACATAAATATATCAGCCTTGTCAAAGAGCTCTAGCCAAGGAAAATAAGGCGCATAGTACAGGGGTGCAGAACTATCCATTAGACTCCTGAACTTGCCCTACCTTTATTCAGTGTTTCTGGTTTAGGAATTTTCTCCCATAACTGTATGTACTTTATAAAGGCGACTTGTAAATCCTGCTGAAAAAGTCACTCTTCATCTGCACAGTAAAAGTAATAGTGAAAGGAAAGAAGAGCAAGAATATACCTACATACAATGTGACCCCAATGGATTTGCTTTCTTTATAAGAATTCTTGCTATTTGTAATTCATGAATTCATCACTAAACTTGCGCATCTTCAGTCTTATGTCAGAATTACAACTTTTTGCAAACTTTTTGATCACTGAATGGCTGTTAGATGGTTACCCCTCAAATAAATACTTTCAGCATTTAATGTTTGATAAAACACAGCATATAAAGTTATATTTATGTGGCCACTTTTAAGACAATGTTCTGCTGTTGCGGTATATAACAGTTAATTTAGCTGTCTTCTACATTTCATCATGAACATTTAGGAAGAGTGGTCACCATTAAAAGATAACCAAGATTTTCTCCTATGCTTCAAATACAAACAACTGCAAATACCTCCCATACCACCATGCAGTAACTGTTGGCAATTTGACATTTCATTGGTTATCACTTTATCACGTAGGCTTGCTAACTGGCTGGCCTCTGTTTAAGCTTCATGTTCAGCTCTCCAGTAGTTTTGGGACATGACACCATGATATACAAACCAATTGTCTAAACTTTTACATGGCCATAAGGACAATTCATTAAGTGCTTTAACAACACAATTTGCTATTAAGTGAGAAATCAAGCCAGAAACATCATGTCAGTGGAGCTTTGCAGCTTGCACTACCTCTGCTTGTGGCCCTACATTTGCTCTAGTGATACTCGACACTGCAAACCAATTTCACAGTTGGTTTACAGCAATCCACAAAGATTCCTTGACATTACACCCTTATCTGCATTATGTCATTGCCTCCTCTCTGACACCACATTATCATGCACTGATGCAACACAATCCTGTTGTGTGTTTATAAAGCCATGTGATGGTCTAGAACCCTGACATCCCAGCTGCTGGAAAGAAGCAGCAGCTATTTCTCCTCCTCTCTCTCTCCTGTCCTTCTCCTCCCTTTCTCATTACTTGCATAGAAAGCGAGGGAACTCATGAGCCCCAGTTCCTTTGGACAGCCCTTTCCACACAGCATTCTCAAGTAGCAGACAGGCCTCCTGTGATCAGTGCCTGTTGGGTCTCCTGAAAAGAACTCCAGACCATGCTAACAGACTTCTCAAACCCCACATACAGTTCCTGAGAGGGAGGGAGTTCACCAGTGATCCAGGACCAGCCCAAGGTATTTTTGGCACCCTAGGCAAACTGCAATTCTGCACCGCCCCTCTTCAATATAGAGAAAAATAAGTCACCACCAGGGTCTGGCCGCAGACGGGGGTCCAGCCCCAGCCAAGGAGTGGCGCCACAGGCGGTGGTCTGGCCCCAGCCTGCAGAGCAGTGCCATCGCTGCCACCCAGCTCCAGCCCCAACTGGGAAATGGAGCTGCATCGGAGGACCAGAGCCACCACTGGCACCTGGACCAGGCAGGGAGTGGTGCCCACTGCCCTGATCCAGCCCTGGCTGGGGAGTGGAGCAGCTGCTGCTGCCACCACTGGGCCCTCCCCAACCTCCTCATGGGGGTTCCCCCAGGCGTCTCACGGGAGCTCCCGCAAGCCCTCTATCCACCCCACTGGCAACCCCCCTTATCCCCTCCCAGAACCTTATTCATCCCCCCTTCCCTCTGCCAACATTTACCTGCTTCCACAGCAGGCTTTTCCCACCTTACACAGCCTGTGTGCCTGGGCTGCACAGGGCAAGAGACTTTTTTAAATCATCCCAGCTCCCAGCAGTTTCCATGCCAATAACTGCCCCCGCAGGTGGGGAACCACTGCCCTAGACCAGTGGTTTTCAAACCTTTTCTCCTCAGGACCCAGCTGAAAAAAAATCAATGATGCCTGCAACCCAGCAATTATATCTTTAAGCAATGCATTCCAGTTTTTGGCAGTGGCAGCAAGGGATGCCGTGATCCAGTGTTTGACGATCTGCGACCAAGTACTGGGTCCCAACCCTAAGTCTGAAAACCACTGCACTAGACCAGCCCCTCCCTCCAGCCCCGACTTACCTTTTCTGGAGCAGAGTCAGCTGAAACACAGCTTTCTGCCTTGCTCCGCCCTAGGCTACCTGCCTGAGTGGAGCAGGCCAGGATAGGCTTGCTGGCCTCAGTCCAGTCCTTGGTGACCCAGGTAAGCTCCTAGGTTGCTTCTGTGGAAGTACTGGCCCTGCAGTGATCTATGGATTGCTTTGCTTCTGTCATTTGCCAACTAACCTTGACTTCCACTAAAGCCAGTTCAGAACCTAGCACTACAGTGGTCAGCATCACGCGTGACTCAGCCTTTAGTTAACAACAGCAACAGTCCGTAATCCCTATGTATGTACACAAGTACAGGGTCAACAGTAATTAACTTGCAAAGCTGTGCCTAGCATCTCTGGGCAGCTAACTGGAAACCACTACAAGCTCTGAAGCCTTACTGAGACATTTCTGCTGTAACTAACCACATGGAGACCACAGTGTCCAGCTTGTTATTCAAAATAAATTGTTAATAGTTGGAATGGCACAGGAGCAAAGGTTTGTACTGTAACCCTCACAAACCTAACAAACAAAAGCAATTCTTCAGATGTCCCTTTTCACAGAAGCTTGACAAGAAGGTAATGCCAAGCCACATCCACCATGTACAGTAGCATGCCTCCCCAGTCATAATGACCCCAAAAGGCTAGTTCACTTTGTGTACAAGTATAAATGGTACAGTGACAACTGCAAAAGGCGCCTGGAGAAGCCTGTAAATGAGTTATACATTCATGTTCAGAGACTGCTTAACCACTGTCACCAACTCTGTTGGATGAGTTACCCACAAACACTGGTAGCAAGCCATGGTTATAACTGAGAAGGAACAGTACCGTAACCAAACTCAGAAAAGCACATGAATGAACAATATGGCAGATGGACCCTGGAGATTTGATGACTACCAGTCAATATTGGTGATAGTCCAGATGAAGGTAGAGACACACTATGTGGGCACAGCAACAATATGGTGGGAGGCCAAAAGTTTACAGAGGCATGAAGGCACCTGATTTCCTTTATGTGGTTCACTGTCAAACACTGTGCACTTAAAAATACTTTAGTAGGAGCAATGCATACACTGAAACCAAGCCCACTGGCCATTCTGCAAACAGGAACATTCAGAAGTGGGGAGAAGTGATGGATTCTCAGTAACCCTTATAACATGGAAATAAGCATATAATCATTTTTAATAAAGCATTTTTTGCTGTCCAGCGGCAAGGTCTCATCCACAGTATGGCACAAGCAGAGAAGTGGTCCTCCTTAGTTAGCCACAAGGGGGGTGCCTGAATTCCATTGCTCTTTGTCATTAGGCATTAAGTGATTCTATGGGGCAAACCTCAGAAGAAGTTCTGCATCCGTTTTATAGAAAGTTGTGCTAATCTAGATTTTAGTATTAAGTGTTAAGGGAAAATGTCAAATTAACTATTTTAGATTATATAATTTAAAAGGTAACAGTCATCAGCAAACGTCTCCTACTAAGTCCTTCTGAGGGCCAAATTCCAAATTTGGGGCCAATGCTGCAGTCCTTACTCAGCCTAAGGAGGCACCTACTTTTACAGTTATGACTAAGGGAATCTGCTTCCAACACTGATGTCACCGATCACCACACAGTTCCACCTTCCAGCTTTCTTGAGACTCTGAATCACATCACATGTAGCTGAACAGGATTAAAGATGTGGCTTTAATTCTACCTATGGTTTTTCTGTAGTACCCCAGCAGCAACGTGATTCTGGAACACATTTCAAATATATGGCCCATTAACAGGGTTCAGGATAGAATTTTCAAACTCTCCTTAGGATCTCAAATGTCACTGAAATTTAATGAGAGCTGGGTACGCAATTCCCCTAAGCTCCTTTAAAAATTCCAGCCAAAGTTCCTATTGACGCTACAAAAGGAGCCATGTGCCAGGTCTTATGAGATGGCTTTAACTGTAGCAGCCAGAGGTTCATGGGTGTTTTAAACTGAACCAAAGGCTGTGGAGTTAGATTCTTAGCTGTCATGGACCATCTTCCATTCATTCATAAGATATTTTATCAGGATGATAAATTTTTTGTTTAAAAAGTTTCCTACAGAAGAAAAACGAAAAAAGTAAATAAATAAAAGCTACCTACAAAGTAGACAAACAACACAAAAAGCTGTTTTTGTTAACACAACTAAAGTTAAAACAACAAATTGCTCCATATTTCATTAAGCGTCTATGTGGTTTCTCCTAAGAGTAAGACAGGTTTGTCAAAGAAGGTGCTCAAGTAGGGAAGCAAGCACAAGGCAAACTTCTGGCCCACCCGTTAGTCCTCAGTCAAGCAAAATTCCTACTGATACCAATGAGACAAGATCACACTTTACGAACATGATTTTGTTCCCGTTCAACTCAATGGCAGTTTTATCACTGACCTCTACCAGAACAGGCTGATGGAGACCAATGTATCATTTTAACAAGTACACAGACCATGTAGCCAAATATCACCAACATTGAACCTGTTGTTATCTTACACAGTCACACTTCCGTTGCCCTGTCATCTCGTGCTGTCCATGAAAACTATTAGAAACCTCAGGAACAGCAGACAAAGCTAAAGTCTGAGGTCTACTTATGGACTAGTATTTTTTTCAGTCAAGAAATCACTTGTTATGCATGTTTGCTGAAAAGAAGCGCTGGTTTTTATACCTTTCTTGGAACTACATATTCCAACGCCAACTTTGGCAGTCAGCTTCTACCCTCAAACCACCCCAGTGTCCAGTTAAGCTTAGAGACACTGATTTGTTTGCCTACATTCTACATTTGTTTAATACGGCTTTTTTGCACTTTAAATGTTGCCTGTCTGCACTTTTGTTATGTGCACTTTTGATTTTTTTCTCCTTCATTCTTGATTTTCATTCAAAATTCAGTCTAAATTTCCAGAGTCAAATAGCCTGTATCTGTCAGGGGGGCCTGAGAATGCTCAGCCCTTTTCAAGAGGCCTACTTTTTGCCAAAACATAGAATACTGTCAGTTACATGAATATCTTTACATAAATTGAATAAATATATATGTTGGCTGTAGCTCATCAATAGCCTGACACTCTGGTATGACAACCACAAAATAAATTTGTTTGCTCTAAAAGACCTTGGGCCTGATTCACTGTGTATAACTCTCATTTTATGGTGGTGTGACTTCGTTGACATCAATGATGTTATGACACTGTGAACAGGAAATAAATCAGCACAGAATCAGATTCAATCCAAATATACAGGAATTAAGGTAATTCTCAATGTTCCTCATGAACACACAGAAAGAATTTTCTCTTTTGTAGGTTCCTTGCTATCACTCTGAAATGTACATATTCCCATCATGCCTCAGTGTTTTTCAGCCCCATGATGCCCTCACTTTTGATTGTGCAGATGAAACTGAAGTGCACAGGGTATTTACTGATCCAGTTATCTTGTTCAGTGACAGGCAGAATCAATCAATCAAGAGGCTAGCTTTATGCTTACGTATTCCAGGCACATCTCTGCACTTCAGGATACGAGATCACAGTGTTATCCAGCCAAATTTGATCAACAAATGCAGTTCCCCTGTGCCACAGCAATCTCAGATGAAGATGTTATTATGTGGAACTGAGCAAAGTGATAAAGACAGTACAGAAAAGGGAGGAGAAGTCTAGCTGGACCTTTCTGACAGCTTCTATATACTAAAAATGCAATGCTCCTTTTCTCTGGACTTATAAATGTTACCTTTATTTAAGGAAAAAATATATATTCACAGGTGGCTGTTGCAAAGTGCTTTCTACCCACCCTGTATTGTGGGGTCTCCGGTGAAAGAAACAATATACTCTATCGACATGGATTTCTTCCAGATTCTGTAATGCTGAACAACATCATCAATGTACTTGTATGAATTTCCATACTATATTGCCACACACCGTGCTCCTATACGATGTCACCATGATGAAGCAGATCAATATGTGAAGATCAAAAATATATATTAAAAATCACAACCAGTTTAACCAACCTTGCAAATATTTTTTTCTCTGTTAACACCCTTGCTATAACAAGATGCATGCGTCTGTGTAAATGTTTAAGCATGTCTCAAGGAAAGTCAACGTCAAGCTTTTATTTTGCCAATAGCTTTTCACTTTGTTATTGCCCTACAGTTATTTTACATTATTTAATCCAAAATACCATCTTTTTGATTCTACCTTTCTTTTGCATTTTAAATCTTTAATGGAAGCCTTTGGCTGTCCAGGGGTACAATTATTAGATATCTGCAGAGAGAAATTGAAAAATTAATCATACTTTCCATTTTATATTTCTGTACTACACATAAAAATTATCTAGTCTGAAAGCTCAATTCTATACTCTTTCAATATGCTCCCACCTAACATTGTAATTTTTAAGCAAGAATTAATATGTCCTACATTTAATTCTATTCAGCTGTCCCCTCTTAAGTTATCTTGGGAATGTTGTGTACTGTTTTCAAATCAGAAATTTTATTTTAAATCATTTTTAATTAAAAGACATTTATTGGTAGAGCTTATAATCTGCACTGCCTAAAAACAGGATAAAAGTACCATAAAACAATCATACTAATGATATTAAAATTGTTTATTGCCCTTTTATGGGTTTCGCTACTTAAATTACAGTTTTTCACAACTGTATGCAAAATGTGTAACGTAATCCTAATGCAGTTTATTCTCGAAATAGATATATGCGTTAATATGACCTTTGTCTAAATAGCTCCTTAACCACAGGGAAAAAGAATACAAAGTCATCTATCAGCATGTGAGAAGTATCAAAACTGCTAAATCTAATAACTTTGTTTTCCTTTCACTATGATTAAACTAAAAAGCAAAATTCAGCTAGAAAATTATGCCATTTGGGTTCCCTTGTCATCATGCAGGAAGTATGAGAAATATATGTGCAATAGCCAAATGGCCAATAGACAAAACACCCACACCAAGTGACGTACTGTTTTCCATACCACTCAGACAAAATCAAAACAACAGAACTGTTGCAAACAAAAACAAAATAACATTTCCCATAAGCATTCCAGGCAGAGAAAATTTACAGGAAAAGAAATCTGGGAAAAGAACCAGAAAGAAGTGAGTGTTCCTACCTCTAGCCATAAAAGACCCCGTTGGCAAACACAATAAACAGCATTTATGAGCTTTTAAGCTAAATTGTTAACCATTGATCATATGTTTGTCAAACTTTTCAAGTTAAACACTGGCACCATTTGAGAAGATTAAACTATTGGCACTGGATTCTGATCTCTAATATAGTGGTGTAAATCTGGCATAACTCCATTGGCTGTAATGAAGTGAGTCATGCCTGGATTTACAGCAGTGTAAAAGAGATCAGAACCCAGCCCCTTATATTCAAATAAAAAACTAAATCCAGCCAAGGAGCAAGTCGAAGTCAGAGAGGACAGCAGGATCATATCTTACAGAGGGAAAGTATGAGTGGTAAGTTACTTGGTAATGGAACAGAAACATCCGCGTAGGTAGGCCATTTCAATTCAGTATGCTTTGCTTAGGCTTTCAAAAGAGACGGAAGATTTTAAAGTACTTCCAGGTCTGTGCTGTGGCCTGGTGAACAACCATTGTAAAAAGGGATGCTGAGAGCTGACTCACATTTTATAACTTTACTCATGTATTTGCTCCCTGAAAGTTACAGTATATGTTAGCTGAGATACCTGCCCATAAATTGCGGCAGTATGGTGAATAGCAACAGCTGTATTTTTACTATTTCAGCTAGTCAGTTTACAATGTCTCCATCGCAGTGAATTCTTGTCAGCGGTGCTTTTTTGCTACCACAATTCCTATGTTCTGCCTGGCAGTAAATGGACGCTTCTGTCCCAGCATCATCTAAACAACTCTGTTAACATTTGCCCCCGAGCGTCTCTTTCTTTGTCCAGTCCCTGTCTGCTAACAGATGTCATCCAAGTCTAATCAAGCATAAAATGGTCATAAATATTTCTTTCTGGTAGATTTCACATTCGCATTTCATGCAGGGACATGATATTTTTCTGCTACCTCCAGGGAGTACCTAATGCAAAAACCAGTTACTTACATTCAAGGCTCATGTTCCTTTAGTAAAATGCAGCACATGTTCTCAGTTCAAAGGCATAAAAAGGCAGAAGACTTGATCTTCTTTTGTTTAACTGCACCCTTTTTTTTTTTTTAATAACCTATGTCATAGTTTACACCTAGGCATGACACTCTTTCTTGTTTAGTATGAAAACATACAAGAATATAAATATCAGATTTTTACTCCTATTCTCTCAAATGCACAAACTGCAGATTCTTTATACTCAAATATCTTAATTATGACCCCAAAGAGATTTTTTTCAGATACTTAGTTGAACTAACAAGCTCTTGAAAGAATGCATCAGATAAGTTAAGCATGCCTGTGTTTTGTTTGAGTTTATGAACAATTTTGCAACGTACATTCATATTTTTGTTAAAACAATACAATTAACCTAGAATATATATTTATGATGCATGACTATTTAACAGCTGAAGAAGACCATCAGAAGATGGAATCAATGGCTAGTACTTAAACTTTGATAATTCAGGGGAAACTATATAAGATACAGTTCTGTCTACTTAATGAAAAGTATCAGAGAAATCATATTTGTCTTTGGTAAACTTAGTAAATAATGTGTCAAAATGTAAAATAAGACTACCTTGAGATTATTTTCAGGATTATATATTTATTCCCCTCCCCTGTTACATCTGTCAAAACAGAAATCTTGTATAGCTGTTTAAAGGGAACCACAAAACACTGAAAGATACATATCACAACAGAGAAGCTGTTTCCCTCCTTCTCTGTCGAGCCTAATATTTGATTACTGTTAGTCAGATCAAGCTTTCAGGCAAATAATCTCAATTTTTTTAAGTTAATGAGATGTGGTCATGTTGACAACTGCTTGCAGAAACTTTTAATTCTAATTCCTGTAGGCTGTGCTGGCCTCTTTTACAGCAGCCACTGTATGAATGAGTCATATTTGCCAAAATGGCTTATGTAGACAAGTGTTCTCTTTAAAGAGGCACTAATTAAAAATACCCACTGGTGTCATAATTTAAATGCCATGAAAATAAACTGTAAAAGTAGCTCAGCTACAATCTTACAGCTTTCCTTAGAGCTTGCTTACTTTAACTGGAGGATGTTTTATGGCTATAAACAATTTTATTAACTAAAAACAATTTTTCATCTTGGAGGAATTCAAGGTTTTGATATAGTTAAACAATTTATGTTAATATTTGTTTCACATAAGCTATTAAGCAAGCCCCCCAGAATAAGTGTTAGAAATCTGCAAAGAAGAGAGCAGTAAATTTACACTGTTGATTTAGAGCACTATCTACGTACAACTTCCTCCCTCATTACAGCGCCCTCTCTGCTACAAGGCTTCCAGCTATACTGAATCCCATTAAAACGCTTTACATTGCTACTCTTATCTATATTCAAACTGCTCTCCCTGCACAAGAGAGGTGGAGCTTGGTATTGTTTTAAATGCATTTTTCCTGGCTACAACTTCTACAATATTCAAGGAGCACAGCTGTGCTGTAACAAAAGCAGATGTGAGACCAAAAAAGAAAGTTGGTGCTGAAATAGTTAAATTTATTTAAGGGGTTAAATATGCAATTACCGCTGACTAAAACCAGAGAGACATATAGATAAATAGAAGAAATGAAGTCCCCAGGTTCCATTCAGAAGCCTTCATTGCATTACTACCAGACAGAAAACTCTTTAAGTACCATTTTCAGATGTTAAATCATTGTTCGTGTGGCACATATTCTCTCTACTCCTGGGGGAACAATATCTGAAGACAGCGTGCTAACAAATGCAATCCAGTAAACAGGCATTTTTCCTCTTGTTGTTAGTACCTTTGTGTTCCAGCTCCCAGCTCTGTCATCCATGCCTTCTCTCTGCTTTGAAGTTAAAGTATTGAATGAGCGTTGTCATCTATTATCCAGAGTGTGCATGTAGATTATAAATAAGAAATAAAAGTGACTTTCAGTACACTGCTTTTGCATTAGCAAGTTGCCTTCTCTGTTACCTCCTCTGTCCTTCATACTTTGCTACCAACATTATATTAGAAACCTGACTTTAAGTGTTTTTTGTAGATGAAAGACATGCTATAAAATATGTACACAGCAGAGACAAAAGTTTTATTGGAACAAACAAGTCTTGCAGTTTAAACAGGTTCATGGGTCCAGCTTTAAAAGATTATTTAATCCTTATCTACAGATGTCCTTCAGGCCCATTATACGTTAATTGGATCCACCTCTTCATCTGCATGCTGGGTTTTTGACAAACACAGCCTATGATTATTAACTATTCTAAAGCTTATTTGTAGAAAGAGCAGTTTTCTAATACTTAATTATTTATCAATATTTTTCACATGTAGTGATCTCAGAACACTTTTTATATTAAAGTCAATGGTAAATATGCTTCACATGAGTAATTATGTTGGTCAACACCTTGTTCCAATTGTAGCACATTGTACACGGTCACAAAACTCCCTTCTCAATCAGTGTACAAGCCAAGTATTTGGAAGCAAGAGATCTGGAAAAATTTTCACAATTATATAAGAAAACTCACATACAAAGCCACTTTGTATTCTCAAACACGTGAGTGCGAATCCTGTACAACCCTCCTGACTTCAGCTGATTTCCACTGGTTAACAAATTAATTAATTAATGGAAATCTGGATTACAGAAGGTTTACAGCATTAAGGATTCCATTTTAAAGATTCGGGACATAAAGGCAAGCACCTATATTCACCGTAAGCACTTCAAACAGCACTTAGATGTCCAAAAAGGGGCATTTAAAGCACTTGCATTTAAGTATCTAAAACACTGGTTTTAGACATCTAAACGTTAATTAAAGTGGCTAAATATGGCTTCATTTAAATACCTTATTTTGGACATCTAAACCATTAAATTGGGCAGTAAGTAATAAATACAAATGAACACAAACTATGGTGCAATATGTATGGGAGCTCTCAGCTAGCTTCTAGGTATCCTTTTGTTCCATACCACAAGCACCCAAATCCTGAACATAACTGGAACAATGCATTTCTTTTCGAAACAGTGGGATTTTACCCTAAGAAACCCCTCACTAGCTATAGAGAAATGTACATTTTAGGGAGAAAAGCTGTACTGAAAGGCATTTCTGTGCTGGCACTTCCTGCTACTTGGGTCTTCAGTGCAACACTTCAACGTCCATTTATTCATACGCTACACACAAGTTGTTCTGGGAGGATAAAAATATGGGAAGACCAGACATGAAGAAAGCAGCTCAGATGGAGATACAATAGGAAGGGCTAGATTGATACCCCACCTTCCAAAAAGGTGGACAGAGTTTTGGGTTTTCACTGTCAGGCTGAGACATCCACTGTGACTTCCAGAAAACAGACATACGACTGAGCATATTACTCCATGCAACTCCTTGCCAGCAGCAGGTACACAGCTTTTGGGGCAGGAACAGGAGTCAATTAACCTTCATGGCTCAATCATATCGATGGTGTCTGAAGACAGAGTGGCTGGGTCAAGTGAAAGATCCTGAAAGGCAGTCTGAAAAGGGGTTAAATACCCCCTCTTTCACCACTCGCTTACAGGGGCCTTCGATCTTCCTTCCTTTCAGCGACAATGTCCCAGGACACTCTGTGCATTCCTGCTATTTCCAGCCATGATGCATGGAAGTCCCTCCAAAGACTCCTTTTGCAATTGATTCAGGCCCTTACACAGAAGCACAAGGAGAATGCAGTAGACCCTTTTTGGAAGACTGTCACCTATCACACAAGGAAATCTGGGGGCAGGCTAACATCAGACAAAGAGTTGCGTATCCTCTCTTTCCTGTTTGTGTGCTGATGCACAGAGTACTACTCACACGCACCCTCTTTCCACTCTGTTCAAGTATGTGGCAGAAGAAGGGGAGATCACCGCAGAAGAGCAGAGAGAAGGACCAAAAAAATTTCATGGGAATTTCAGAGATGCTGTCAATGGGGCATACAGTAGGAAAAGGGCTCCTTGCCAGGATTTGGGATTACTTGCATGATAAATGCCTAGGTAGAGATCACAGGATTAATTAAATTTCTCCAGGATATGATCTGGATGAGATTGCACTGGACGACCTTTCATATGTGAGCAGTGCATCTGCAGGCATTCCAGCTATCCTGAGGATGTCAGTAGCTCCTCTTATTTCTCCCAGTTAAGGCAGCAAAGGAGCAAGTGAAGGGAAATGAAGGGGATGCTGTAGAGGTACCATGTGATTCCTAGGCTTAGGGGGCAAGGCTGTTACACAAATCCTTGACATTCATGAGCCATGGAAAGATTGTGGGCAGGATGCATACCAACACAAGCCCTTACTGCAGGCCTGTCAAAATCATTTGCTATGGCAGGCCAGGTTTGACTTAAAAGTACTTCAAGTGGGACATACATACCATAAATTGAAATACCAGGGCACTTCCATAGCATTGCGGAGTGCTGTGTACGTGAACTGTGCTCTACAATACCTCTCTCGCTCTCTCTTTCGGGGAAGGAGGGTGTCCTTGCAGAGAGCAGTATCATATACCCAGTGCTCCATGATGTCACGTGACCCGATGCTCTCACAGCATTACAATGAACTGGGTATGTGGGACTACTCCCCACCCCCCCCACCCCCCGTTAAGGAGAGTGTGGTCCTGCAGAGTGCCGTCACAGGCCAGGTGGAAGAGGTTCAGAGGCCATGTGTTTGACACCTGTCTCTTACTGCTTCTGTATGGTTTTACTGTGCCCCATCAAATGGCAGATCTGTAGGGTGGGGGCAGCCCTCCCGCACTTTTAATCATTGGATGTCCTTGGAGCTGTTTCTAAAAGTGGGTCTGAGAGTCACAAGAGGCACCTTGCAATGTGCCACCCGTCTTATTGTCCTTTCATGAGCAATGTACATTATGGGGGGCATTGATATACTTTCATACTTCCAATCCGAGCATGTGGTCCTAACAAGCATTCTGAGGCCAGCTGGGGGGAATGTTCACATGCCTCCTGTAATAACCCTTGGGGAGGAAGGGGTTAACATTCTGGTCAGTGAATCCCAGGACAGCCAATAGGAACGAAGTGCAGTTTTTGGAATTGTAACAGCAGCCTGGCCTGGGCCTGTTTGGATGCAGCAGAGC
>ML681973.1:9763046-9808046 GCA_007922195.1 Podocnemis expansa
GGGAGGAATTCCCAAGTGCGCCTTCCTGGGTCTCAAGAGGTTTTTTTGCATTTGGGTGGTGGCAGCGATACCACTCCAAGGCCAGGAATTGGAGGCCTTGGAGACTTTTAAGAGCAGGCTTTAAGGCCAGTGGCTTTTAAGGCCTGTTGCAGGCCCCCACCTTCTGCACTCAGAGTGCTAGAGTGGGGAAAAAGCCTTGACACCTCTGAATATGCTTTCAAAGTTTCCAACATTTCAGAACCCATGATTCCTCAGATCATTTTACCCTCTCCTGACCCTGACCATAAAATACCTTTGGTCTCATGGTCAACCAATGGCAGCATTTCCTATGCTGGTTTAAAAGATTTTTGGGGTTGGGGGGCAAACATGGATGAAAGTGTTATCATTCCTGCACAGGAAAGATGCTGGATCCCCTAGCTATAGGCTGGTGCATCACAAAAAGAAAAAGCACTACTTCATTAGAATGTGGCATATGATCAACATCGTGAAAACTTGATGATTTTGTTTGGATACTCTGCTATTATGAGTCCAGAGCACACGGCTTTTTGGAGTCGTTCCCTGGCTACCAAGACAGGGAAGAGTGATCTTCTGTTACAAATCTGTGTTCTCATCCGCTTCTCGTGCTGAAACAGACCCACGGTTCTGGCTGTGGGCATGGCCCTATTCCGACTGTCCCAGTTCTTCTACAAAGCAAGCAACTGACAAGTTTTCCATTTGCTCAGCAATACTGATGAGGAGGAAACACGTTCTCTGTGTAAGTCGAGCCAAAGAGTTACACCTAGTTTTCAATATAAGGACACCTGCTCCTCTGGACAAGAACAAAGTGGGTGAAGTGCTGTTTCTGTCTAGAATCATGGGTCAAGTGCAAAACGAATTCTTCACCATCGAGGCAGTTTAATATCTTCTGCTAGATTTGCATTCCTCCACATCTCAAGGATCAACCGAAATGCATTTCTGATATTTGAGGGACAAGATGTCACTCTGTGTGCAGATACTATATTGTTATATTTTGGTCATGCTGGATCTCCTAGTAACTGTTGACATAACCTGAAGGCAGATTCTTGCTTCAGCTACCATGCAACACTGCAGTTGTTCCAGTCATACCTAGGAGTCAATTCAGCGGTGACAGGCAATAGCAGGGGTTTCAAAATGTTCCTCAATTGATACTACTTCATTCCTATATATAACATGGATCTGAAGAGGTTTTGCCATATTGGTAGAGCATCAACAGCATTCTGAGAAGCTATAGTTCATGCCACCAATATCCTAAGGGTTCAGTTTTTCTGTGAAAATATTTGGCCAATACTGTCAACTGCACTGTTACAGTTGGGACTATCAAGAATTCTGTATATGCTTTGTGTATTGAACATAATTTTTTTGTTTAGCCTTTACTTTGCCCTTCTACATGGGGAAGTTGGTGGGGGGTTTTTTGTTTTTTTTTTTAATATCAGGGTAAAGCCTGAGATTCTATTCCACCAGGGTTAGGTGGAACTGAACCTTTCTGAAGACTCACCACTGAAGCTGACAATAAAATACAAGATACTAGTTTGGTCAGTCTGCACACTAGGGAAGTGGTTTTCAACATTCTCTCTTTTATAGACCCTTAAAAAAATCTCAAATGGAAACATGAACCACTGTGGAAATCTTAGACATAGTGTGGGGGTGGAATTCAAGTTGAAACCCACTGTTCTATGGTAACAATGACCTTTTACAGATCTCTTAGATGCAGTCTGCAGATCCCCTAGGGTCCATGCACCACAGGTAGAAAACCACTGCACTAGAGACTATTTGATGAGAGGCTAGAAGCAGAAAGACACTGGTAGTTATCTGATGTCACACAGCCACTCAGCATATAACAGCTTTTGAGTCCAGTTTCTTCTATTTTTCTTGAACTGAAAACAATAGAAAGACGCATCTCCTGAGGGTAACATTGTGTTTCTCGAAGAAATAACAGATTAGATTAAATGAGGAACTACTGATACAGAAAAGAATAAACTGGTATGGTTATGTAGGCTGTTTCCACAGGCAATCCTCATATAGTGTTCTCTTCAGCCAAATGAAGTCTGAAGAAATAGCCCTTAATTCTTTTTTGTAGTTAAAAGATCTAGACAATTGGTTGAAACATACCTGGGTGCCTGATATTTTTAGTTAGAGGTACTTTTGCCAGTGACTGCATCTTACTGTATGTAACTGGTCACGTTTTAGGCTGCTTAGGGTGCATCTAGTTGACAGAGGTTCTGATTTCAGTTTTGATTTCTTTGAGTACTTAGAAATATTTGTCCTACAGGAAGAAGGGGTGGGATGAAGCCAAGCAAATGGATGATTGATTGCTCCTTATGGTGGGCCATCCTTGCCACTGCAGGAGGATGTCTTGTATTTGTGATTACCAAACAGAAATGACTGAAAGAGTTAGACCCTCCAGCTAAATATGTTGGCAAGACAATCCTTACTAGGCAAGGGAAAAAGCAGATAATACTGACCACAAACTGTACTGAAAGACAACCAATTTCCAGGGAATCCTCCCCCCAGCCCCCAGGTTTTGTGAAAAAAGCCAGCCTACCCAGATTAAGAAATGACAAGGACAGAAGGGAGAGAGTCTATAGTGTCCCTGGATTGGAGCATTTGGACTGATTTACTATGGTGGGCCTGCTGCACTTAACTAGGTTTTCAATGTTCATTAGCAGCAGCCTACTCCCACCAGCAGACCTCTCAAAGTCATAAGCCACAGAAGGTTCCCCAAAGAAGAATAGAACATGAGGTTCTCTTTCCTCATGGAAAAATTTGTATGTTCAATTGTGCTTTGTGAATCTTCAACATTCCTACTAGTCCCTGTGACACAGCCTCAGTGGCAATAACTTTTACATGCTATGCCAAGCAATTGCCCTTGTAAGCAATTAGGAGAAATTAGGAGAAAAACAGATAGTCAACAGTAACACTGAAAAATAAAACACACTCCAGTAAAGAGCTCCCTATTCTGTGAGCAAAGAAAATACAGTAAACAGAGCTAATCACTGCTAAACCCTCATAATCCAGTCTTTATACAAGTTAAAAGAATGGAAAGACAAGGAAAAAAAAAAAAAACTTCAAAAGGTCTCCTTGCTAATCAGTGGAACTTGGTGAATCATTTCTCAACAAAAATAAGGAGCCTAAAATATTTTAAACTCCAAATACTTTCCTGTTGTGAAAGGGGGTTCAAACACGTCACACAATACTGAAAAAACATGCAGGAAATTCTCTATGCCTGTCAGTCAGCAACAGCTGTTCAAGACACCTGGAAAAAGTCTACAGCTTAGGTTTCATGTTCTGTGTATCTAAACACAATGGTAATAAACGAAAATTTGTCAAACAGAAAATGGCCTGCTTTCAACTTCTCTATAAAATAGTACCAGCATTTTTTGTTGAGTATTACATTCAATAACATAACTAGGTTTATATTTACCATATCTTGAAAAGTAAAAATCCCACTGGTCATACTAATTAAAAAGACAAGACACAAAGAAAGAAATAGATCATTTCTTCAATATAGATTCATGCCTAGATTTAATATAACCTGTTTTGGTGTTACTACCTTACATTTGTTTCAGGAACACCATATAAAAGAGTTGTCAAACAACAAAAAAGCAACCTTAAGTGGGTTTCTCTTTTGGATCTTCATTACAGTACGCAAGCTTTCAGTGTACAAATAAGTAGACTATCTTCCCTTCACATAACAAGCTGCCTGCTATTTACCAGGCATGACTCTGTAGTAGAAAGGCAGCAGGCCACATTCCATGTCACAAAGGGTAAGTTTACACAAAAAATAATATTGGATAATTTTGGCAAAAATAAGGGTACTTCAATTTATACCAGTGGAAGGGTTTAGGGTGGGTTGATGTAAAGGGGGTGGTGAAAGCCAAGCTCTGTGATCATGAGGTAAATTCACAAAAAGGATAATGGTGAGGAGAGATTTTTCTAGATTGATGTACCGACGCAGAACCCCAGTGACTTCAGTGGAGCTTTGGGAGGACAGAAGGGATTCCCCAGGTGGCTTTCTTTACAGGGTTGATGCCAGGAAACCGTTGGCTAGAGAGCTAGATTAACCTTCATGCTACTCCATTCCCCAAGAGGATGGAAGGACCATACAACAGTGTCTTTGGCTCAGTCCTGCTGGCTCACAGGGTAAAGAGGGACTCCTCACAGCTAAGCACTCCATGGGAGCATGGATCTAGCCACTGATCAGTTGCCTCAAACAGCTGAACCTTGCTGGGTTCCACTGCCTGGTGAGCCTCTGAACTTGCGAAATCATAGAATCATAGGGACGGAAGAGACCTCATGAGGTCATCTAGTCCAACCCCCTGCCAGAGGCAGGAACACTCCCACAGAGACGGACTATGAATGCTGGCCTAAGCCAAATCTCATTTAAAATAAAAACAAAATTGTTACACATCATCTTTGTGTCTGTGACCTTATGTCTGCTCGTTTGCAAGCAGAACGGCAATGACACCACTATGCATGAAGCTTGTAGCTCCCCAGGTGTGGGGCATGCAGACATATATAAAGTCAACTCAGCTCTTAGCATTTTTCAGCATAGAACTAATTTGGAGAAAAACAACTTCCTTTTGCCTTTTGTGTTTTAAAAATGTCTCCTCATGCTGAAATACTTACCAGTTCCCCCAAATTCAGAGAAACACTATCAGTATCTTCGTTGCTGAATGACACACAGAAATGGGGAGACTGGGCCAAACACACACACCCACCCACCCACCTGACTGCAGGCAGAGTGAGTAGCAATGCCTCTGGTTCAGGTTACCCAGCACTTTCCCTTTAAAGATCCTGTTTTCAGTGGCTCATAACTGGCATTTTCTAACTTCTGAGTTCTTGATTTTGCAAACTGAGTTTTCTTTTAATGTCATTGAAAAAAAAAAATTGTATGTTGAGAGAACGACCTGGTGGGTAAGCCAGTATATTTTATGGGACCAACTTCTGTAGGTGAAAGACGCTTCCGAGCTTGCCCAGAGCTCTTCTTCAGGTCTGTGTAAACTCAATAGTTGTCTGTCTCACCAACAGAGGTTGGTCTAATGGAAGATATTACATTAAGACCCACATGGTTAGAACACCACTACATATTTTATGCATACTGCATCAGCACCTAATCCATACATTGCCACTCCAAGGTAGGCAAAATGTCAGCTGAAACTACATTAACTTACAGTGCCTATAAAAACCCAGGAGCCCAAGCCATGCTAATCCTATTAACGAACTGCCATCAAAGGTCCAGGGCCTTGTCTAGCTTGTTCACCATTTGATCCTAAGCATTCTTTTCTAAGTAGGCTTCCAAAATAAATGCCAGAACACCCTTCCCCCTTCCCTCCCACTTTTCTTTCACTGACTTTTATGCAGGAGGATGGGTTGGCAGGTAGTCATTAACACGCCACACAAGTGGGCACATAATGTAAAGTGGAAGACATCTTACAGCAATTCTTCCAGAAGCCGAGATTTTCCAGAGGTTGATGATCATTAGATCAAGTTCCCTTTTGGGTGAAATTTGCCCCATGCCAGCACAAGACCTCTATGCCACATAAGCCTTCCTTAGCCTGCATTTTTAGGGTTTAAATGGTTCAAGAGTTTAATGATGGCCCTGATCACAAGGCAAAATTTCACTAAGCAATTTTATTTTTGTCTTCAGTGCAAAACATTATGCCCCATAATATGAGCCACTTTAACTTCAGACCTAATTTGACATGTATTCACTACTCAGTCACTGCATTATATACAATTAAACATCTGAAATAAATGCTTAGTTTAAAAACAAATGCTCCAGCTCCTTCTCTGAATGAAGCAAGCAATTCAAAACCTAAAGCTCTGCTTTTGTTGCTGAGGAAGGATGACGCAAGATGTAAGCAGAGATCCCATGTTGCCCACTGCTCTCGTGGGCAGACAAGGATCTGAAATTTAAAAGAATTTGGAAAAGTACCCTGCTCGCAAGAGCGTACAGAGGATCCCATGACTTTCACAAGCAATAGAGCAGCCCATTGGCTGTTTGGTAGAGAGCAGCCAGTTAAAGGGCTGCTTTTTAAAACAGTGTTGTCTTCGTTGTTGTCCTTAATTTTTCTCTATCAATGATGTAACACAAACCAATTTTTATAAAGAAAATGTACTGTTGGTACTTCATCTTTTACAGTTGTTTCATTTGTGGTCATACTGATTTGGGCACAAAAAAGATGTAGGATTTTGCCCCCACCCATCTGCATTTAATCTCCAGGAACAATTTAGTAGTGACTGAAATCCCACCTGAACGTTGGTAAAGTCTATTACATAAAAAACAGATCCCTCACCTGCAGAGGGGGAGAGAGACTTCTCTAATGTCCTCTGGCAAAGTGTGTAATAAAGTAAAAGTTGTGTTTTTTAATTATCAGCCCCAAAGATGTTATCTGAAATAAAATCCTGATTACTTCAGATTCTGGAGGCAAACTGTGACCTTCTGCATCTCTAAATCGAAACCATTTGTGTTGTGCCCCTCAGATGATGATGCTGGGCAGTTTAAAAAAAAAGCATAAAATAAATTAGAACATTTGTTTCTTTCTTAAAAGAGTAAGTGAGCCTAGTAAGAACATACCATGATTGGTCCCACAGTCTTGCAAAATTAACTTAGAGGTCTAGATATTCAAAGTATGAGAATTTGTGCTTATATTTATACTAGGAGGCAAAAACCCCTCTTCCGTACATTTGCACCTGAGATTTATGTTTCAGTGGATTCAGCGACACTTCTTTCCTTAAAGACCGCAATCATGAATCTCTATGTTCAATGAATAAGGATTCTATTATGTCAACAAAACATGATTCCAAGATATCAGTCAGACGCAGTCTCCAATTCCTACATCACTCTCCTTACCCAGTCTTAGGGCTTTTCTACATGAGCGCTAAGGCTTGGTCTACCTGGCAATGTTAGAATGACGTAAGCTGCCTTGCATTAATCTAGTCATGCATGAATCTACACTTAAATCTGTCTCCAACCAATGTAAGCTGCCCATGCTTGTGGTGTGTTTCAGGTGCACATCTTTGAACTGATTGCACAGGCGATGCAGAAAATGGGGTACCACATGGACCACCAGAAGTGCCATGTGAAAGTGAAGGAACTGCAGCTGGCATACCATTTTTCCCATTGACAGCCAGTCTTTAGAGCAAACACCACCGGCATCCCTCTCGTCTATCAAAAACACATTCAACTGTCATTCTGCACCTCCTGAGCCAGTAACTAGATCTCTCCTTCATGCAAATCAAGGTGGTCAGTGTATGGCTTCATGAGCTAGAAGACCAAGGGTAGGCTGGATCCCTTAGGGTAACTACTGTTATTTCAACATTCCCAAATGATAATCCATCAGTCAGGAAAGCAAGTCCCTCTTTGTAGTTTCTGGAAGGTCCTGCATTCTTAAAGATGCACCTGCCACAAACAGCCAACATTCATGTTTGTGAAGTGTCTCCAGTGGCCCACCAAAGCTTGCCTAGCCACAGAAAAGCAATGCAGTCTCTTGATGTTCTCTGTCCCAAAGAGGTCTGGGGCCAAAACTGGGATATCTGGCCTGAGTGACTCTCCATGACTGTTTAGGAACTCCACTGCTGCAGAACCACCCATTATCTGTGGCACACTGCAGTCGCAATCCTGTTTAGGTGAAGATGATTAATGGCCCTGCACACTTTAGTGGCAATGGCCCCTGCAGTGGATTTTCCAACACCAAATTAATTTCCCACTGACCAGTAGCTAGGTTTCTGGCACTGCAAGTTTCCATAGTGCGCGCCACCTGTTTCTCGACGGTCAGCACAGTTCTCATTTGGGCAACCCTGTAATGGAGCGCCCAGACAAGGTCAGCACATAGGTCCAGGAATGCAGCCCCGTGCATCCGAAAGTTCTGCAGCCACTGCTCCTCCTTAGATATCTTCATTTCAATGCAATCCTATCAGTCTGTGCTCGTTTCTCAGTTCCTGAAGGAGTGCTCTACTATCTGGTGCTGCTCCATTAGCCCCACCAAAAACCTGGAATTGATTCTTGCTATGTCCCACAGCCATTTATCCTCAAAGAAAACATCCTTTTCCCACTAATTCAATTCTTCTTGAAGCTCCGCAAATGCTGCACTTTCATGCATGCTGTCCTTGCAACGCATATGACGACAGTGCAGAGCTGTGAAGGGTCCATGCTTCTGTCAGAAATGGTGGACAACAAGGAGAGCTGCAGGGGTTTGTGGGATTTTGAAAACAAGTGAAAAATCATGGCCTATACTGTAGATGGCTTTATCACAGTGAGAGAGCTGCCCCTCAGGAAACTGACTGCTTGCTCCCAGTCACTTCTGTCCAACACGTTTGGGCCTTATCTTGCCAAAACACAAGGTGATAGAGGATGGGAAGTTGCACAATGGGATACCTACTCATGATGGACTGCACTCTGCATTAACAATGGCACTCCTGGTAAGCAGGCACACAACCAACGCAAGAAGCCAAGCACGCACAGGCACAAGCGATATACGAACTGTAGCAGCTTACTGCTCACGTAATTTCATTAACCAAAGTCTGTCGTGTACACGTGATCTTCAGCTGTGCCTGTACTTTGTGTGGTTCCCTGCTTGAGCAGCCATAACTGATCTAACGCTAACTGAGCTACGCGCTAAAAATAACAGTGTAGCTGGGGTAGCACATGCAGTGGTGACAGCTAGCCATCCTAAATATGTACACACAAGGTCTGGACCAGTTTGCACGTGTAGAACACAGTCCACACTGCCACTTCCCATCATTGGTGCTACCATAGGGTACGTCTACATTATGGGCTTAAGTCAACTTAACCAAAGTCCTGGCCACGTTTGGAGTTCATTAAGTTGACTTAAGGGCTTCCTTAAGTTGACTTAGGCATTAAGTTGACTTTCTTAAGGCGCCTTAATGCAATGAGGATACCTAAGTTGACTTAAGAAGCCCTATGTAATGACATGTGCCGGCTTAAGTTGACTTAAGCAAACACATTTTTTATCAGGACACTTTCTTAAATTGACTTAGCCAACTTTGTTAAGTCAACTTAAGAGAAGTGTGGACTCACTAAGTGGACTTAATAAAGTTGACTTTAAGTAGACTTTAATAAGTCTACATAACAAAGTCAATTTAGTTTTTGTAGTGTAGACATAGCCATAGCCATAGCCACACTTCTGTTTTCAGTGTGCAAGCTCAACAAGAACTATCACACGTTTACTTGAGCTGGCATCACACCTCTAGCTCCAGGTGTAGCCATAGCCTTGTGTAAGTCTACCTTGCGCTACTCTATCTCATGCAAAAAGGGGAGTTTGAGAGAGAAGGAGTTGGTGCTAGGTATGTGATTTGCTGACTGTGTGTGTGTGTCTTTTTCCCTACTGGTGATTTGCTGACTATGTTTGTGTCTTTTTCCCTGCAGGTGATTGATGTTAGTTGTAGGAGTGTGCTTGTGAGATTGGGTGGGGGCTGTTTGCACCATTGTTCCCTGACCACCTTTAATCACAAGCCTCAAGCAGCCTTCTGATTGGCCTTCCCCTGTGTGACTAACAAGGAGGTCGACCTAAGCAGAGAAGGCCTTAAAAGCCACTGCTTGAGCGACCAGGGGACTGCAAACAGGGGAGTTTGAGAGGGAGTTTGGTGAAGCCACGATGGTGAAGAGGAGCCGCACTGCTTGTGTCAGCGCTCCTTCTGTTTCCTTTGCCTCTGTCTGTAGCCAGACAGACTGTCTGACCATGGATATCTCTACCCAGATACTCGTGTGGACTTGCATGGACTGTGGCCTTCATTTTCCTGCCATTGATGATCAGGCTAGGGAGATGAATCTATGTGATAGGTGCCTTCTGGTGGCATCTCTCAGGAAACTGGTAGGAGAGTTACAGGAGGAGGTGTCACGACTCAGAGGTATCCATGCCCTCAAAAAATTCCTTGAAAGCGTCCACGAGCAGACATGCAAGGAGGAGGTCCCTATCCCGGTGCCAAGGGCTACTGCCACAGCTCTGGAAACAGATGGGATGCCTATGGCAGAGGGAAGATACTGGCAGCTGGTCACCTCTGGCAGCAGACAGTGCTCCACGCCTGCTCATCTCCCACCCTCCATTGTGGTGAGGAACCATTATGCTGTACTAGAGACTAAGCAGGACGCAGAGCAGATGCCATGCACCCCAGAGGCTGGGGAGATCAC
Organism: Podocnemis expansa; assembly: GCA_007922195.1. NCBI lineage: Eukaryota > Metazoa > Chordata > Testudines > Podocnemididae > Podocnemis > Podocnemis expansa. The sequence goes on from ML681973.1 coordinate 9,773,215, forward strand.
AGCCATCTCACCTAAGAGGAAATGTAGGGTTGTGGTGATTGGGGACACACTTCTGAGAGGAACGGAGGCACCCATCTGTCACCCTGACAAGGCCTCTAGGGAAGTATGCTGCCTGGCAGGTGCCCGTATCCGAGACGTTATGGAGGGATTGTCAAAAATCATCCACCCCTCAGACTACTACCCCATGCTTCTTATCCATGTGGGTACCAATGATACTGCGAGAAGTGATCCTTGGCAGATCAAATGTGACTACAGGGCTCTGGATGCGCGGGTGAAGGAATCTGGAGCACAGGTGGTGTTCTCCTCGATCCTTCCGGTCAAGGCTAGAGGCCTAAGGAGAGATGGATGCATCCTAAAGGTGAATGCCTGGTTGCGAAGATGGTGTGGTCAGGAGGGATTTGGCTTCCTTGACCATGGAGTACCGTTTCAGGAAGGAGGACTGATAGGCAGAGATGGCCTTCATCTGTCCAGGAAGGGGAAGAGCATATTCGGGCACAGACTGGCTGACCTAGTGAGGAGGGCTTTAAACTAGGTTCAAAAGGGGAAGGGAGACCAAAGCCCACAGGTAAGTGACAGTGTGGGAGATCTGGGGGAAGGGATGGAACTTGGGGGGTGCTGGGACTGTAACACCAGGAATAAAAGAGAAGGCAGATGGAACATGGGGGGGAAATCAAATAACTGACTTACGTGTTCTACTAAAGCCCCAATACGTGAGGAGAGTGGGGGAGTACAACTCCCAAGAAAAAATGCAAGGAGGTATAGGTAATAGAATTGAAAATCAAAATGACAAAAGTAGGGAAATCAGCCTGCTATCTTAGGTGCCTATACACTAATGCAAGGAGCCTGGGAAATATGCAAGAAGAATTGGTAGTACTAGCACAGACAAGGAACTATGATATCACTGGAATAACGGAGACATGGTGGGATAGTCTGCACGACTGGAGCTCTGCCATGGATGGGTATAAACTGTTCAGGAAAGACAGGCAGGGAAGAAGAGGGGGAGGAGTAGCACTATATATAAAAGAGCTCTATGACTGCTCAGAGCTCCATTATGGAAGTGGAAGCGTGCCAGTAGAAAGTCTGTGGGTTACATTGAGAGAGGAAAGCAGCAAGGGGGATGTTGTGGTGGGGGTCTGCTATAGACCACCAGACCAGAAGCAGGAGGTGGATGAGGTGTTCTATGGACAACTAGAGGAAGCTTCTAGATCACAGGCCCCGGTGCTGATGGGGGACTTCAGTTCCCCTGACATCTTCTGGGAGGCCAATACACCAGTGCGTGGGCAATCCAGGAAATTCTAGAGAGTGTTGGGGACAACTTTCTGGTACAAATGCTGGAGGAACCAACTAGGGACCTTGCACCGCTCGACCTGCTGCTAACAAACAGGGAAGAACTGATCAGGGAGGTAGAGGTAAATGGCAAACTAGGCAGTAGTGACCATGACATGGTTGAGTTCAGGATGCGGATTAAAGGAAGGAAGGAAAGAAGCAAAACACAAACCCTGGACTTCAAAAAGCAGATTTTGGCTCCCTCAAGGAACTGATGGGCAGGACCCCTTGGGAAGCTAATCTGAAGGGGAAAGGAGTCCAAGAGAGTTGGTTATATTTTAAAGAAACCCTGCTAAGGGCACAGGCAGTTGTCATTCCAATTAGGAGAAAGAACAGCAAACATGTGAGGCAGCCAAAATGACTTAGCAGAGAACTCTGCTCTGAGCTTCAACATAAAAAGGAAGCTTACAGGAAGTGGGAGCTTGGTCAGATGACTAAGGAGGCATATAAAGATATTGCTAGGGACTGCAGGGATAAAATCAGAAAGTTCAAAGGACAAATGGAGTTGCAGCTAGTGAGGGATGTAAAGGATAACAGGAAGGGGTTCTATAAGTATGTTAACAACAAGAAGAGGATCAGGGATGGTGTAGGTCCCTTACTGAATGAGGCAGGCATCCTCATGACAAAGGATGAGGGAAAAGCTGAAGTGCTCAATGCATTTTTTGCTTCAGTTTTCACAGGCAGCGTCAGCTCCCAGCCCACTACCATGGGTATGGCAGATTGGAGAGAAGAAAAGAGGCCCTTGGTGATGGAAGGTCAGGTTAGGGATTGCTTAAAGAAGCTGGATGTGCACAAGTCCATGGGGCTGGACGAACTGCATCTAAGAGTGCTAAGGGAATTGGCCGATGAGATAGCAGCACCGCTGGCCATTATCTTTCAAAACTCATGGAGAACGGGGGAGGTGCAGAGGATTGGAAAAAAAGCAAATGTAGTGCCTATTTTCAAGAAAGGGAAAAAGGAGGATCCAGGGAATTATAGACCAGTCAGCCTCACCTCAATCCCTGGAAAAATTATGGAGCAGATTCTCAAAGAATCCATCCTCAAACACTTAGAGGAAAATAAAGTGATCAGGAACAGTCAGCATGGATTCACCAAGGGTAAATCATGCCTGACCAATCTCATTTCCTTCTATGATCAGATGACTGGTTTTCTGGATGCAGGAAGAACCGCTGATGTGATATACCTTGATTTTAGCAAGGCTTTTGATACAGTTTCCCACAGCATTCTCACTGGCAAATTAAGGAAGTGTGGGTTGGATAGGTAGACCATAGGGTGGAGAGAAAACTGGCTAGATCAACGGTTTCAGCATGTAGGAATCAATAGATCCATGTCTAGCTGGCAACCAGTAATGAGTGGTGTGCCCCACGGGGTCAGTCCTGGGGCCGATTCTGTTCAATGATCTGGATGATGGAATAGACTGCACTCTCAGTAAGTTCGTGGATGACACCAAGGTGGGGGGAACAGTAGACATGTTGGAGGACAAGGACAGGATTCAGGGATACCTAGCTAAATTGGAACAGTGGACCAACAGAAATCATATGAGCTTCAATAAGGACAAGTGTAAAATCCTGCACGTGGGACGAAAAAAACCCATGCACTGCTACAGGCTGGGGAGCATTCAGCTAAGTACCAGCACTGTAGAAAAGGACCTGGGGGTCATGGTGGATGGGAAGCTGGATATGAGTCAGCAGTGTGCTCTTGTTACCAAAAAGGCCAATGGCATACTGGGCTGCATCAAAAGAAGTGTTACCAGCAGATCAAGGGATGTGATCATTCCCCTCTGTTCTGCACTGGTGAGGCCACATCTAGAATACTGTGTTCAGTTTTGGGCTCCCCACTACAAAAAGGACGGGACTTGCTAGAGAGAGTTCAGCGAAGGGCAACCAAAATGATCAAAGGGCTGGAGCACAAGCCCTATGAGGAAAGACTGAAAGCATTAGGCTTATTTAGTCTGCAGGAGAGAAGATTGAGGGGGGATTGGATAGCAACCTTCAACTACTTGAAGGGATGCTCCAAGGAGGATGGATCTCGACTATTCTTGGTAGTAACGGAGGACAGAGCGAGGAGCAATGGTCTGAGGTTACAGTTAGGGAGGTCGAGACTGGATATTAGAAAAAACTTTTTTACTAGGCGAGTGGTGAAGCATTGGAATGAGCTGCCTAGGGAGGTGGTGGAATCTCTATCTTCGGAGGTGTTTAAGGCCCAGCTGGACAAAACCATGACTGCGATGGTTTAGTGGGAGTGGTCCTGCCTCTGGCAGGGGGTTGGACTAGATGATCTCATGAGGTCCCTTCCAACCCTATGATTCTATGCTAAGTGCCTGAAGAAACCCTGCTGCTGAACACAGAGTTTTGTAGTGTGCTCTGAAATGGAGTAGATTAAATTCCACTGAGGAACTTCTAATGTGCGGCAGCAGGGTCCACACAGACACTTAGCATGCAACAGGCTAATGGAAGGTAGAGTAACACCCCCATTTCACCGTGAATTAAGTGTTGGTGGAAAAAGAAAGTTTTGCTCTAAAATATTTTGGCAGAGCTCTAGTCAAAAATCTGTGCAGCTGAAATGATCTAACTATCTAACACTGCTAGACCTCTACTTTTTAGAGCATTACTCTCTTTTTAAAAAATTATAGAAGTCCTTTAAGAAAAAAGCAAGAAATAAAGAATAAATTAAATAGCACTACCTGAAATAAAGCTGCCATTTCCCATAGATTTCAGAAATCTCTTTGATTTTACAGTGAGTTTACAGATATAACTTACAGCTTTCATAGAGGAAAAAATGAAATATTTGCTGAATCTAAAATAAGCCCCAAATGAATTTATGTTTTAATGCATAACCAGGATTGCTAACGAAATTCACAAATAGCAACACAGCTAACAGTGGTCAGATTCCACTTGCCATACTATAAAACTGTAAATAATTACATTGCACTATTTTAACTTAACAGTAATAACCAGGTTACTGAGATGCTCTGCATAAATGTTAGAAACTGTAAAAAAAATTTAAATAAAACTAACATGAAACTTACCATATGTGAGAGCTTCATAATTTATAGGGCATCTTACCTTGTGCAAATATGTTGTTCAACTAGTGCTGAGTTCCTTTTCACTTGTTATGATGCAATGGAGCTCCAAAAGAGAAGGAACAGAATATAGGTCCACAAAAAGAGGAAGTAACAGAACTTCATTCTGCTCTCATTTATATAGATGTAAAATAGCTCTAATTCTGTTGAAGTCAATAGAGTTACATTGGGATAACGGCAGAGTAAGTTGGATGAAAAGCAGGTCTCATGTTTGTAAGACATGATTTCTGTGAAACAAAGGCCAATATAGGTAGAATGACATTTGTAAACCCAATGCAACATCAGTTCTCTAGCTCCAACAGAGATAACGAAGCAGTACATATTAGGGCTGAGACTACACTGATGTTAGCAAATTCCCCACATCAGTTCAACCCTTCTAGATTGATGGTGTGGGTCAGCAGAGACCCGCTCAATCAATTCGGACGTTGACTTGATAAGTCCACCCCTGAAAAAGAATAGTGATGAGTCGAAGACACGGCATTTCCCTTTAACTCAGTACAATGGAGTCGCCATGGTAAGTAGGCACTAGTCAGTCAAAGGGAGATACGCAAGGTACATAAAATAACTTGTGCATCTCCTTTTGACTCCCACCGAAAACCACGCTCAGTGTAGGCCAGACTTAAGATATCCAAATTAAGACTGCTCTTTCATATTAACAATACATTCTGAATGCATTTGATTTCCAAGCAAGGAAAGTTATTGTAAAGTATCACAAAACTCCACACGTATTCTAGGTGGTCTGAAATCACGTATGCCCCAGTTCACTGAAGTCCTTAAGCATGTCTATAACTTTAAACACATAAGGAGTCCCATTGACACTGATGAGTGTATACATTCACTTAAATTTAGGCACATGTTAGAGTCTCACTGTACATAGGCCATAAAGAAGATGAGTTCTATGTGAGTTCAAGACATTATGGGTATGTCCACACACAGTCTTTAAATTGAAATAAAGCTGATTATTTCGATTTAAAGAAGGGTAGGTCCACACTACATTTCCTTATAGAGAAATGAGGAGCTCTCTCATTTCACTATAAGGAAATTCATATTGATATAATAAAACCTCATTTATATTGATATGTCAGTTAAATCAAAACTGTTATATCGATTTAACACAATTTGACCTTCTTCCTCTGAGGGTGCATGACACCCTGGAAAGAATGGCCAGGGTTTGGCACCCTGGAAGGAAGAGCCAGGGTTTGGCACCTGGGCCAGGAGGGTGGAAGGGACCCGGTGCCTGGCTCCTCAAGTGCTGGCTAGGCAGCAGGGAAGGGACCCCTGCGCCCAGTTCCCAGCAGCGGTGGAAGGGACCCTCGTGCCTGGATCCCCCAGAGTTGGCTGGGTGGTGGTGAGAACAGCCCCCTGCACCCGACTCCCCCAGCACTAGCCAGGCAGTGGGGAACTAACCCCTGCGCCCAGCTCTCCCAGCACTAGCTAGGCGTCGGGGAGAAGAGCACCCCATGCCAGGCTCTCTTCCCCACTACCCAGCCAGCGCGCCAGGAGCCAGGCATGGATGTCCCTTCCCCCGCCCCCCCTCCAGCTAGAGCAGTGGGAGCTGGACATGGGGGGGTGTCCCTCCCCCGGCACCTGGCTGTGCGCCAGGGCTGTGGCCAGTTTGGGGGGGGGATACCTTCTCCCCTCTCAGACTCATAGCACCCAGAGCTGAATGGGGGTGACTCTTTCCCCCCCCACTCAGCTCACGGGCGAGAGTGAAGCAGGGGATTGGGTGGGTGGCATGGCCCATCTTGGGGGCCATGTTGCCACACCTCCCACAGTGCCCCTCTCTTAAATCAAACTTGCAAGTCCAGTCCATGGACATGCTAGTTCGATTTGGGTTTCTAGTTCAGCCATGTTAAATCGATTTAATTTAAATCAATTTAATGATTATGGTATTGATTCAATTAGAGTGACTTAAATTAAATCGATTTAATATTCTAGGTGTGGACACAGCCTGTAACTTTTTAGGCGTTGTGTCTTTTTATGTTTGCCCTATGACTGACTAAAAGCTTGGCAGCATCAATTATTACACAACCCATAAGTATGTAGAGCCATTTTACAATGGTTTTAATGACATCAGTGACTTGAAATATTATTTATCTCCTTTAGGCATTAAATTTTTTTTAACAGTGCAAATGTACACTCGCTTAAAAAAGTTATACCTTTAACTTTAAAACGTCTTTCTATTTAGTTTCCCCTAACATAACTAAGAGGTGAATGTGTAACTTTTTTTGCTTTGATGAGTAAGCATGAGCAAATATGCCATCGAAGTTTTACAAGAGCAGAGTGTGAGTCTATAAAAGCAGCACAGTACTATCATTTCACTGGAGACTTTTCATATAATGTACTATGTTAAAAACCCCCAAACAACCCACATTTAAAAACATTCTACTTCCTTGAAGAGACAATGTAAATCTAACTTGTTATTGGCTTGCTTCCTTTTAATTTAAAAGTAAAAATTTACACCATAAAACAATATTGGGGCAAATTTCCAGAGAGTGCTTTTAAATTTAGATATGCACATAATTTGGATGGTTAGATGCCCAATGACCCAGTTTACACACAGATGCAGACACAGACACACACAGTGTGTGCGGAAACATGGATGCTCCATGGCCTCATGTAGCTGTTTATCAGTGAGTCTAAAAAACAAACCAAAATTAAACTTTAAAATAAATAAATAAAAGCCACCTCAGCAACCAAGGAACCAAGCACCAGTTTCCCCTCACCCTTCAGCAGTCAGAAATAATTTAAGTTTTGTTGATGTCCATAACTGGTTATAACAAGAGACATTAGTAGCAGAGAAGATAATGAACGTTGCACGAATGTTCCCAGCATGGTTCATTGAGAGGAGAGTTAAAAATTGTATTAAAAAAAAATTCTTTCAAAATCCTGGCAAGGCAGCCATCCTACATTTAAATTTATTTAATTTTGCTTGTGCTGCTTCATCTCTAAGGTCTCAGAGCCAGAGCTTTTCTGTCAAAAAGCAAAAGACATTTTCCGCACAATTTTCCCTCTACTAGAAAGAGGTATATTGTGCCCTTCAGTGAACATAAAATTGATATTATCATCTCTTAGTTTATATCTCACTACTTAACCTTCAGATTAAAAGTTATTAGATTTGAATGACTAAAAAGACATCATGTCACCTTCCAGTCAACACTGGGAGACCACAGGACTTGGGGGGAAAACAGGCATGAGTGATAAAACCCCTAAGCTACAATGTATGGAAGGTCTGTCTCTTTTATTCTGGTGCTGAAAAGGACTGGACAAACAGATTGATCTTTTCATTAGGTCATTGTAATCATGAATTACCAGTGTACTAAAATGCAAACCCACACACAATCCTGATGCCTTATAAGTAGTTTAATCAATACACTTAAATGGCTCTTTCAATGACAACAGCAGTTTAATAATTACACCCCAGATTTCCCCAACAAAAGTGACTCAAAACTATTTTCCCTTAGAGCCCAACAAACAAGTTTAGGCTAACCCAGTTGTGTCAATATGGAACAAAGACTTTATCAAAGATCTACTTTAGTAGTTTTGTTCTAAAGAGATTAGTCTACTCCATGATCAGTGAGACCATAAAATTTCTGATGCAATTTATAACCTTCTTTCACGTCTCTTTAAAAGATGAACACTGCTAGCAAATTGATTAAAACTGAGAAGGTATTCATTTAATTTGGACTATGAAATGTACTGAATAACATCTACTCGAATAATCTCTTGAAATTTCCAATTTACCAAATTAAAGCATTCTCAGAATAATATACTCAACAACCACTTTACCATACATTTTCTTCTTTGTTTCGAAAAGTGTTTGGTGAAACCATATAGCCCCTATGACTCTTGTTTTCCTTACTGCAAAACTTTCAAACCTCAATACTACAACCAAAGGGCCAAACCATGATATCTTTACACACCTTGCTACATAAACTGTCCCACTGAGTCATTTAGACTACTTATGGTGTAAAGTGCTTCTCGTTATGTGTAAGGTATCAGTATATGGCCCAAAATGCCTAGTGTGACAAACGTGAATGCTTTGCATATCTCATGTATATGAATAGTGTTCTATTTGTTTGCCAGTTTATCAGGTGCCTTTGTTCAAAGGTAAGTAAAAGTAGGAAATGTGCATGGAGAATTATATGCAACATTTTGTTACATTCTGATCAAGACAAAAACCGCTTTACCTTATTTGGTGGGCATATTAGACATACTATTTAACTAAACTCTTCGGAAAGTTAAATGACACTCCATAATTACAATATAGTCCAGTTCACAGACAGTGATGAAAAGAATCCTTTCTTACACAAAGTGCAATTCTCTGCATAAACTTTCTTCTTGTTTCTTGGTGTACCACTTGCATTTATATAGCTATTCTACTCCGACATAAAAGCAGTCACCTTGTAACCCTTTTTATCAAGGAATCTATGTACTACCTATAAGTATACCACACTGCATCAGGCAAGCTGTAGATTTACATTATACAAACATTCCAATTCTGCCTGCTCAGCGCTGATTGTCAATAAATGCAAGCAATTGCAAAACAGCAATGTGTGTTTTTTTCCTTAAGAGAACACTGATATGAGTCTGCCAGTTTTGCAGAATAAACTCTTTGCAATCTCTGTAACTAATCCGTCAACAAATAACTATTAAAGTCATACCTCCTAGAAGTTCAAAAGGATTCTGGATTAGATCAAAGACATGAAGCTTTATACTCTTGGGGCAGTACTTGAAGTTTGGGGATCAAACAGGAAACTTCTATGGGTGTTGAGAGGCTTGCATTTGTGCCACCATCCAAGAGAGCATTTCAGGTCTTGCTGTAACAGGCCACAATTCACCTTTACTTTCTGACCCTTTCATTCCATTCGTATTTTACTGAATGTTATGTGGTTCTTTAGAACCAATGGTCATAATCTCTACCAAAGTAAATCTGAGAAACTCCATCCAAGTAACTGGAGATGCACCATTCACACCAAAAGAGAATTTGCCATTACAAATCTATATTCATTAATTTGGTAGGCAAGAACTGTTCTAGGAGAGCTCTGAACCACCATGATTCTCAAAGGGCGCTAGGTCAACAGTAGTTCTTGCTGAACCCTTCAGGCTGTTCTAGTGACTTCTGTGAGCAACCTATACTACTACACCTCTCTCAAACTTCTAACTTGCTCTGTCTAAGCCTCTCTGCCATATTATGAAGTTCCGTCTCCCCTCCGTCGCCTGTTCAAACATCTTGAGTTACACTTGCTGCTCCATTGGTCTGCCTGAGTTGTCTATTTCAGCTCTCCTTGAAGAGTCTGATACTCCAGGTTACTTTGAGGTGCTACTTGAGGTCTCACAAGCAGAAAATACTCAATAAAACCAGTCTTCTGAGAAAAGCCCTCATTCTGAAAGGGGTTGATCACCTTCATCATGGAACTGGCTACTGTCAGAAGACAGGATACAGAAGTAGATGGACCATTGGTCTGGCCCAGTTTGGTCATTGTTACAAGATTTACAAAAGTGAATGACCTGTAAATTTGTTAAACATTTCTGAATAGACTATTTTTTTCAAGTTTTGTTTCCCTAATTCAAAGAAACAAATGTCATTTCTCCTTTAAAAATCACCAGCATAATAAAAGAATTCATATTCTATACTCCAAGTTAGTGCTTTATCCAAAAGCACTGCATGACAACATCTCTTGCTTGACCACTGCTCTTCATAGGAAGACACAGTTAACTGACTAACCACAGAGGAACAAAGCTCGATCTAGTCTCTGCTGATTTCTCAGCCAACACAAATGCCAGGTGGCAAAAAGAAACGCTTTGACTGAAATACTCTTAAGAAATAGCTGTTTTATTTAAATAACCATTCATTTGTATTGAAGGAGCGTTATCTAGCACGCATTCTGTTAAGTGACCTGAGAGCATATGTTGTATATGGAGAAACATCTAAACATTATGCTCTATGTTGTGTGTGTATCTGTAAATGCTTTCATTAGCAGTCTGAAAACATTTTTTCTTTTCGCATTTAAAACTATTTTCAAAACACAATGATTGATACATTATTCCACTAGTTTTGACAGTCCTTTTGATATTGCACTCTTTTTTAAGGAAGTGTTACAAATGTAGCAAATGATTCACTTTTAAAGAGAAAACTCCACAGAAAAGATACTTATCAAAACAAATTAACGGTAGAATTAAAACACAACATGAAGGCCTTTGGTAGCCTAGAAGAAATGGTGTTAACCAAAAGCAATTACAATACTCACAAAGGAGACACAGGCAAAAAGTAAAAACTAAATATGAATCAGAATCTTCAGAATTCTACAAAACTGACAGTGAAGAAATTCTTCCCCCAACACATTTCTGTTTATAACTGTGAGGTCTGGTAGGGCCTGGGAGCTGATGGAGGAAGCACACCCAGCTGTTCCGGGCATCGAGTGGGAGTAGAGTGGAGGATCCCAAAGAATTATTTTTGGAATGCATCAGTCTTTCTCTTTAATTGACCAAATGGGTGGCTGTTGAATGATGCAGAACATTACAAGCAAGATTACGATGCTACCTCACTCAACAGTGATCCTTCAGTTGATTACGGACAGGTGCTGACAATTGTAAAGGGTGGCAGCTTCAACACAGATTAATATTTGCCAATAGGAAGAAACATCTAAGTTCTGTATTTTTGGTCTCCCAAATGCTATATTTAGGCGATTTATTATTTCATGTGTCACTAAACAGAGGGGGTGGAAACAGGCCTGGAAAATTCCACAGTGCTCGAATCAAAACAGTGTAATTAATTCATTTGGATATGAAGCCTTTTTAAGAGCAGACCTTTGTGCTGAATGCACTTCTAACATATTTTACGGTTCTAATTCTCTTCTACTGTCCTACATTAATCAAAGCTGTAACCCCTGTTGTCTTTGCACTACGAATCAGAATGTGCCCCTGGCAAAGAATGAGGGAAAAGTCAACAGGAATTAAGTTTCAGTGCAACTGTTTACTCAACTATGGCCTGCAGTTATTGAAATTTTATCCGTGGTTTTGTGTGACTACTACAGTAATGAATTCAGCATGGCTGTGATTTTCTCACTGAAGGCATTCTCACTTCAAGTAAAAACCTGTAGAATGAAAATGATTGAAACAACCAAGTCTATTGCATTTGGTATCATACATTTCTCTGAGCTGTTTAATTGTAGAAGCTTTCTGTCTGATAATGGGAAACCTAGCTACCTGTTACTTTTCAAGCCTTTAGTTTTGCATCGCTTTCCGCTGCACATTTTCTTCACTGTAACAACCTGCTGAAAAGCTTACCATGCACTTAAGAGTCTTCCACAGCCATCAGAAAATTACTGAAAAATTAAGACTGCTTACTGCACTACAGCAAGTGGGGTTTCACCATAAACACATTCATGACTGCTGTGGTTACAGCCTTATTTCCAAAACCATGTGAACGATACGTGCTCTGCAGTTTGTTGCAAGTTCTCCTCTAACTGGGGTTTCAAACCAGCTAACAACAACACAGATGAACTCGACTGCTTCTGCCTAAAATCTAATAATTTAAGTACATGGGGGATACATTAATACATAGTTTTGCTGCTGCTGTAGTGAGAACAGGACTGACTTTAAATTTTTTAGCTTCAGTGCAAAAAGGTATCTCAACAAACCATTGTGCTAATACAACAGATTTTGTTGATGGAGGATTCTAGGTTACATTAAAATTTGTTGCAAAAACAAAACTCAAAATTAGTGATTCTTCCAACCTCTGACATATTTTGGAAGCTAATTATTTGTATATATTGGTTCATCCCGTCAGAGGCCCCAGAGCCTACCCATTCAGAGAAGAGAAACAGAGTATGTGATCTTTTGCATCTTTCCTAGGAGTGCATGAGAAAGTACACCAGCAGATAAATATAAATCTCCTTTACATGACGACTTCATGAATGTATGCCCTCCAAAGCATTTATTTGACCGGCAAATATCAAGGGTTTTAAGAGTTAAGTACTTTTCTCCTCAGAAAGAGAAATTTTAATATATCTTACAGTACCTGCTGTTGCTGAAGATGTGCTAAATCTGCAGCCCCAATTTCAACTGAAGGTGTCTCACCGTTGGATCTCGCTTCCCGTATGCTACACTCTAGTAAATGGTTGCCACTGCTTGCTCCATTCTGAATGGCTGCACCATTACTTTTTGTCTCAATTCCAGATTCTTGCATCATGACTCAAAAACCTGAAATAATTTAGGGGAGGAAGAGGGAAAAAAAGCAGCTGTTAAAACAGTTGCTGTATATAAGGAGACATGCCCTGTTTTAAATCCTGCCAAAACTATAAACATGTGTCAGTTCCTTTCATACAATTTATCTTTCATTAATGGCTCATGCTATCAGTTTATGTTTATTTATCTGTTGGTATGGCTATGGCTATAATTTCAGTAACGAACTTGTGTGCTAAATACAGCATTATTTCCTCAATATCCTTTTCGCCTTTCAGAACACAATATACTTGTCAAATGAACACACAAAATCAGTGATTCCAATTTTCTGACTACATCTGGATTTTTCACTTCAAAACTGACAAGTCATTCTTCACAACATATTATGGGCAACCACAAAACCTTAATATATACATTGGGCAGGGGCAGAAAGCTGAAGTGGGGTAGTGAGTGTTCAAGCTTCCATTCACAGGGGTTTCCAACACCTGGCTAGTATTTCCTGCAGCCCTCAGTGACATGATCATTACCAATATTTGCAATATCATTGTATGGAAAGGTTTCAGTAGTGCGGCCCTCAGACTACCATACTAATCCTCATGCGGCCCTCTTGGTGATTTGAGTTTGAAACCCCCTGATTCACACCCTGTTTCTATCCAATCAAGTAACTTTTATTACTACAAAGTACATGGAGATAATGGAGGGTTGAATCTGCGAGGTGCTGAGAACCCCCTGAATGCTGCTGAATATCCTCAGTTTTTACTGTAGCAAATTCTCTTCTTCCAAAAGTTATTCAGGCACTCTTAAGACTCTAGGCCCTTTCAGTAAATCTCCTGGTTATTGTTGTTTATCTGGCTTAGGATACACCTTGATGATATTTCTTTACAACCAGAGTTAGCGGAATTATTTGCAACAAACAATGTACCTGACCAGTTTTGTTTTTACTTGTGAAGCACTCGTAGAAATCAAGACCTATTTATAAACACATTCATTATTTGTAGAGTTTACACAAACACACATTTCAATCTATGGCCTAATCACAAACCATACTGTGACTTAAATCATTTGCAATATGGCATCATGGTGTCATCGAAGACAAAGGTATAGGTTCTCCTCTGAAAGGGATGACAACCTTTTTTTTTTTGTTTGTTTTGTTTTGAATCAGGTTACTAATTAAATAGCAAATAATGCTCTTCCATAATAAATTACTGGACAACTGATTGTTTATGCTAAAACTCATGAATGCTTTGGCATTCCTAATGTTTCTGTGAAAAAAAGTGGCTGTGGTGAGAATGTTTGAGAAGTACTGCAGCTCCAGAAATAACACTGAAGTGGAGTTGACATTTATTTTTGAAGTTATTCTCAGATTTCTTTTTGTGCAATCTGACTGGCTCTATTACAGGTATTTCGGCCTGTGACCCCAATGATAAAAAATGAAAATGCCATTCATTTTGTCTGTTTCCACTGACTCGTCCTTCAGGTTCCTGATTCCTTTATAAATTGACCAGAACCACTTACCCATAGTGACACGAAAACCTGGCCAGCAAATACTGATTGAAAATGTTTCCCAGCAGTGCTCAGCAGCATAGACCATGAGTTGGTGGAGGTAACACATTCGTGATCACGTATGCAATGGAACAGGAAGACAGGATGCTTTCCCAACAGAATTCTTTCCTAAAGGCACCAGTAAGGAAAGCTTGCCTGTCTCCCATTGGAATGCAGTCTCTCTGAATTCCAGTGAGTAGCCCATAAAAATGGATCTTATCTTTTCAACTGCTCTCTATTGGCAATGAAAGTCCAATATTTAAAGGGTAAGCCATTTAAATTAGATAGCTCTTAACCAGTTCAGAAATGGGAAGAAAAATCTCCCCTCCCAGCAGCTGTGGGAAAACATCAGTCAAAGGAGGAGCAAGTATGCATTTCTAATAGAAAATTACTAGGGGATCGTACTTGACCCACCCGTACAATCTTTGTTGGAGTCTGAAAGGTTCTTTCCTTCCAGTGCCAACTCCTTTGGGTAAACTGCTCAGAGCAAGTAACCCCTTTCACTAACATTTCAAGAGCAGCTTAACTGTCAAGCACTAGGTGACATGCAGCAGCAAACTACAGCTATGATTTAGGTCTGTTGGCTGAGCTACACTTCAGCCAACCAAACGTATGCCACAGCCACACCACTCACAGTTTTGTAAATTTAGATATTAATAATGTTATTCCACAAAGCTAATAGCCAAGATGTACTATCTCAAAAGCTACAGACTAATAAGGGTGTTGTCATACCGGTGCTGCATCATTAGCAATAGCTTCTGATTCACAATCAAGGCAGGGAAACGAAACATGAGGAAGTCCCCACTCCAGCCACCAAGAAACAATCTGTTCACTCTACATGTTATGCACTTCTTTCACACTCATGGAACGTGGCAGTACAGATTCAAATGTTCTGCTTACAGTAAAATAAATGTTATCTGGTCTACAGAAACTTGTTGCAATTCGCTCTATGGGATCTTTGAACTGTGCACAGACACAAAAGGACTCTGAGGTTCATGGTACTACTGTATCTGTCAATTCCCTTATAAAACTTCACAGACCTAAACAAACAAACAACTTCCTGCATCTAACGAGACAGTGCATTTTGTTCTCAGACCCAATCCAATTCTGATGTAGAGTACATGTTTTTTTTGGTCTTTACACACTTGTAACATAAAGGAACCATACAGGGCACGGTAATAGCACAGTCTGCCCTTTGTTTTACTTTGGCAGGGTTCTGATGGCTTCTGAAACAGAGAAGACACAAGCAGGCTCACAAAACCTTAAAGAGATGTTACTCAATCCCTGTCCACATCATGGCAAAAAAAAAAAAAAGGCACAACCTCCTTTAACTAGATGGGAATTTTAAAAAAAGGGTTAATCTAACTCTTCGCTTTTCATCCATACTTAGGGCCAGATTCTCTGCTAGAATAAAGGGAGTCTTATGTCAATTTATGTCAACTGCAGAACAGGTCAAATATGAAGATTCATCATTTGATTAGCCATTTAAACTCTGTTGTCACCTCTTTGAAACACACAGTGCCTGGTGGCAAACTGGTAAGATATTTGACACAGCACACAGGTATCAATTGGTATGAAGTTTTTACTGCAGCCCGAACAAGCGGTAGGTGCCCGAAGGAGGGTGTTCATTTCTGACTGTGCTGAAGAACTAGCAGTATGTGCCTCCAGTTTATATCACACCAACTGAAACAAAAGTGGAGAAAGAAAATGTACCTAAAGAAAGACACTGAGTTCCCATGCTCTTCTGATAAGTTATCTATCTTGGAGCAGACACATGGGGAAACTTAAGAACACTTGTGATGACAAAAAAATCTGTTAAAAGAAAACACTGCCCAAAAGTACCAAAAAACTGAGGAGACTCTGGCATCCCCGAAGAGCAGATCAATCAATGCACAGTCATAACCTGTCAGCTTGCCAATGAGAACACCACAACACTAGAGCTAAGGAAAAAAATTCAACAAATGAATCAAAAAACTATCTATTGAGTCTCAGCTTACAAAAATGCTCCAAAACCCAAAACAACTGTCAAAAATTCTGCAATTTTTCCTAATGAATTTGTTTTCCTAAAAATCAAGGGTATACAGTATTCTGAGTACTTTTTTAGTGCAAAATCTTATGCTCCGTTTTACATGTCAAAAGAGGCCACTTAAGTCATATAGCATGAGTTCTGTCTCCTTTACTCACTCTGCCCATCATCTCCTTGGCATAAGGATAAGGATTCAGACATGGATTTTGCAAACTGACCCTCAACCAAGAAAAAAAGGAGGACTGGACTAGTTTGGGCCTTCAGAATTTAACAGAAAACATAATTCTACAGACTCAAAACTCATTAAAAATGAACCTGTAATGAATGAAAAAAATGAAAACGGTAAAAACCTCTAAACAAATTATTTTTAAAAAATGCTCGCTCATGTCTACCAGCTTTAAATGAAACCCTGCCTGGACAACAGTGTAAAAACAGAACTGATATTTCCAAAATTGTTCCTCTAGATAAGGAGAGAGAAGATAAAACACTGTGCTTCTTAACCACAAGTCACCATGTGACGACGTAAATAATCACAATATACTGTGATCATTAGGATGCACACGACGGGACTCAGCTTGTTTTAGCCCTCTTCTGCAGCAGAATTTATTGATCTTTTTGAGCACATTCAAGTAAGTTGGCCTGATGCTCCATTGCTTTAGATGGCCATGGAAGAAGCATAACTTCTTGTTCCAGACTGTTGAGAATGCTGTTTGTTGCCTAAGCCATATTCGAAGGAAGGATGCCAAATAAGGTTTGAATTAAGATTACAGAATGTCAGAGCTGAGCTGGCGGTCCATCAGCACTAATGTTGCAAAAAGAAAATTTTGTTCTGAATACAATCTTAATTAATGAAACTATAGCCAAGACATTTGGTCATCAGGCTAGTGCATTATGAAGACAAGGAATTTCCATCATTTTTCTGCTTAGCGCTAAATTAAGTGTACTTATGTGCACAACACTCTAGGGTATGCAAAATATTTTCAAAATGAATACATTTAATTATGTCTAACAGAAGCACAAGCAACGTAGTGCTGGAACAGAGAACATACTTTTATAGCACAGGCTGTCCTCTCACAGGTTTTAGTTATTCCGTCCCCACCCCCTTCTTTTAATCTTGTACAACATTTCAGGGAGGAGCTTTTGAAAATCCCACTAGATGCGGACCTGTGTCTTTTGATGCCTAAACAGCATGAAAAATCTGGCTTTGGATACCTAACTGCCATTGTGCCTTTCAAATTCTCCCCTAAATGCTTCCAGCACTAATCTAGGCCCTGTATTCTGAACCTGAAGTACATATGTAAGAGCTTTTCAAAAAAATAATGATTTTGTGTTGGTTATTATTATTCGAAAGTTTTTAACAAATTTTTAACAACATTATATATGCAGAAATGCATCATTCAACATTTCCCTCCCCTCGGAACAATTTTAATGCAAAAGTTTTGTCATCATAAAGCCCTTCTTTTTCACATTCGTAAAGATTTTTAAGCTAACAAAAAGTTGAGTCTTTATTTCAGGGCAGTTAATTAAGGTTGACCAAGTCAGGCAGAAGTAAATTAAGTTGGCTGATCAATTATTTATATGAAGCAGAATAAATGCCCTTAAAGAACTTAGCCCAGTCATGAAAGGATGTGTAAATTAAACTAAACACAGATTTATAAAATATATTTCTACTTCCGTGGAGACAATAGTTAATAGCAAAATCAGTTTTAGGTAAGTAATTAATTGGCAGGGTCTACTCCCAAATTCTCAAACACCAGCAGGCATCCATTAAAATCAAAGAAGTCTTAACCCTTCATTACTAGCAGTGAATACATTTGCTTTGCCATTTTAAGAAGAGGAAAAGTGCCATGCAACTTCAGAAGCCTCTCCTGAAACATTATTTAAAAAAATAAACATTTTTAAAGCATATATGAAAAGGCCCACTTCTAATATCACTGTAAACACTAATCAGCAAGAAGGGGTGGGGGGTTGCCTCTTGAAAAGTGAAACGCTCAATAAAAGTTCTACATGGACAACACTAGAAGAAGAAATCAAGGTACAAAACAGCAGGGCAGCAGCAGCAGCACGAGCCTCCTCAAATTGTGTCACATGCCTGACTTGTAGGACGCATCCCTACAACTAAGGCCAGCAACACAATTCCTAGGATGTCACCTAGGAGCTTCCAGATAGTAATTTTTGGTTGCTGTTTAGCTGGGGATGGATCTAAACCAATGATCTGAAGGTGAAAGACTCCCCGTTGTCATCACTAGTCTCCTAAAATTATTCACTTCTCCACAAGCTATTTCTAGATCAAGTGGCACAGAAACCATACATCATCCTGCCAAACATCAGTTTAGTAGAAGAATACGGATTCACTCATGGAGACTAAGAATCCTGTGAAGAGCAAGTGTTTGATCTGGTGCAGACTTACAGCTGTTCATACGCTAAAATACACCCTATCATTAATTAAGTGTGGAACAAACAGTTTCTGAACAATCTGTTTCATGACTGCCAGCCGTTCAAAATACTGCTGGAGAGGAAAGTCCAAAATACTAACACTGGGCCAGTGACCATCTTTTAAGAATGCCTTTGTGATTAAGAAAACATATGGAAGGTGCTGCCCCAATCTACTGCATGACTTAACCAAAGAAAATCAGCAGCAAACTACCAAGGCTGCAGTTCAGTTGTCAAAAACTTACAGGTACATTATTCTAGCTGCTGTGTTTTTAAAGTGTTTAGCAGACATCAATCATTCGGCACTGCATTTTTTAGAAAGTGGCATTCAAAGACGAGATTAAAGAGGGAAGAACTGGTACAGCAAAATAAGAATGAACCCAAACCTTCACCAGAAATTAAGGAAGCCAGAGAGAAACTGAAATCTTCATGAGGCTCAGAAGCGCCTGTCATTAAAAATAAAGAAAACTGACAACGCTGTGCTAGTTTCTGAAGGGGTTGGAGGAATCACTTCCCTAATGCTGACTGGAGCCAACAAATGCTAGAAATCTCATCATAAAGTCTTGATTTCAACATCCAAGGGGTTTGATTCTACATAAATATGTTTTGGATAAATCTTCACTGTTACCTCTTTCAAGGGTTAATCACCACTGCATATACAATACTGTTGACTGCCGAGTTTTGCAGAAGGAGGGGAAATGAATAACTTTAAAAAAAGATCACAAATGATCTTCAGGAATCAAGAGAGCTGGTAAGAAATGCTATGAAGTTCCACCATCCTAATGCTGAGTCATGCCTGTGAAAAGTGGTTTCTTGCTATGGTGTGTAACTCCGGACTGAGGTAGAAAAAGAGCAAGCACACACTGGAAATGTGAAAAGAGGAAACAAGGGGGGGGGGGGCGGGTTCCTTTGATATTTCCTAAGCAGAAAAGGGAATTCACTGAATTTAAATGGCTCCTTGAAATTTCAAAGGCTGAGGACCTTACAATAAAGACGGACCAGAGTGCTATTTTACAGGATTAAAACCAAATGTACTGAGCTTGCTATAAGATCTTACATAGCAGAATAAGAATGTGCACTTGCTACTAACAAGCACCATCTTCCTATACTGAATTTTCATAATTATAACAGAAAGGCGTAAATTTTCTAATGCATGGCAGTTCAAAAAGTAATCAAGAGAATGTGCCTGAGGGCTATTTTAATGTATGCAAAGCTAGTGACCCACTGTAAATGGGAGGTAGGCTTCAATGAATGCAAAGTAATGCACACATACTAAAGACCCAGTCTGACGAGGGACGGCTAAAATTAACACCCAATTAATTTCCGAATTGACAAACAAATGAAACCCATAAATCTACTTTCTCATTAATTTTCTTGCGGTATAATTTAAAGTAGTAATAGGAGGGCAAAAACTGAGCATTATCCATCATAAATATCAAAAAAGATAGCATTGTAACACCATAAATTATGCATATTACCTGTTGTTAAAAATGATGAATGTATTATCAACTTTCTCGTGCACTGCGTATGTCTAGGCACAGCTAAAATCTGAAATTTCATTTAGTGCATGGGAAGAAAGGGCCCAGAAGGAATGGAATTATCCCCAGCACATTCAGAGCCCGGCCTCCTGGTCCAAAGCCAGCTTCTCATGCTGTCTTCTGGGAGTTCCAGGCTCTGAACTGAACTCATCCCAAGCTTTGGGTCACTGGAGGCTGAGCGTATTTGATGGGCAGAGTCTCCCAAGGGAAAGGAAACAAATCACCTGCTCTAAAAGTGTCCCTGCTACCTGATCCACAGAATGGCACCAGCATCTCTTTCACAAGGAGGTCGCTCACCTCCCCTGCTCCATTGGCTGAAGGGAAAGCACGGTCCCATTAGAGAGATTGGGAGGAAAGGAAACCAATGAAGGGCAGGGGGAGGGAAAGTGAAGGTATAACAAGATTCAGCTGGAAGGTAACAATTGGTGCTTTCTACAAGTGCCTGACTGAATCACCTCATCCCACTAAATAAGTGCCTTGCATCTTGCCAATTTCCAAATGGGCAGCCATGTTAGTCTAGTCCAGCAAAAAAACCAAAGAGTCCTTACAGACTAACAGATTTATTTTTCGCATAAGCTTTCATGGGAGAAAATCCACTTCATCAGATGCTTCAAAGATCTTCAAAGCATCTGACAAAGTGGGATTTTTCTCCCACGAAAGCTCATCCGAAAAATAAATCTGTTAGTCTTAAAGTGCCACACGGCTCCTTGGTCCCTCCCCCCCCACACACACTAAATAAGGGCACTGCTGTGGACCCCAGATGCCTCATTCTTCCCCACAGATCAAACCTGTTACTCTTGGAAGAAGGTGAACTCATTTGAACTTACAGTAAGCTCCCTAGTCCATTATCACCCTCAAGTCTCTTGAGTAGCTGCTTTACCTGCCTCTGCTTATCCACCCTGGTCTTTTTATTTTCTTAATTATACACAGAATACAACCTTTTTTCACTCTCTTCTTCTGTCTAGCTGACTAGAACGGCTTACCATTTCCAAACAGCCGCCTGGCTGAGTCTTTATGGCCACTGAGGGATACAGCAATTTAGAGCCAGTAATGTGAAGGGGAGTCAATGGCTGATCTTCCACATAACCAGTGCCTCTCTGAAGTTTCAGCGTACTAGTCAGAAGTCCAGGGTATGACTCAGTTGTGCCACACTGACTCACTGGGTGTCCTTAAGTATGCAATTTAACTTCTTTGTATCAATGGTGATTTATATTAACCATTCAGTTCTGCCAAGGGGGGCACAGAAGAGAGCGTAGCAGAACAAGTAATGAACAGGACATACCGAGAAAGCAAGAAGAAAGCTACAGTACATGACACCATCAGGAAAAGCAACTAACAAATGAGCATAATAGGATGCCATTAGCATGTTTCTGCGGCAGCCCTCTGGGAGAACTAGCACCCAAGGAAGTGTTGAACTACATCAGACAGACAGCTGATGTCAATCTCCAAGTGCTAACCCAACTGTCTGCCCAGACTGTAATTTTGGGAAGAGTTGCCTGCATCTCCAGCTCCACAAGGGCAAAAAGAGTAACACCTTCACGGGAGACCCAGCCCTGACTCTCCCTCTCTGTGGCAAACTATACCAATGCTATCAACATGAAGGTGACTGAACCATAACCCAATAAAACAGAGAGGGGCAACTGCTTTGACACCATAAGCCTTAGACTAACACCTTATCACTCAAAGAGAGTCCAAGTAGGAATCTGTCCACACCCATCACTTCATTAGGAGCCGGATAACAAAAGTCTACCTCCCCTTACCAATATTGGTTAGAGACCCTACACTGCAGACAAACACTAGAGAAGTTAGTTTTTCCAGGTGTCAGCTTTTGTATGCTCACCATTCCTTCTGTTCCCAGACACAGGGCAATGCTCGGTTGGTCGTATATAATAACCATAGCTCTATTTTAACATCCTCATCTTGACCGGGCAATTACTATCATACACATTCAAACTGAAAGCCAAGCCATGATTACCTCAAACACTAAACCAGAACCATGTCTCACTAAGCAGCATATGCCACATCATCCATGCATTTTGCAACACGCATCTCAGTTTACTCAATCATGCCACATATTAGCCCTCAACTGAGTAACCCAGCAAACTTACTGTTACCTAGTCTTCTATTCCCTCTCTCCTCTCTGATGTTCTGTTACCATTTGTTACACCTGATATGCGAGCACCTTGGAGCAGAGCTCATTTCCTTCCATTTTGGGAGACTTCTTTCAAACCTCAGGCCTGACAGAAATCATCACAATACTAATAAATGGAAAAGGGCTTTTCATTTCATTTCCACTTCAGCTATGGACTGGCAGCTGAGAACACTACTGTATTTCCAAGTGGAGTGCAATGAACTCTATTATCGGACTTTGATCTGGGCATTACACGATTTACAGAAATTCCCCTCTTTAAGGAAGCTATTCAGTGCTGCCATGCTGAGAATGGT
The DNA here is from genome assembly GCA_007922195.1 of Podocnemis expansa. NCBI lineage: Eukaryota > Metazoa > Chordata > Testudines > Podocnemididae > Podocnemis > Podocnemis expansa. Next base: position 9,795,794 of record ML681973.1, read on the forward strand.
AGGGAAAGAATAAACAGACCTATTTCCCTGCCTCACATTCACGTACAAGCTACTTACCCTTTTCCCTACCCCAATATACACCAGCAGACCAGTTGTATTCACCCAGTGGTGCACTACAGATGAACAGAGAATGTAAACTGCTCCAGAGTGCTAAATCAAGGGCTGAGATTAGTTCATATGCATGAAACTCCATCCTGGCAGCATAGATTCTGATATGGACATACAGATCAATTGAATATTAAAGAGCATTAAATACAAGGTCTGATTTGTGTTTAGCAAATGCATAGCAGGGTAGATTTACTTTGCCTTGGAGGTGTGATGGGGTGATTCTGAATCTTGGCCAGACCAAGCATGTTCATTGTGGTTTAATTATAAATCCCCTCTCTCATTAAGGCATTTTTAGCTTCTCTATCACGCTGCAGGACTTAAAATCATTTCAACAGTCAGGTACTGCTTTGTAACACCACTGCACAATACAGGTTCTCATTTCAACATTTTCACTTAGCTTAATATAGAGAGGGCTTGATTCATCATAATAGCGCTGGTCAATTAATGCCTGGCTTGTTAAGTTGCACACTTCAAGTACCTTCCACTTTACCTCAAAACCTTTAATCGCTCTGGCAGCTAAAATGAACAATATGTTTGGATCATTAGTGCAAGTTAGTGAATACCATCTATCAAAATTTTGTGCACATTTTGTTGCTTGCTTTCCTGGAGAATAATTATTTAATTTTGGCCTTCACAAGCTCCCTATAAATATATATTAAATACATGTATTTATCAATAGCTATCTTCAAATACAAAGCCTAGACCCTTTTTCATATCTAAGAGTTATCCTTTGTTTCTCAAGGTCACTCTATGTATGCAAAGCCCTAACAACTTACAGCCAATGCTCACAGGTCCTGTCTGGCATTAAAAACCAGAGCTATACTCAGAAAACAACAACAAACAAAAATTGTGAAAAAACAAAGATGTGTGAGCTAGATTTTTTTGCTTGTTTGCAAAACAATGCAAAAGCACGTACCACCTGCAAAGGCACGAATTACTAAATTAGGTCTCTCAGAAAGTAAAGTGAAAATAGTCTGCCTTCAGAATTAACAGAGGTAAATGCTGTTTCAGTTATAAGCAGAAAGATTGAAAACAGTTCTATAATGTCATGCACATAAGAAGAAAGCCAGCACAGATTTTAATTTGCTATTTTCTCTCCATTCATATTGCCCTGCTTTTAAATCAGCGAATTTCTTCAGACGGCTTGAGAAATAAAAGTTAAATATTTTCCTTTTCAAACTTGCTAGAGGGCAGGTGCATCAATTAGAAACATATCTGGTTTAAAAGGTAAGACAAAAATAACACCAACTGCTGTCTGTAATTCAAAGGCCATACTTCTTTTTGTGATTACCTGGTTCATAGCCCTATCCCTTTGTCCTAGACCTTCTAAGTCCTTGTTTGTTCCACACAGAATTTTCTAGCCATCAGATGCTCTGTTACTGTGCTAGTCAGTCTTGCAGGAGTGCTCTCTCTCTTCTGAAAAAAGCAAACAACTGGATAGATATCATTACACTAAGGAAATCTCTTGGAAAAACCAAACAACTTGCTAATCTTTCTAGCCCCTTCATCCAAGTTAAAGATAAGAAAAGCAAACCTAAGACAGTTTCAACCACATTCCAGGGACAAGTTCCCCTTTTCTCCTTTATCAAAATCCCAGCATTTAAAGTTTTTTTTTCTCCAGACCTTGCAGGATAAACTGCTGCTCACACCCGCAAACAAAGCAGTATTTGTTTAATAACTGATTGCTGCCATGGGTACAGTAAACAAGGGGCCCGGCATTTGTGTTTATGAACAAACACATCATCTTGCAAGAGCAATTTAACATTAACCAGGTGGAATAATCAACAGATTTCATAGGTGACACTTGGGGCAGGACTAATGTAAACAGAGCAGGGAGGAGAAAGGGGCCACTCTCAGGGAATCAACATCCAGGCAAATGCATTGCAGAGTAAACAGCTGGGAAGAACTCAAGACAAACAAATAGTCATTCTTCTGACATTTAGAAAAGCAGAAAGGTTGCATGTTACATAGATCAGCTGCTGACCACCATGAAATCAAACCAGTTGGGGACCAGGCTTCCTTGTTTACATAGTGCCATGTTTGCTTATAAACAACAATTTGCTGTTACCAACTTTTGCATTACTCATCTTATAAACCATCAAATCAAATGAAATCCTGTTAACTCTTGATTGGATTTGGAATTCAAGGAAAAAAAACCACACGACAAAAAACGAACAGAAAGACACCTTTCGAATCTTTAGCTAAAGGAAACAACCAGAAGACAAAACACACTTTCACACATCTCTCAAAAAACTAAGGTGCAAGAGAGTTGATAACAGATCAGGTGTAACCTTGAAGAAGTTTAATGAAGGGACTTAGCCGGCATAGCCTACACAGGTTTATCTATCTATCTTTTTTTTTTTTTTAAATCAGTGAGTGGTATTTACTAAATTTCTAATTTCCAGAATAGAAACTGATGAGCCGAATCTTTAATCTTACAGGGAAACAAAAAATCTACATCTGGTCAGTATACAGGACAGCATACACCACAAGATGCTTTTAAATAAACAGCCTTCAAATACTGAAGGCAGAGGTGCAAAATTCAAAATACGCCCTTAAAAACATGTAAGGCAGGAACAACAGCCCAGCTCAGTACTGCACACACAATCCTTGCCAAGGGGAAGGAGTGAGTGTGACTTTATATATTTACACACACGGTGGTTCACTATAACTAGCTAGCTACTGACACACACAATACTGATGCAGCAAAACTCACTCCTTCTCCCTCTTCCTCCTTCCATCCTCAGTTTCCTTGCTCTGGCCTCCGATTACCATTCCCAGATCACTGATGATTCCCCACCTCCATTTCTTTACCCCACATAGGGCTTCCGGCCCTATTCTCTCAAGTCCTTCTTACCAGGATAGGCAATTCAAACCCTTAACTACTGTCCTGCATAGGGTTACCAGATACTAAAGCCTGGAAAGGGAAGTACAAAAAGGAGGACATTGGAGGACAAATGGAGAAAATGTAGCATTAATGTAGCATTCTTCTGTTTTTAGGGAGCCTTGGAATGCTTCCCCCCAAAAACAGGGTGTTCTGGGGCATTCTAGCATACTTTAACCCCTGTAAGTAAGTAAAAAGCCAGACAAAATCATGTCTTTTTAAAATGCCTGTTGGATGGAGGATGTGAAGGTAAAAAGGACGCCATGTCCTCCTTTTGCCTGACATCTGGTAACCCTTCTCCTGCACCACACCATCCCATAAGTTCTGCTGAAACCCAACCAGGTGGACCTGTTGCAGGGGAAGGAACTCCAAGATCTGATCGTCTATGCCTCTAAGACATTCACTGCATTATTCAGATCTTGTGGCCCCCAGGGATTCCCTGAATCAGGGGAAAGTCTGTTCCATTCCTTTCTGTCACTTCAAATCCTCACAAGAAGTTGGGCACAGCGGATGTCTCAGAAAAGATTTCCAAAATTATAGTGCTTTCAAGAAAAGCACAAAGTTTGGGAAAGACTGGAGTGCTTAGGGTGTTTGCCTGGGATTCAGGAAAGCCAGGTTCAGTTCTGTGCTTTGCCACTGACTTTCTACATGATCTTAGGCAAGTTACTTGAGCTCTCTGTCTTAATTTCTCCATCTGTATGATAGTGACAATAATGCTGTCTGTCCACTTGGGAGATGTTAAAAGCACTATAAGTGCTCAGACACGCGCGTAAACGGAGCTTCAGAGATGCAGGATAGAAGGGCTGGACTGAGACTTACGCCAGACGTATTTTTTCTGAAGCCCCAGAACTCACTCCTATTTCACACAGATGGATTAGCAGTTATCCTTGCAGCAGTCAGGTGGCAAACAAAATAATTTTAGTTCAGATATAGGTAACATCAGAGTCACCATATGACAAATCTCACAGTATGTGTCTTTTTTTCCTCACACCAGGAAGCTCCTAGAGTCCTGTTACATGACTATCTCAGCTTTTATTTTTAAATAAGAAAAGGCTTTTACACCATGAAACAAGCGTACCACATTGGCTCATAAGTTGAATAAAAAGATAAAAAGAACCCCGGGGCACCAGTCCAGGCGCTGCCCCTGGCCAGCAGGCCACACCTCCAGCCCACAGGCCATGCCCCCTGGTCAGGAATAGGGCCGAAAAACGCTGTGTGCCGCCGATCCCCAGCCAGGGCCACGGGCAGCTGGGCCCCAGATCCCCAGCTGGGGATGGGGCCGGGAGCAGCCTCTGCAGCTGCGGGCACCTGAGCCCTGGATCCCCAGTGGGGACGGGGCTGCCGCGGCTGGGCCCCAGATCGGGCCAGAGACCAGGAAGGGGGCAGGCCCTGCCAGACCTGGGGCACTGGTGCTGGGATTTGGGGCACGGGCCCCATGTGCGCCCAGCGCCAGCGATGCCCCTGCCCAAAAGTATCATTTTTAAGCCAGTCTCTCTGTTTAGTCATTGCTTTAAAGGGGAGAGCTTTTATAATTGTTGGATGCTTAGTTTTGGTGATACCAGGCCTAATCCCAGATGGATACAAGGTGTGAACTAGGAGAGAGAACTGCAAGCAACATTCTAGGGGAATGCAAATACTGGTCGTTCTCTTGCTCCTCAGAAGAATAATTTTTTGAAATCTGGGCCACCAGAGACTGAACTAATGATTTCACAAAGAATACCATTCCTTTCTCCTCTCCCGTGAGAGAGATCGCTGTCCAGGCTCACAGAATTGGGGGGGGGGAGGGGGCCTGCTGCTTCATAAAGTATTTGAATATCTGTTTCCAAAATTCTGAACCCACAAAAATCAGATTCCATGAAGTAGTCCTGGTGTTTCTGCTCTCAAACCCCTATCACTTCATCTGATCTGCCTATTCGATGCTCCTTTTCCAGAACGTAAAAATCACAGTTTATTCAGTACAAAGTAACTACTGTATGATAAAAACTACAAGCATATCATTCAAATGCTTTATTGGTCAAATAGATGGATGCTTTTATTAGTTCAACCTTTTTTGTAATGGAGTGCCACTGATGACCCAGCGTTAGCCTCATTCCCTGCTATTAATCACACTTCTAAGAGCTCATTTTGCTTTAAAATCTTAAGAAATTGCTATAATTTAAAGACATGGCGTCTACATAATGGGAAATGCTTCACAGATTGTATCATTTCATATAACACAGTATTTTTATGGGAATGCTGACCATGATACCAAGGCACTGCAAAACTTGTAAAAAATATTTTACAAAGAAAACCTAAATGCAAACTTTCCTTTGTATTTGCTACTTGCCACATTTATATTTTAATCACAACCTTTTGGGAGGTCCAGAATTCACATGTAGATGGCTTACGTAGATTAACACTATACCAATATTCTCTGAACAAATGTAAATAAAAATAAAATAAAATAAAATAAAATAAAATAAAATAAAATAAAAAAGAGTATCCCTAACATGAAGACTTAGCCAAGCTGTGTTTAAACAAAATTCAGCACTTTTACTCTTTCAGGTACTGTGTAATCTCCATGCCGTGTCTGTTCAGAAAATAAGAACTGAAAATGTCTCTTTATTGTAAGCACCTTCTACAATGAACTAGAAGCATCTTGCAAATTTACCTACAGGAAGATTTAAATTAATATGAACAATGGTCTTAACCCATAAATCTTTGCATTATTTAAACATACATTGTAAAATGTTTTGACAACGTTGACTGTTACAGGAGGGAAAAACACATTTAAGACAATTCCACCCAAATGTAAAAGCAACAGCAAAAACATTCCATTTTGCAAATGTAAGGTAAAAAGCATCTTTAAACATCTTCTTACGACAGAAAACGTGGTGCAATTATGTTATGTGGTGAACACACAAGAGTGTTCTTTTTTGAGTTCTCTAACAAGATATTAGTACCTACTGGCCTTATGAATACTGTGTATAAATCACATCATATTGAGAGTGTCTGAATTAATTATAATAGGAGCTGGAGAGAAATGTTAACTTTCCAGGTTGTTGCTAAGGATTAGCTCTTGTTTACAATTCTATATTTATAGAACAAGAAAAATTTGTCAACTGAAGGGCAAAGAGGAATGCAACTACACAAATAACGCTATGATTTCAAACAAATCAGATGCTGCAACCATTGCTTGAAAAGAAAACCACCATTTACAATGTGACGATGTAAATGAGTCTCATGATATAAATATGCTTTATATTTCTGTGCCTTCAACTTCAATAGATGTTATTTTACAAGAAATCTTGTAAACATTTTTCATATTCTTGCCCAAGTCTGAGATTTTGAAAATGACATCTGTGTAAACAGATAGCACTTGTGTGGGGTACTGGATAGCTTAGGAGGTTTATAATGGGATACGAAACCTTTCACCAACAAATCTAGCCAGCTCAGTAGTGACCAAAAGTTAAGCCTATGCGAAAGGAGTTTGGCTACAGCTCAATTTCGTATCCAAAGTACATACATCACAAACAGAATTGACAGCTTTGTGGGACATGGTAGCAGCAATGCAAGTACCATAGATTTGGTACACTCCCGGTGAAGTCAACAGAAAGGCTCATACCTGACTATGGAGGTCAGACTACTCGCTCACCCCAAAAAGTGCTTGCTCCCATCAGAGTTGAGATACACTGGCAAGCCATGGTAGGGAAGCCTGCATAGATACTGCTCCTCTTCCATGGCTAGCCAAAGCCGTCTGGCCTCCAACATGGCCACATCTTTTTTCTTCATAAAAAGGTCATCCCCTAGAATTAAGGCTGCAAAGCCATTTCCATCTGGACTTCAGATCTGCAAACAGTCACAGCAGTGAGAGACACGTATTCACTCTAATGCTTGCTTCAATGTTTGTTTGCACGTGAAAAACCAGGCAAATGTTAGTTTGTGGGAAAGTAGGTTAGAAGAATGCATTTTTCCCATTAAACAAAATCCTAACTACCAACCTCTCAACAAAGTGATTTGCAGGAATACTGAGCACCCAAAATTCCAAGTGTCCAACCACTCTTTTCGACTCAGGTCCATAACTCACAAAGAGAAGTGTGCATTAATTTGGCTTTTGTGGAACATATTCAATCTCCTACTCTTGACATAATCAGGGGCTGTAGCTGTCAGGCTGCAGCCTAAACAATATGCATATGAGATTGTACGCACCCTCATCAAACACACGTCACACAGATCAAAAATCCTCTAAGGAAACTGCCTGAACATCAAAGACACAAAAAAAGTTTTGCACAAAACAAAAACAAAGCAATAGTTTTTTTTCAGCAATAAGTTCTTTCTGGAAATTACTGTTTTACAATATCCTACATGCTCTTGAATTTTGGTTTATTTTTTAAAGGGCCCAAATTTTCTCTAGTGCATATTTAAAAATGTGGGTGCACAATCTGTGCTATTTCTGTGAATACAAATGCAACTGCAGTAACTGCAGGTGCAATGAAAGGGTCAGATAAAAATGCAGACAAAGAAAGGAAGGCTCTCTGAAAAATCTGTCCCTAATTTCTTACTCATTCATATGTGAAGACCTAGAGACGGCATCCTTTCTGTTAGATCAGCAAGAGCTGGGCTGAGGTAGCTCTCCTATACTTTTCAAGGAAAAAAAATGACTGCTGGAAAATCCAGGGTGTGTCCAACCCAGAGCCTAAGGGCCAACTGGGGGCTTTCAGGCTCTACTCTGTGGACTTCAAGGGGCAACTGTGTCCAAAAGAATGCTTGAGACTATTCTATGGGCAGGCTGTAAAGGGCACCATCTTTCCAGATTACTAAATCTCCTTGCGTCCACTCTGATAGGAACCACAGGAAAGCACTGAACAATGGCTGTCCTTCCCCTCCAGTAACTCAGTGGCTCCCCCGTTGCCTGGTTCCTGCACTGCAGGGGTGAGAGAAAAGAGCAGCTGCTCCATTCCCTGCTTTCCTGTTGAGCTGCAGGAATCTCAGGCAGAGTCAGATAGCAGCATGATTGCTAGGCACTCTCCTAAGTTCTGGCACAGAGAAAGGACAGCTTGGTCTGGAAGAGGGAAAGAAGAGGAGCAACTTAGAACTAATGATCTGATCCTTAGCTTCAGCCCAGTGTCGATCACCCCCACAGCTCCTCTAACTTGCATCAGCTAATGACAATCCTATTGGACTACACACAAGCAGCGGATGGCCAAGCACAATGTTTCAGCCATTCCCCCTTTCTGCCCTCAATAGACTCCCTGCACCAGGGGCTAGAGAGGGGCTCCACTAGGGACTCCTGTACTGGGGGACACCTACAGTGGTTTCCAATCCCCTGCAGAACTGTGCTCCTTTGATCTCTTTGAAAGAATATGTTTGACTCTCAAATTAGAAGATCTGGACACTACAGTGTGAGACAGAGACTTGTCTATGCTTATGAAATGTAGCTCTTTGCTGCTGAACATTGGGCAGTGTGCACTGTCAATAGTTTGTCTTGTTCCTTATGATTAGAACTGTGAGGCTCCTGCGTTCGTGTGTGAAATCTGCAGTTATATATTTCATTAGAGCATCTCCATCCACAGGCAGGTGCATGGTCAGACAGGTGTTCTTGTTGCTGAGCACAGCACAGCTGATGTATAAGAGATTCCTGCTTAAGAGATTTGAGAGAGAAAACAATACACCGAATTTAAGGACCAAAGTGAAGAACAGGGTATTCAACGCTAAGCTGCACAATGGGACAATAATGTGCACACGGGATCTGACTGTGCAAAACTGACATCAGGGATTAAAATTGTTTGTATGAGACAAAGCAGAACAATAGGAAAAACAAGGCATACAGCATATTTTGCACAACATGGCAACCACATATTCAACTTTCTCAACTACATTCTTAGTGTAAACACAGCTTTAAAAGAAAATAGCCAGAGAAGAACTTCTGGAAAGCTGCTACTGCCCATGGATGCAAGAGTTCTCCTATTGCTTTCTTCCAGTGTTTGGAAAAATAAAACACCGTCCAACACACCACTAAGCATAAGCAAGCATAATACCTACAAAAGTGATATTCGTTTCAACTGGTTACTATGCTACCAAAGCCTTAGAGGAAAGTCTATGAGCTTACAATGAGTGCATCTTGTTTTGTAAAATACACAGAGGAGCTCAATTAAATGAACAACTGTAAAGGAAACACAACTGATAAAGGAATTAATGTTCTCTATGCCAAATCTTAACATAACATCTAGGATAACAAAACCATGCCAAACATGTAACTGCTAAAAAGATAAAATAAGATACATTCCTAAACCACATTATGTAAAATTACCAAGAAAAGAGTAAAACTCCTTTTCCTACAACTGTTCAAGAAAGATCTGTCTTTCTAAGGTACCCTACTATGGTAGTATGTGAGTGTAAACTATCTTTAATGTACTTCTACTTTTAACACCCCTGTGTGACAGGGAAGTACTGTCATCCCCATTATACAGATGAAGAACTAAGGCCAAGGACAAATAAGTGACTTGACCGAGATCAAATAGGATGTCTTTAGGGGAGCTGGGAAACAAAGACAACATCTCATATGTCCAAGAGTAGTTTCCTAACCACTGAACAATCTGTCCTCTGCAGAGAGGCGAAGAGATAATATAAGACAGTAAACCCTGTGTGAATGGGGCTAGATGACTTAGCCCAGCATTAAACCTGCTAACAAAGCAAGAACAGTAGCTAGCAAAACCTGGGACACCTGTGGAGTTGCCCTGTACCCACTTACTGGGGAAGGAAGAGAAGCAGCAGAAAGCACACTCAGGTTTTGTCCAACTAAGTAAATGGCTCCCTGGATCTAGACCAGGGGTGGCCAAATTTTTGGAACTCAAGAGCCACAAAAGTTGATTATTAAACCTTCAAGAGCCACACTGAGGCATATAGCTATATACTTTTACATACTAAATTGATTTGCTGACGTTCTTCCGCAAGCCTCACTTTTTCATTCAAGAGCCGCAGTCTGGCCACGCCTGATCGAGACTGTGTGCACACCCACTGGATTCCCATGGCATCCTTAAAGCTCACCACCTACTCTGCTGATCTGCAGGGGCTCAGAAAAGCTCTTTCATGGTGATCAAAGGGACAGAGAATCCCTGTGCACAGACTGTTCAGTTCTGTATGTCAATCTCCTGGGCCTCTGTTGCTGACGACATGCAGCTTTTGGCCCTCATGTACCTATGTACAATGCATCAGCATCAGTGACACAGAACAGAGAAACAAAAAACCATTAACATGGAGTAGGGTGACCACTGATGAATCTCCCTAAGTTGCACAAGCTTCTGAAATTGCAGGGGTGGGGAAGAGGGCACCACTGCCTGTGTCATCCTAGCTGGGGCAAAAGCAGTATGCTGTGCAAAATGGCAGCCTCCATGCATCCATGATACTGGACAAAAACATGTCCCATTTTATGCAAGTAAAGGACAGGAACAAACCTTACAAAAACAGGTTTATCTAGACTAAAAGCAAATGAATGGCCTCTCTCTCTCTGTCACACACACACACACACACACACATTCTATGCACCCATAGCTTTTCATTCTTTAATTCTTGCTGTACCCTTCTGAAATAAGCACCGTTATCCCCATTTTACAGACGTATTAGCTAAGGCAAAGATATTATACGCCTCATCTAAAGTGCACTGAAAATCAATGGAAAGTTTCTGAAGTATTACAGATGGCATCTGGGTCCAGAGCATCGCCAGTGAACTAACTGCTGCTTCCTATAATGCTTTTCCATTTCGTTTTAAATGTGTTAAAGAGCATGCTGTTTTGCATATTTGGAGAGATGAGGTTTATTAATGTCCATGTTACAAGAGCATACATTTCTCCTAGCGAGGTGCTAAAGCCCTCCTCAAAATATGGCAGAAATTATTCTGCTCCGCAAAATCAGTATATTGCTCAGTTGCTCCTTGCTGCTTCTCTGCACCCCTCTTTTAGCTGTGTGCCACATTCTAGGACTGCATCTTTGCCTTTGTACATATGCAAGTTGTCTTCAAAGTGACAACGGTCCACGGGCAGCTCGTCCACAACTGAGAAACTTGGTTTCCTTCAAAAACATGCATTTACCTTTTTGAGACCAATCCATTTTGTACATGTCACAGCAGGAAATTTTGATGGCCACTGAACTTCAGGTGATCTGAATATACTTTGCAGAAGTATTTGCAAAGCCCACATTGTGTGAATTTTGACAGATGCAACCATATGCTGTGCAGTGATGGTGGGATCACAAGCCTAAACAGGCTGAATGGATTAAACCATGGCCCATGATGCAGAAGATGCAAATGCTGTTCTCACCCCCGCAAAGGACTAGCCTTAATAATAACTTGGACTCAAATAACCCTACAAAAATCTATTATTTATGTAATAGGTTTTTATTTCTTCCATTGGGCAGATTGGAAAACTGACACTTAATGTGCCCAAGAACACACAGCGATTCAGGGAAAAAGACTGTACATAGATTTACCCAAACACTTTTATATTTTTTAAGGTGAGAATATAGGCATTTTTGGTAGCTGTGACTGTTGGAATCCTCCAGAAAAAAAGTAGCTTAAATTATTTAAGATCCTAATCTCTCACACTGATTTATCCAGCTACAAGGCACTTGCTTCAGTAAACTATCGGTCCTGATCCGCAAGTCAAAGTCTGCCTCCTAAAAAGGACAATAGCCTTCCACTGTGGCTTTATGGTGTCAACATCAAAAATAAATATTAAATCTCTGCAGTGTCTGCTTTTCCTCCTCTTGCCAGAGTCATGCTTGCAGCCAGAGGAGGCTATTCTATGTCACCTCACCATCATCTCGGATGGAGCCCCCTCCTCCACTTTTTATGGCATGTGTTTTAATGCAGGAGTTAGCTGTAGTCAGTCAATGAGAGTGAACTTGTGTAATGACATTAGCCAGCAACTAAGAGGTGCAGTTTGGGGAAGGTCTGACAGTCTCGAGCAGTGGTTCTCTACCATTGTGTCAGGACATATGGGAGTAACTGTGTTGCAGAGAACTGGGGAGATGGCTGGATTCAGCCTGGGAGAGGTGGGCTGGTGTGTTCAGTAGGGTCACATATGCCACCAAGTGTACCATGACCCACAAAAGGCTGAGAACCAGTGGTCTAGGCGAAGGTCCAGGAGGCAGAAGATCTCATAATTTTGGGGGTAGTAGTAGTTCTGGGGAAGAGAGAAGGGGATGTCAGCTTGTCTCTGCATGTTGAAGCTATTGAGCATTTGTACTTCTAACATGGCTACTACACTAGTAAATACACAAAGCATT